>CP139504.1:212375809-212792993 GCA_021014915.2 Artemisia tridentata subsp. tridentata | reverse complement strand
CATTAAACCCATCTAACCTTACCCCTAACTCCTTTTGGAAATCACAAAGATCACACAAAAATTCATAGGAATGATAGGAAACAAATCTATTGGTGAAATATAATTGTTCCACTATTGTCAATGATCTAAATGGAATTTCATCCGTCATAGTGACAAATGAAAATGGTTTTACAAACAAAGGGCATAAAGAAAAAGATAGACTACAAGAAATCCTAAAAAAAATAAAATAAAAATCTCACTAGAAGGGAAACTAGTGAGTAGACCTAATAAAATAAAAATTCAACCTAAACAATAACTATTCCACCGGCAGCGGCGCCAAAAACTTGATGCGTGGTTTTGCGACCTTACTACAGGTTTTACCTCTCGAGGGATCTCAAGAGGCTTGCAATCCCCACCAGGCAGTGTACCTGACCGATGTAGTATAGTGTAGTGGCAAGTACCGGGGGATTGATCGTTCTCTAGGGGAATAGTGTCGTTAGGATTGAAAAACTACTCTAATAGGTCTAAGGGTGAGGGAAGATTCTTTTTGTATTTTTTTATATTTTTATGAAAGCAAGTAAAATCTCGGGTTTGAAGGAGTGGGCGGAATTAGTTGCTAGTCAACTAACCCAAATAACTACAATTGCAAATAAAATAAAATAACTGAAAATAAAAAGGTTGTGAAACTTATATGGGGAGAAATGTGTTTACTTAGATTTCCTTACTCCCTAACTATCTTTTACCGGTTGATTAGTGTGTATTAATTGCGTGGATGACGGGTGAATTCCTTAATACCAATCGTGGGGTGGCGTACGTACTTCCCCAACTCTACAAGCTCCTACTTCACTCCTATGTCGAGCCGGCTAAGATGCTCCTAACATGGGATCACTAGAATTCGCTCATGCATTAAATACAACCATAAAAATCTTAGTACGCATTGGTTCATGTTTCTTAAGACGTTCAAGCAAGTTACCGTATAGGAGGTTAGCTAGTTTTCTTAAGCCTAACATCGATAAACAATCATCCAATACAATTAATAACACACCAACAACCAATAATCAATAGTTAGGTTTCATTAGATCTAAGCAAACACAAGATAAATCTAGCCTAGCATGTTAATTAAAAGACAAGAACAAGATATAATCAAACAACACATAGACATATTGAATGATTAATTGATTACTTATCTTCAATTAAACATGGGAGATCCAAGGGTATAAAACCCTTAAAAATGGCAGAAAATTCGTCTTAGGGTTTCTCCTCACAAAGTTGCACACTAATGACTAAAAATTGCAAAACTATATATAGAATTTAGGGGCTGACGGCGTCACGTTGTAGGAGGTGACGCCGTCACCTCGCCGCGGCTAGGGTTCCCGGATGGTCTTCCTGACGCCGTCCCCTTTAATCCTCAAAAATCCTCTCTGGCGCGTCAAGGGTTGACGCCGTCACAATTGTGCTTGACGCCGTCTCTCTTTAACTTAAACCGTGACGGCCTTGATCACCTTAAAGGGTGACGCCGTCAGACTTCCTTTGTAAAACTTTCTGGCGCGTCACATGTATTTGTCATATCCACCTCTTTTGCCAAGCCGTGACGCCGTCAGGAGCAATCCTTGACACCGTCACGTGTACTTTTCCAGCAGCTTTGGAGACTTTGTCGTTTTCTTCACTTTTATGCTCCAAAAACGTCCAAAATGCTTCCTTTTCCAGATTTCTTCTCCAAAGTACCTAAAATGACAAAAGGAACGATTTATGGCAATATTTGATCAAATAAATACGATTTAGGGCTTAAATGACCCCCTAAAAGCGGTACACTTTTCGCTTCATCAACTTAACTTCGCGTGGGGTCCAAGATTAATATATTCAGGAATATTCGTACACCGCCTTAAGATGCGGCGTAACTCCATTTCTCTATGCGGCGCATGTCCTCTTGTATCTTGGATCGAAACTGGTGAAATCTTGATAGTGATGCGCCGTATGTAATAAGTAAGATGCGGCGTATCTGGAGCAGAATGTCGTGATCTTGTACATTTCAGTAGACTCTTAACATCTTGCTTGTTTTGCTCCATAATTAGTCCAAAATCGCCAAGTTTCACATAATACTTGTTTTTACCTGAGAATTACAAAAGTAAACATTAACGTATCAATTCTCATATATAATATAATAAAACAAGTCAAATAAATAGGATAAATGACGGTAATAAAATGTACTTATTTGAGTTCATCAGCGGAGAAAACCTTACACACTTTCGCTTACACCGGTTTAACGACACAAAGCTAAATGTCGAGTTCTAATCGTAGCTAGAACCAATCTCACAACTTCAATCACAACTTGTTCACGACTTATTCACGACTTCTTCACGACGGCTTCACAACTTTAACACAACGGCTTCACGACTTCTACAAGACGACTTCACAACCTCTAAGCTACGGCTTCACGACTTCTACACAACAACTTCACACCTTCTAAGCTACGGCTTCACGACTTCTACACAACGACTTCACAACTTCTACATGAGGACTTCACGACTTCTAAGCTACGGCTTCACGACTTCTACATGATGACTTCACAACTTCTAAGCTACGGCTTCACGACTTCTACATGACGACTTCACAACTTCTAAGTTATGGCTTCACGACTTCTACATGACGACTTCACAACTTCTAAGTTATGGCTTCACGACTTCTACACCACGGCTTCACAACTTCTACACCACGGCTTTACAACTTCTACATGACTTCTTTACACCACAACTACTTATACACCTTCTTCACTACTTACACACTACACTAATCTAATCACTTATGTTCACACCTACTATACACAAATGAATGAATGATTTAGAAACTTTACTAAACTAACAACTTAAGTAACAAGATGATACTAAGTTGTAATACTTCTAGTCTTGATTGATAGAAGTATTCTTCTTTTGCACAAGGATGGTAGAAGCTTGGATCACTTGGAAACCAATGCTTAAGAATCTATGATCAAAGGATTTTGGAAAGGATTTAGAAAGAAAAGAGGAGATTTAGAACAGAAGGTTTGAGGTGCAAAAGGTGAGAAAAAGTCCAGGGGAAGTCCAGTATTTATAGGCAAAAATGGACAGGCTGTAGGAGCGTGCCGGTCCCCTTAAATAAGGGGGCGGTCCCCTTAAAATTAAGGGGGCCGCCTTGTATATTTAAGGGGGCCGCCCCTCTAGACCGTTGCCCAGTTTTGTCTTTTTGTGGGGAAGGTTTTTCTGGAACATTTTTACCATTTTTGGTTGAAATTTTGAATTCATAATTTTATAAAAGATTAAACATTTTTATTTAATACCAAAAATGATTTTTTAAAAGATATAAAATGTTTTGGGTCATTTTATAAAAAATCTAGTGATTAAGAAAATGTTCATTTGATCATATAATGCATTAAACATTTGTTCATTCATACCTTAAGTGATTAAGTTGTAGAAATGAATATTTCCAACTAAATACTTGTTTACTTAATAAGTTTATGTTTGATGAGTTTACATTTTGTGATCATCAAAACATAGAGATATGAATAAGGATTGATAATGTTTTTAGGCATTATTTATATCAACAACCAAAACCGCTGATAACTATTTGTTGCTCTACTTGTCTATGTTGGTGATATTGTGAATAATGCTAGTGATGAAAATGAAATAAAAAAATCTAAACGATTTCTTAGCACAAAATTTCAAATTAAAGATCTTGGTTTGTTAAAATATTTTCTAGGAAATGGGGTCCTTAAATAGGGGGATACTATTTATCTATCTCAAAGGAAATACCGTTTGAAACTCTTACATGAGTTTGGATTCCTTGCTTGTAAGCCTTTCTCAATTCTTATGGAAGCTAAATTTGTTCTTCCATTTAAAACAAGCACGATGATCCATAATTAGATAACATTACCGGTTGTCAGAAACTTGTTGGTAAACTCTCCTCTAGTATCATACCATGTTCATTGCTTATCCCAACATATGCACTCTCCTCTAGTGTCTCATCGGCATAGTGCCTTGAATGTCCTTAGACACATAAAAGGAAGGTTGAAAATGTACTCGAAATATCTGACATTTAGAAAAAAAGTATGCAGACTCTCGTTGGGCCAAATGCCCAAAGGCTAGAAAATCTATTTCAGGGTATTGTGTTTTTATAATGCGAATCTTATTTCTTGGAAAAGCAAGAAACAAGCAACTGTTTCCAAATCCTCCATTGAAGCTGAGTACAGATCCTCAGGGTCTGCAACTTGTGAAATCATATGGATTCTAGAAATTATGAAGGATTTAAAAATCAAAGTTATTAAGCATGTTTCTTTATTTTGTGATAATAAAGCTGTCTTGGAGCTTGATGTCAACCCAAACTTTCATGAAGGTCCAAACACTTTGAATTAAATGTACATTTTATTTGAGAAAAATTGCAAAAGGAAACATAAGTGCCAAAGAAATTAGCACTTTAGACCAAACCGCAGACATTCGTACAAAACAACTTGCCATTTCTCAGCACAATCTGATGATAAATAAACTTGGGTTCTTTGACTTGTTAACTCATGAAATTAAGGGGTGATGTTGAAATAAGCTAGCGTTAATATGTACTTATGTAGTATGAACAAGTGCTTATTATCCTTTTGCTTATTATATGATTAGTCCCTTTCAGGTTTTATCTAGCAGTCTCTGCATTGTTGATGGGCCAAAAGTGTCAATAAAAGTTCAAGCTTCCATTGGATATTTCTTAGAAGATAGAGGGCCAAAGTAGAAATAATGAGGCTATTTATAGCCTCATTCTCTCCCTCTGCGGTAATCACAACATACACACAAACCCTAATTTGGTCGTGTGTATCTCCTCTATATAATCATCATCTTGTTCTTTAATCATTCTTGTATTCGTTTGGCTATCGGTACTTAACATTAGTCAAGATCGTGTTTGGAATCATTTGTGTCTGGTTTGGATATTAATCATGTTGACTACTTTGATATTGAATTATTGTGCATTTGGTATTGTTTCTTGGTGATTCATGTATTGTCACATATATGTTCCGTCACAATCTAGCAAGGATAACAATGTTGATACGTCAAGTTTAGGATTAAAGTCATATTCCACAACTCTCTTATTGGATATAATTGGTCGTATGTGTAATGCTTAAAACATCAACTTTTAGGAAAAAAGACAAATAGTTCATTCTCATCCCGACCCATCAATTGGAAAAAACTTCTAAGGTTGGTCCAAATCCACTAAAGGATCCCAAAGTTTATAAACGTTTAAATTTACAAAGATTAGGAAACAATTGTATTGTTTGTTCCTAAACAAGATATTAAAGTTAGGATACAACTCTCATCACTCATTGACACCTTTAACAATTTAGTTAACATGCCAAAAAACCTTACCTAAAATCAGTGACAAATCCATGATTTCCCACTAAGCTATACTAGCAGGGTATCCGCGCGTTGCGGCGGCGGGTACCCTGAAATAATATTTTCCAGTGAATCATGTATTTTAGTTTATTATGTTCTTTTTAATAATAAATTTACGGATATCAAGAATTTCATATGACGTATTTCAACTTCTTAACTAAGGAATTTATGTCGTCTTTTTGGGTTTTTTTTAAAGTCATTCGTATAACATGAGCCCGTTTGGCCAGTGCCCGTTTAGCTCGTGCCCGTTTGGCCCGTGTCCGTTCGGGTTCTAGCCCGTTTGGCCCGTGCCCGTTTAGCCCGTGCCCGTTTGACCCGTGTCCGTTCGGGTTCTAGCCCGTTTGGCCCGTGCCCGTTCGAGTTCTAGCCCGTTTGGCCCGTTGCCCGTTCGTGCTTGAATATTTGTATAATGTGCTTTATTATTTGTATTAGTAACATTTAATATAGGAATTGTGTTTAAGTTGGTTGTACAATATGCTTGATAATTTGTATTTCTTATGTAAGGGGTGTTTTAATAACTAAATTAATTGTATTTATTGACCAATTAATTAATTGACTACATTAAATATTTTGACCAAATTAATAGTGCTTTGTATTTTGTACATTAAGCTTTAAGACTTGTAAGTCTTAAAATTAAGATTGATAAGAAAGATCATTAATAGCGCTTTGTGTATTGTACAATAAGCATTATAGCTTGTAAGTCTTAATTTTAAGACCAAGAGGAGAGAGAGTCATTCATGCTTTATATGTAGTATAGATATGCACCAACCATATATTAAAACAAATTTTCTATATCACAAATGCATTATTTTGCTGTTCCAAAAAAACAAATGCATTATTTTATACAAATTTAGTGAATCGTATAGTTCTGACCCCTACTACCCTACATAAAATGATAAATGTCCTTAAGAGCACCCGGTATGAGGCTAACCGTGGCTTCTCATGCCATGTTGGCAAGCTCCTCGTGGTTAACTATGATACCGCCTCACCTCCTCATGCCTCCTCATCTCTCTCCTCCTCGTCTGCACGAGGAGGTAAGTTTCGTACTTTTTTTTTTTAAATTATTTATTTATAATGGTTTGTGTGTGTGAATAAATGTGTATGTGAGGCCCGAATGAGGAGTTTGTGGTATGTTATGGTAAGGGGGGTTGTAAGTTGTGGTTTATTGTGACGACGTGGCACCCTGTGAGGCCCGAATAAAGAGTTTTTGCTCCTCATGATACCTTGTGCTCTAAGAGTTTTTTTTTTTTTTTTTTGAAGATTGCTCTAAGAGTATTAACTGAGACAATGAGATCAAACTATAATTTGATGACATGGGACCTAAAAGAACCGTCCAACAACCATCCAGCTCAGCTCAGCTGTGCTTTACATTTTGTCAAGATTCATAAATACAGAAAGGTACGTGGCTGCGAGTTGGATCTAACTCAAATCCAAATCTACTTATATAAAAGTTGATCTATAAAGAATAAAGCACTTAGTAGAGTCATGGGATGTTCTTTGCCAGAATTTTGATCTACATATTGAGTTATACTCGTATAACTCAATAAGTGTTATGATTAAAAAGTAACCATTCCTCAACCTATTAGATGTCATCATTAATTCTACCCTGAAATATATGAAATATATGAGCAATGCTAAATTCATTAAAGAGTTTACAAAATTATACTCACACAATAACTTGACAACGTAGAGGGTAAACAAGAAAAAAAAAAAAAAATTATAATACAATATGATTAGATCATTACACTTATCAAGTCATTTGAATTTAATTTTTTAAACTGTTAGTGTATGTCGCATTGCTCAAAATATATTTCGAGTTCATTTTAGCTACAAGTTGACTTCTTAGATTTTTTAGTTTGGAAAAAGGCTTTTATTTCTTTTATTTCACTTCTATATAAAGCATCCCATATTTAGTTTTATTATAAGAGATAATATTAATTATGCAAAGTATCATATTTAACCTTAAGGGAAAAAAAATAGTTTAACTATTGAAAAAAATTAGTTTAACTATCTTTTGAGTCGTTTACAAACAACTAGCTAATACCTCAATGATATTTTTATATTGCCACCAACGTTGAAGTTATCTCTTTTTGTTCACCTACAACGCCTACTAGTGTTAGAATGCACGATGGAGCGACCTATAGAACTTGCTATAGCCCAAATGGCACTTATGACGCCGCCAAATGCACCATCCTTAGTGCCATAGGCGCCTCGCCATCACCATAATGGCCAATTTTTGTGATATATAGGGATGTCTTCTCCTTGGTACAAATATTCATTCATTACACCTAAGTATTGAGACGAACAAAGAGTTTCTTATTGCCCATTAATGAATGGTGGTTACAATAATTAAATATTCATCCGTCTTAAAGGTTAGTAACTTTACTAACTTACAGTAATAAATTTAGAAGGACACAACAAAATAGTTACATGGAAGTTGGAATAGAGAGTTTGCCACTGTGTTACATGTCTCAATCGTTCAAAGCATTTGGTGGATGCCACATCGTCCAAATGTGGGCCATGTGGACCGTCCAATCACCAGGGCGGCGAACAAAGACAATACAACTTTAGGATATGGTCGGTCTACGTAAGCAACCATGTGTTGTTAACATTATTGAGTTCATCATCTCATTATTCCCAATTTGATCAAACCAAGTTGGCTATTGGCACATCATTTTCCATTCTAATATTCGCTTCAAATGTGTTTACATATGATATGAAAACATTAGTCATGCAAACGTTGTGATCATAAATCTCTTCAGGATAATGTAGCTTACACTCGTATACGTACCGAATATTATTGTTCAAGAGGCTTATGATGATTTTACGCAAGGTAACGCCTTGAAACATAAACGGTGTGCATGGTAGGCAGGAAACATTAGAATTAACTAGTTTTCCTGCTAAATTTCACCAACCGATTTTAACCAACTATGCCGGCAAACGAGTTAGTTGTTGAGGTAAAAACCTGCAACTCCTCCGGAGATGGAGTCAGATCTTCTGGACAAGGTCTTGCTGAGGTTCTGAAGTACCTACACACAAGAGACACTCACGTTAGGCTCGCCCCGGGTGTTATTCCCAGGATCAAGCTCCGGCGTGAGGATAAGTATGGAGTAATCCGAAAGACTTAAACAGTAATCGAGAGTAAATGTGAAAGGTAAAAGTTGGTTGAGAGTAGTAAATGAGCTGCGTATTTATACTACCCAGCTACAGTACCTGAAACGGAGGCGGCGGATTTTCCATATACGTGTCGCAGACACAATCCCGTAAATCCTGGGGCGGCGGCGTCTGCTGTTGCCATCTGTCCAAAAGATAATGCCACATGTCCCATTGCTTGGGATTACCCTAGCCGGATGAGCTAGGTACTCTCCGAGCCTTCTTCTGAAGGGTTCCGTGTCGTCCGAACGTCCGGACAAGATAGGTCGTCCGGACACATACGCCAACATGTCCCCCCCGGTATCATAGTATCGGTTAAGCCGATAGTGTGATACTTTGTGAAAAATTAGAATTCTATTTTGATATTTCCGAAGGGCTTAATCCGTTAGGCTTGAGTATGTCGGGGGCCATGTACAACCTGTCAAAACTCATTATGGCTTCTTTTTAAGGAGCGCCGCCATACACACATTTTTTTTTTACTGTAATCGTAGGATGCTGACGCGTATGCGCGTGTCCATCACATGGGTGAGACGTTGCCATGTCAGCATCTGAAAAGGCGCGACGCTTCGCGCTCCTTCTTTTCACCTATAAATAGCGTCATTTGTATCATTTTTCACCACCGTAATTCTTCACTTTATCCTGAGACGCCTTCCGGTAATATTTTCCTGAAACGGTCTTTGTGAATCAATCCGAGCGGTTTCTACATAAGTCATTCGTTTCGAGAGGTATGTTCCGCATCACTCATACTTTGTATTTTTGCTGTTCGGCTATATCTTATTCTCCCTCGGCCAGGCTATGTTGGACTCTCCCGCTACAATTCATGAAGAAGATGCTCAGGAAGTTGGGGAGTTTCTTCCTAAGTTTGATATTCAGAAATAGTCCTCCAAGATGGACGAAACGGCGGTGACTTTAGCGGCACTGGAATTTGGTATACCGGTGGACCTACATGCGAGACCGCCCCCGGTAGGTATGACCATGGATGAACTTCCGGACGACGCAATAGTTCTGTATCTAGAGTATTTTTATGAGGGTGGTCTCAGTGTCCCTTTCTCCACTTTTTTATTAGATGTCATTAGGTATTACAAGGTCCATATCTCACAGCTGGTTCCGTTGGGTTTGCACCATGCGACCCTTTTCGAGGTATATAGCCGGAGCTTGCACATCAACCTCACCACTTCTCTCTTCCGAGCCTTCTACAAGCTCAGCAAGTAAGGTCATTGGTTCTCTTTTGAGAAGAGGGGTGGGAGGGATAAGAGGGTTTGTTTTAAAGAGATCCTAACTGGTCTGAAGGGTTGGAAGCACAATTTCATTTTAATTGATAGGCGAGCCATTCCTTTCGCGATACCTTGGAGGCATCACGACTCTGATATTTCGGATCCCTTTCCGAAAGGAGAATTTAATGCGGTTGATGTCGATCGGTTGGCTGCAAATGTGATTGAGTTGATTCAGATTCCTCCGGGTTTCCTTTACGCTGTGGGACTTTCTTCTAACTGGGAACATCCCGGTTACCGGGCGGCGCTAAAAGATTCCGAGGGACGGGGTATAGCCTTTGTTATTGCCTTTCGTATATATTATTGTTCACCCACATGCTTATTTTCGATCAACTAACACTCTTGGTTTCTTGCAGCTTTAACTATGTCGGAATATTTTGTTAATACAAATATCGTCCTAAAAACGTTATTTATATTTTACGATCTTTACTTAGTTTTGTTAATGACAATTACAAAGTATCCTTTAGCAAATTATAAATGCTAGCTAAAGTCTCTTTAAAACACATTTTACATGTCACAAGTTTACTTAGAATTACATTTTACACATCTACTAGTTTATTTCCTTAAAAGGAAACTTTATTTTTAAAATGATACAATGACATCATGGCATGCATCATACATAATATCTTGGCTAGATCTTCAAGCAAGATAGTTGACTTTGGAAGATTTTTGATATGACATGACAAAGGTGTGGAGGATACAGCTGGATTTGGAAAGATTTCCAAAACTATTAGCTGTCATGTTGCTGTCAAGTTGGCGGAACCAAACGACATAAAGGACGGATCCCTTTTATGGGATCCACCGGCTGTTCACCAGCTTGCCTATAAATAGCAAGCTGATCATTTGGACACACCATCACTCATAGAGCCTAACATTCATACTCATTCATTTACATATCATCTAACATTTATCATTCATTCATTTCATTGACCTTTCCTTTTGTAGCAAAGGAGATTAAGCATCAAGGTTCAACACAGAAGTGTAAAACCTTTAGCATAGTTACTGTGTGATATAGTTGTAGTTCACACATCATTACTTGTATCATTTATCTCAGTGAGTGTGGTTAGTGTTTTAGTCCTCAAAACACAAAGAGTGTAGGGAGTGGTTGTACCCTTGTGAAAGAACCAAACGGGAGTGGTTGTACCCTTGTAAAGAACTCGACATCTAGCTTAGTGTCGGTAATTTTATAGGCGACGTTAGGTTGGTTCTACCTTGAAATAGAACCCGGTGTTTAGCTTAGTACCGGAAAAGGAAGTAAGCGACGTGTAAAGGTTTTCTCCACCTAGAAGGGAGTTTGTTTCTTAGTGAAAGACAACTCTCGAGTTAAAGGCTCGGGGAAGTGGAGTAGGGCAAGGAAAAGAGTCCTTGTAGCCGAACCACTATAAACATCCGTGTTATGTGGTTTGATCATTTCTCTCTTTTACTTCTTGGATATATTGTTTGATTATTCTTGTGTGCACAGTTTCGTTGAATTCACATAAGTTACAAAACGATTTAAATTAATTTTAAACGGTAAAACTATTCAACCCTCCTTCTAGTTTTCCACAATTGGTACCAGAGCGGTGTTACTCAAGAAATTTAAAATATATTGTATTTTAAAACTTGAAACGATCAAATGGATTTTGAAAACTTTAAAGAAGGGCAATCTATGCAAAAACCATCACTTCTTGAACCAAACAATTTTATAGACCGGAAAAATCATTTTTGAGACTTGTGTGAAGTCAAAGAACCATAGGAAGTGTTTTAGATGCAGGAATTCTAGTCACTTGATAAGAAATTGTCCAAAGCCTCCAAAGAACAAATCTCAAATAGGAGATTGTAAAGATAAGAACAACAAACCAAAGATCAACGAAGTTGCTCTCATGGCCAATGACACAGAAGATGTACTTTCTGACTCGTCATACTCTTTTATAAATGATAACATGCTAGATATAGAATATAAAAAATTATGTAAAATTATTCTAAAAATCATAAGTAAAAATAAGTTCTTGAAAACCAAAAAGGAACTTTTAGAAAATAAAATTCATCAATTAAAAGAAAAAGTCATAGGATTAGAAACAGGTAAAAGTACTAAAACATGTGTCTTATGTCAAGAACTAAAACATGAATTAGAAATATTAAAGCTTACCCAAGAGAATCTTATAAAACAAGACTCCGTTTTTAAAAGATTCAATAAACACATAAACTGTACAAATGATACAATGATGTTACTAAAAATACCTTATGGTAGTTTCAAGCCAGATTTCATGAAAAATGGACACTTAAATGATTTTCAGATTCAAATGACAAAAGAAAATAAGACTACATCAACTGAGTCAGTGACCCACGGATCCCACGGATCCAAAACTTTGGATTTGCACGTTATAACCAAAGGATCCGTAGGTACAGTACAGAAAAGTCAAACCTTAAATAGTATTGAACCTGTTAAGATGTCTAGAGAGCCTAACACTAATCCAATTAGAAGAAAAGATAAGAATGAAGTTAAAACGACAGTAGACACTTCATTATATAATGAAATCCCATTTGACTACCTCCAAGATATTAGTGAACCTTGGTAATATTTTTGATTAACCCAAATGGACCCATGAGATATTGGGGACCAAATACTTGAGCTTTCATTAGGTATGCTTGAAAGAAAGGATTAGATCCACAATGTGTTCAACAGAAGTTGTATTTTGTTCAATAACATTCTTAGAAACAATCATTGGAAAAAGGTACGGTTCCTCATAACTCCTCATGATAATTGCTCTCATAGATAATTCTGATTTCATGCTCACTTAACATAAGTTATTAATATAGTATTTGATAATTAACATGATGAGTAGGAAAAGGTTCTTAAATCTTTATGACATAAAATTATATTAAAACTCCTAAAGACAAGTATAGGTTTAACTTGGATCATATCTCAACAATATAGCTTCAATACTTAGGTAAAATAGGATAAGTATATGGCATGTTCTCTTGGTATTGCCGTGATCACAAACTTAAGCTGGTATCAAAAGTTTGGAATGATCAAGTACACAACTAACTTAGTAGAGAACACTCATTACTAAGAAGGATCATGTACTATTAGGATGACATAGTCTCCAAAACAAATTATCAAGATATGCATAACAAAATTGTAGACTGGAAACCATTTGAAAAACACTCACGTTCTCCTAAACCAGACTCACTAAGGATAAGAATAGTAAAATCATAAGATGATCCTAAACATAGAGATGCATTAGATAGAATACTCTATTCCATAGGTAGTACTCCAAATATTATCTTCATCTACACTTTCAAAATGATTTCAACTTGAAACCATTTAGGAACTTAAGAGACATCCCAAAGGAACAGGTGTAGAAACCATAGTATATGATCTTCCCGGTAATTAGAGATATAGGAATAGTTCAAATAATGTGTGTACTAATGTGAGACATTGTATCACATGATGATTTACTAAGAAACAAACAGTCCTTGCCACTTTAAGGCAAAAGTGTGGAGAAAACTCTCGTGGTCTAGTTTATTGACCTCCATAACCTTTTTCTCTGTTGCAACATCATTGCAACTGTTCATCCCAGCAAAAGTTTAGCTCTCCATCATCATTTTTCGTATTAAACAATGTTTAGATCTCGATTTGAGAAAGTTTCTCAAAAGATAACATTGATAATCCTCTCAAGAAAGAATCCTACTTCTGTCTATGGTTTATTGAAACCTAGAAAGTAGTTAAAACAATTGTTCAAATCCTAGTCCAAACTAAAACAAAAATAAACAAACATACGTTCTGATCCTGCGGATCCAATCGACAACAAGGGCGAAACCCTTGTTTTGGATCTGCCGGATCCGTGCTTTGCTGAGACTAATTCTCAATAAACAGACACTCTTTACTGTTCATTACACCCAGTAACCACACCAAAACCAATTTGTTGACGACCCTTATCATCCCAAAGCTCAAATATTTCATTCGCCACAATTAACTCATTCCTAATCGATCATTGTAAGTACCCTAATCCATCTCAATCTTTTATTTGTGTCTAGAATTCATATAGGTTGCACTAAATTAAATTAGGGATTATCAAAAATAATGAGGCACTTCAAAAATCATGTTTTCAATTAGACACTACAATAATCATCAAATACTCCATTGAGATTAATTTTTCACAACTAGGAAAAACTCCTTTTAAATCATTGTTCATACAAAATCAAAAACGTTATAATCCACATATATTTTCGGATCAGGAGTGTTTGGATTATCTCATATTTTACTACAAAAATCTTTGCTTCAAAGAGTCGAGATAATCATACTTCACATTATTCTCATTCAGACACATATGTATATATTATATGATTCTAACTTTAATTATATGTCTAGGAAAAACCATGCCTCCCGCTACTAACTATGATCACAAAAAGACCACCAACTACCTACCCAAACATCATCAAACAAAGGGACTCTCAGAATCTCAATTCAAAATTTTTAAAGCTTTAGAAAGTCGGTACGTTCATGAAGGCAGAACTGTAGATTCATCATTCTTAAAAGAAACAAACATCCGTGAACAAATGACTGTTATTCAATTTGATGCACTCCTAGACATAGATGAACCAATCATCCCTAGGTTCATTCTCGAGTTTTATGCTTCCGTGAAACTCATCACTGATGACCTTGGATCATTTAGCATCCATTTCAAAATAAATCAAAATCCCTACAATTTCCCATTAGATCATTTCGGGGAAGTCTTAGGCATTCCTAGAGAAGGAACTTGTTTCTACTCTGAAAAATGGCCTTTAACCATTCTTGATTCAAACCTAGGTCGTGAACACCCATATGATACTCCTCTAACTCCCAAAGAAACAATCCGTGATCATCTTTTCAAGCCTAGAAGCAACCAAACTAAGAAACTCCGAGTAAAGGATGTTAGTCGTGATCCATTCACTATGGAACTAAATGAACTTAAACCCGAATTTAAGAAACTTGAAGAGATTCTTAGAGCCAATGTCATTAGTACCATTGGAAACAAAGATCATGTGAATGCAAGCTTATGCTACATGCTCTATTGTGTGTCTACCCATCAAAAGTTCAATCTAGCATACTATATCGCCAAAAGAATGGTCGATATACATGTCTTAGGAAAAACCTCAATGCCATATGGAATGCTTCTTGCCCGCTTGTTTAGAGCTTTTATTCCTATTCCTCTAGACTCATTCGGCTTTGTTCCAGACTACGTCGAAATCAAACACACCTTCGTTCCGCTTAGTGACTATAGAGTGGCAGTAGGAAAAGGGAAACGGGCTCTTACCTCATCCTCATCTTCATCATCATCATCAGCTAGTGATGAAGATGGTTTACCTAACTCTAAGCTTCCTCCAATTGACTACTTGAGTCAACTTCCTTCCCTTGATGATGAATCTACGGAATATCGACAAGCAAAGGGAATTCTAAAGAATGTTGGACGATGGATGATGAAACTCCGCAAGGATCAGAAGAAAATACTTAAATTATTGAAAGATAAGTGAGAGTGTTTGGTATAATACATTATTAGACTATGTATTGTTAAATTTATGTGCTTACTAAGACCTTATGATAGTACTTAACTCTTTTGTGGTATTAACTCAACTTGAACTAATGATAACATACATTGTTATCAATTTTTCGAATTTAAGCCACTGTTTGGCTTAACTTCCTTTGCGATGAAGAGTGATGATCTATTTTATAACGTGTGCTAGAATCTACATATTTGGTAGCTTTACTTTACATAATAGACAATAGATATGTTCCAGGAGAAGTTTCGGGTTGTTATCGAAAAACACGAAATTTGCATTGCTCTCTGTTCCTTTTAGGATTTTTGTTCGGCGAAACTGGCGGATCCCTCAGTTTGGATCCGCCTAGTGTTAACATTGGCTCCGCCCATCTTAAACCTGCGGATCAGACGGATCCAAAAGTTTTGGATCCGCATGCTCTGTGAATTGGATCCGCAGGAATACACAATAATCTTTTTCACAAAATCCAACTCTTTCCACTACTTAGATTGTAGTTTAGCTTTCTTAGATTATATTTAGACATCTTAGAGAATTAAGAAAATCCACCTCCCATCAAAATTTGAATATTTTGTCCTGCTCATAACTCACAGACTCTTTCTTTACCTTCTCGAAAACCGTGAATCAATCACATCTTTTGAGTCATCTTTCTGCATATCTTCATGTCAACTTCATTTCTATGGATTGACTTTGTCAATAGGACAAACTACTTTATCTTGTTCCAAGTCTTTGATATTTACACATCATTAATCAAAACACCAACTTCTATAAAAATGGGAAGTATATATTAGAACCTTAAGATGATCATAACACACTAAATCTTCATCTTCTTTATCTATAAACCTCTCACAATGCACAAATCAAACAAATCTCATATGTCTAGACCATACAGACAAACCGCTAGAATTAGTGTTAGACCTTACTGGCTCGTTAATCCAGTTTCAAACGTAAGTTCACCAATCATATCCACCACTGCCACTACAACTTCTATCATAACTCCTATAGTTAACATGTCTTCATCTACAAAATCACCATCCCCAATCATAATTCCACTAGGTACAACATCATCACCCACATATAGCACACCACCACCTGTAACTACTCCAATAGCTTCCTCACCATCACCTTTACCATCTGAAGAAAGAAAATCATCATCACCACTAAATTCATCCAACCTTCAACCACATGATCTACTTACCACACTTCAACACATTGATGATTCAATGTGGGTAAATCAAACAAACACTCAAGAAAATGAAGAACATAACTCTAACTTTTGTGACACTAAGGATTTAGAAACTATGTGGCTAGCTTCCATCATATCTCCATCAACACCAACAAATTCCTCTTCATAGAAGCTGTTAGAATTATTCTAGTGTACTTTAAAGAATTATTCTAGGATTTCTTCAATTTTTAGGGACTTCTAAATGTAACTTCAAGTTTGAGACGTTTGTCACAAACAAATTTTCAATGAATAAAAGTTACATTTCAATATTTGTAGGTGATCAAATATTTGTAGTACTATCTTACTTTAATGATAGATTTGGCCTCTCATTTTTCTTTTATCAATTTTCTCTATCAGACACTAACATTTTTCCTACAAGCTTAACAACGGATCTGAGGGATCCCTCATTTTGGATCCGCCATGTGCTAGCGTTGGCTCCGCCAATCTTCAACCTGCGGATCAGGCGGATCCCAAAGGTTGGATCCGCACGCCTTGACGATTGGATCCGCAAGTATAACAGTAAACTTCTTAAAACTTTTCAACTCATCCCGATTCTTAGATTTTAGTTTCTAGTATTCTTTAGACTAGGCTCACTGATCATTATACATCTTAGAATGATTTAGAAACTCTTAGAAACTTAAGAACTAAATTTCCCACCAAAATTTGAAATTTCAAATTTTAGGAGTAAGTTACCTTTCTGATACTAACAAGGAACCCTTTTTAGGGATCCTTCAAATCCGTGGGAACATCACATCAGAAGCTTTTCCACTATCTCTTTGCATTTACTGCATATCTTCTTCATATTACTCAACATAAGTTCTATGGATTGACTTATGTGATGTGATTTGCACAAATTTTTGTTCCAAATCATTAGGAACCAACATTCTCTATTGGATTTACATCAAATCCAAACACTAGTTTCTATAAACCATCTGCCTATATATTAAGATCATAACTTAGAGCAAAACTCACTCATTCACCTTCTTCACAACATATAACCTGTACATCTTAGTTCTCTTAGCTCACCATGACCAAATCAACCAACTCCTCCACCTCTAGACCTCCAAAACGCACTGCCCGCATTAGTGTTAAGCCCTGTTGCTTCATAAATCTTGCTAACTCATCATCAGAGGAATCATCTCCTCTTAATATCTCATCTCCTATAGCAAGTGAAAATTTCCTTACTTTATCCACACCTACACCATCCAATGTTGTCATACAAACTCCACCTCCATCCATAACTCCAATAGCAACCACACCATCACAGACTGTCAAATCTCAATCACAACCAAACTCACCCAAACTCCAACCTATGGAGCTATTTAGGACTCCACCTACATCACCTCATCCATACCTTGATGACTTGGAGGATCTCCCACCAAGATCAACCAATCCTACACCCATGACCTTTGAAGGTCAAGAGCCTATGCTTTTTCATCCGATTTTCCCGGATATCCATGGTCCTTTATACCATGATGCACCATCATCTCAACCTCAAATACCACCTCTCTCACCCACATCAACTCTCATTGCCATAGACGAGGCAATGTGGATCAATTTGCCTCAAACCCAAGAGGAGATTAGTGAAGAGCTCAACCGTCTCTACACTCTCTCGGGTATGGTAGATCACCGCCTCAACGAAACCATGGACCTCCAAAACATCCTCATGAACTCCCTCCAAACACCACCACCAACCAATGAACAAGCACAACCACCACCAACCAACAACCAATCATCACCACCACCACCACAACCAAATGAGTATACTCTTCTGCCCGGTTTTGCTTGCCATGATTGCAACATGTGTGAAAGAACCGCTCACATAGCTCAAAGGACAAACATTTTGGTGCACGAGCTCCAAAATGAAATGAGGTTCATTTTGAACCACATTCTTGAGCGGCTAAACGCCATCTCTCATCCTCCTCAATAGGAGAATTTTAGTCTCATTATATAGGACCTTTTAGATGTTGTTGTGGGACTTTTTATTTTTTTAGGATTTTATTTTTATTTTTATTTTCATGTAACATCATATTATGTTTGTGACTTTTGTCACATAATTTTCAATGAATGAATGTGACGTTTTATGCTTATGAGTGATCAACATAAAGCATATTATCATTAGTTAGGTAACTAACATCATTACATAGCTATTTAGAATCTACATTCTAGTTTGATCACTTGTACTTTAGGTACAAAATTTTGATCAAACACTACATTTTGACTTTTTAAAAGTCAACTAGATTATCATTCTTATTTGAATGACCATATCATATGCATTATGCTTCTCCATTGAGGCTATTCACAACTAACATTTCTTTTGCAGCAACTCATACCCTTCTAATGTATACGTTGGGACTCTTGTAATGGGGAGTATACATCGAGGGGGAGCATTTCATTTTTCTAACCATTTGTCTTGTAGGATGATGCATCATTACCTTGTTACTCCATTTAGGGGGAGTATCAAACGAGGGGGAGCTCTTAAAGTTCTCAAAATCGCATTCCGCTACGCAACTCTTCTTTTTGTTTCGACAAAAAGGGGGAGAAAGGATTAAGTTTGCATAACTGTGAATCATCACAGTACATACACTTTTGCATAAAAAGAGTTTTTAAAACTCAAATAAAACAAACTTAATCTATATTTTAAAGAACTCATGCTATATTTATTCCTTTGCTCAAAAATATACTTTATGTTTTGTCATCAACAAAAAGAGGGAGATTGTTAATACAAATATCGTCCTACAAACGTTATTTATATTTTACGATCTTTACTTAGTTTTGTTAATGACAATTACAAAGTATATCCTTTAGCAAATTATAAATGCTAGCTAAAGTCTCTTTAAAACACATTTTACATGTCACAAGTTTACTTAGAATTACATTTTACACATCTACTAGTTTATTTCCTTAAAAGGAAACTTTATTTTTAAAATGATACAATGACATCATGGCATGCATCATACATAATATCTTGGCTAGATCTTCAAGCAAGATAGTTGACTTTGGAAGATTTTTGATATGACATGACAAAGGTGTGGAGGATACAGCTGGATTTGGAAAGATTTCCAAAACTATTAGCTGTCATGTTGCTGTCAAGTTGGCGGAACCAAACGACATAAAGGACGGATCCCTTTTATGGGATCCACCGGCTGTTCACCAGCTTGCCTATAAATAGCAAGCTGATCATTTGGACACACCATCACTCATAGAGCCTAACATTCATACTCATTCATTTACATATCATCTAACATTTATCATTCATTCATTTCATTGACCTTTCCTTTTGTAGCAAAGGAGATTAAGCATCAAGGTTCAACACAGAAGTGTAAAACCTTTAGCATAGTTACTGTGTGATATAGTTGTAGTTCACACATCATTACTTGTATCATTTATCTCAGTGAGTGTGGTTAGTGTTTTAGTCCTCAAAACACAAAGAGTGTAGGGAGTGGTTGTACCCTTGTGAAAGAACCAAACGGGAGTGGTTGTACCCTTGTAAAGAACTCGACATCTAGCTTAGTGTCGGTAATTGTATAGGCGACTTAGGTTGGTTCTACCTTGAAATAGAACCCGGTGTTTAGCTTAGTACCGGAAAAGGAAGTAAGCGACGTGTAAAGGTTTTCTCCACCTAGAAGGGAGTTTGTTTCTTAGTGAAAGACAACTCTCGAGTTAAAGGCTCGGGGAAGTGGAGTAGGGCAAGGAAAAGAGTCCTTGTAGCCGAACCACTATAAACATCCGTGTTATGTGGTTTGATCATTTCTCTCTTTTACTTCTTGGATATATTGTTTGATTATTCTTGTGTGCACATCGTTGATCCATAAGTTCAAACGATTAAATTAACCTTTAAAGGAAATTTCATTTAGTTTTCTTGTAACAGGTGAAAGGCTCTTAAGTTAGTACCGTGAGGTAATCGGATGGTGACTACTAGGCTTCTTGTAATGTGACATTCTGGATTCCGATGATCTGAAGTTTATGCCTGCGCATGTGAAAGGCTCTAACGCAGGGCACCATCCGGAGTACTGAACCCATCTAATGACTTTAGTAATCATTTAGAGTCTCTTGAGGGCGTATATCGACCCCAAGCGAACAGCTTTTGATACATTTGTGGTGTGATTTGATAAATCTTGAACCCTTCCCAACCCTGGCCTCAACATCCTCCCGGTTTTCAAAGAAATTGGAGTGGACAGCCACGGTGATGAGGAGTGCTTTCTCTCTTTTTGAAAAGTAAGCTATTGCGTGTCATCTGTTTTTCATTTTCAATTAGTTTTACTTTATTTTATCGATAAACGATCGTGATTGTTACACTCACCTTTTCAGAGGTTTCACATTTGGTGTGTGGACCAGATGCGAGAACTCAGAAGCTGATGCCATTATACAACTTAAGTGTATCTCGAAGCGGAGTTTGGTCGTATTTCAAGCTGGAGAGAATGTGAAGAAAGGAAGTTTGGGAGTTAACTGCTTGGAGACATTCGGAGTCCATTTAAACTAGGAAGGAGTAAACTACTTCATGAGAAAGGATTACCGCCTTGGAAAAAATGGAATTTCATTCAAGAATTATATTCCGGAAAATGTCCGTGCTTCTGAACATCATGGTGATAAGCACACTGTGCGTTCAATTTTGTCCCAATCTGGATTTTTAAGGTGCCATGGATGTTGCGATGAATGCTAATTCTATACGTTGATGTTTGGGTAGTTGAGGCGATGTGGTTTCAATTGTACGATGGGCTCGCAATCTACCGCAACTATGTAAATAGCAAACGCATAATCCAATCCCTTGAATATGACGTTTCCTATCCCCCCCCCTTTCATGACCATGACTGGACTTAGCAGCTTTACTATCGTCCTGTTGTCATTTCCTGACCAACTCTCTATCAAACTAACGAAAGATATCGACCTGTAGAGTACTTTGATCGTTATGAAATTGGTGGACCTCCGTTTTGACTAGGACTAAACTATCGAATTTTGTGAACTTTAGTAAACTTTTTACTTTGATAAAATTTTTAACGTTAAGCCCTCACATTAGAATAAGGTTTGGAATCATGTAACATCCGTCATGATGATTAAATTTGTGTTCAATCGACGTTTTATACCACCTAATTTGCCTATGGATTTTTTATTGTTACAAATGTGTTGCTTTTTTAACATTAATACTATTTGCGTTACTCCTACCTAGGTTGCAGTTGATATGATTTGCCTCTCTACGTTTGAGACGACTATGATTGCTTTTAGAAGTTTGGGGATGAGAAGCCCATTAGGAGTCATGGTTTTCGCCCTCATTTCCCTTTTAATGCCCCTTTTTGAGGATGGACGACGAATTTCGGCGTCAGGCATATCGGCCTTTCCTTAGTTTATATACAACCCCTATTTAGGTATGAACGTCATCGTATGGGTTCAGTCCTTTTGCCTCTAGTATCGACGACCCTTTTATGGTGTTACCGTCTTAGAAGCAAGCCCCAATCGGACTTTTGCGAATTGTCGATGACCTTATTTGGAGTATCTACCGGTTAGGTATCCAGTTTTTGCCGAATTGTAGCAGTGACCACTTTTTGGGTCTATTCTTAGGATCAGGGATTGGCTTTTGGCGATGTGAGGTGATTTTTGGCGTCCTACCATGCTTTAGGCGATGCGCATTGGCATTTTGGCGAATTTGCTGCTGAACCTTTTGGGACCTGTCTAGCGCACATCCATTGCCTTCTCTATTGGCCAATTGTGACTAAGTTATTGGGTGCACCGACTAGGGGAATGGCACGGTTATGGCACATATGGAACCCTTTTTGGGATTCATCTTAACATTGACCACTATTCCGGAGGTGCGAGCTCTGGGGGGATCACTTTATATTTATTTCCAAACATGAATATGTAAGCAGGATATGTGAGAAAAGTTTTAACTGTGGATTTGCTGCACTTGTAATTCAAATAGCAATATCAGTCTTTCTTAGCAAAATTTGATTTCTTAAAGGTGATGGCTATGGTTGTGGTCATTCTTTCCCTCATACTCTCAATTTCTCGTTAACTGATGATAGGACCCTTGAATGAGTTATGTTCTCTGTTAGTAATTCCGCTCGGTGTTCATTTTGCGTATGCTGGACGATGGTTTTGTTATGAGAAATTGACGAATGATGAACGATTTGATGCTTTTAACGATGTACCAAATTCTGATAGACATTCCGAGACTTCCGTTAACTCTTTCGAGTAGTTCGTTTTCCTCTTAGTTATGGTGTTTGATTTTGATGACCTCTGAGAATGTAGAAGTACTAGGTGGATTAAGATAGGTGGTTTTGATTACGACTTGAGATACAGTATGATCATCATGAAGGCATATTTATGTGGTGCTAGTATTATGATGCCTGATCAACGTGATAATACTTACACCATATAACGTGCACTCATTGTGGCCATAGGATATCTTGGGGAGTACCTAAGAAGTTTAGAATTTGAATCTTCGTTGGATTATCCGTGATTAGTGAGACTTTAGGTTCATTCTACCTATGCGTATACTCTGCCTTCGTTCATTAGATATCCGGATGATGTTGGACTCTCGTGTTTCATTCTGTTGACCTCAGTTATAAATTTTGAACTTCCTTTGGAACCCTCTACTGTTGATACAGTCAATTTGATTTGAACCCTTGTTCGTATTCCATATGAGCTTCCTGAAAGTTCACCCATCGTCCATTTTATGTTGCATGGACCTTTGATCAGATATCAACTTATATTAGTCTTTTCTGAGGAATCTGAACCCACTTTGTTTGATCGAGTCATGAGAAACCAATTGTTTTGAAGATCCTTCTGGAAGAACCTCCCCGGGCGTGAGGATTGTGCGTGACGATCTTTTACGAGTTACTACGACTCTGTTTAACCTTGCGACTTCAATTTTCGAGGACGAAAATTTTATTTTAGAGGGGAAGAGTTGTAAAACCCAGAATTTCTGAACACGTAAAATACCCAGAATACCCTTTGATCTTAAATTCATAAAAGACGTTTAAAGCATTAAGACATTTTATTCCGAATATAACCTAAGTATTTAACCTTTAATAATTGAATGAATGAAGTAACACGATAATAAGACTATGATAAAACAAATGGTATCATAAAACGATCTTTTAAAGTAGTTTTCATAAATAATCTTTCGAAACGGTTTCTATAAAGATAGTCTTCAAAATAATAGTTTTCATAAAAGTTAGTAACATTTGATATAAAAGTGGTTTCGCCTCATTGATAAACATCTCTTTAAAATGGTTTTTCTCAAAACATTTTCAAGGCATAATTATAAAAGGTCTTGATAACATAGCTTCATATCAGAGGTCATATCAAATGGGATCAACAGGGGAGGTTCAAGCAAAGGAAAATCATAGCAATCGAATCAGAAACCAAATGGATCAGAATACGAGAGAGATCATGAGAAACCTTAAAAGAAAGGTCAGAATATCTGTACCTTATTCCGGAAGCAACCACAAATCAGAAATGGATGACACAAGGTGAAGCAGGACTTTTCTTCCTTCACACCTAGAGGGGGGTAGACAAGAATTACTACTGATTCTTAATTATTCATTTTACCTTGACTTTCTAATTTGAGTAACTTTCTATTTTTAGCAGGTTTCCAAATTTAACAAGTTTTCATAATTTAGGGTTTAATTGTTATTATGTCAAAGTTAAAGGATAAAATGTAATTATATTATCTTATTCATTTTAATCTCGTACTATACAATATTTACGAGCCAAACCTTCAAGTTTTAATAATTTCCAAATCATACCCTTTATTTATAAATATTTCCAATTCGATTCTTACTATTCAAATATTCCACTTTAAGCCCTCTCGGGTATCAAAATTACGCATTTAGTCCCTCATTATATATATTTTACGAAACACCTTAGAGTTTCCCAGATTTACACCTTTAGTCCTTCTTTTTAATTAATTATTAATTTCGGTTCTAATATATATATGTGATACGATTTACACTTTTAACCCCAAAGTATCATATTCGACAATAATTGTCCTCCAATTTTATTTTTTATAAATTCCCCTTAATCAGTAGCATATTACAAAAATAACCCTCCCTTTTCAATTGTGACAAAACGGACCCTTTTTATTTAGAATGCGATCGATGTGAATTTTATCTCCCAAACCGATTGATCGAGCATACCAAATCAAAAACATATATTTTTCTTATCATTAACACGTTATAATTCATTCAAAACAATTCCCAAAAGATCAAAGTAACCACAATCCTTTTTATTCGTATACACGTTTGATAATGAGGATCATTTGCAAAACACAATTCTTTAAATCAAAACCCTTTTTACCCCATTCGAAATTTAAAACCAGGTCGTGGTTCCTTTATATGTTTTAAAGCCATTAGACACTAGTAAAGTCTGGTCCAAACTCGTTTACCAATATCAATTACATGCTATGTTTAGTCACTATAGTCGAGCCATGAATGATATAATCGATACATATATCAGAGACAGGTTGCGACTCGTAATACATTTACCCTTGACCTGTGTAAGTTAGACCACTAAGTTTCCACTATATTGCGCTCATAAGATAACCTTTAAGAATTGCTTTAGGATTTCTGTATAGGAACTTAAGTTTTGACCAGTGAGGAATGGGTAGACTATAAGGCTTTTGTTTAAGTAGCATTGCTTCCGCATCGCTCTGATTTATGCCCTGCTTGTTAAGCTCACGCTTTGCACACCTAAGATTCCGACTCCGACCTCTGATTCTTTGGTTAATCATTTTGATGTCTCTTCGGGTATTCTGAGAATCTCCATGACGATAACCTACTTGATACATTCTGTTACTTGCTTTTGATAATCTATGAATCTTCTGACCCTATCTGAGTTCGTCTTAAACATCTCCGTTTCCATGAGAAGTCTGGTGGTGTTTTAACCACGTGTATAAGAATGCTTTCCTCTCATTTTTAAAAGATAAGACTTGCGTTGTCAATCTGTTTTTCCATTGAATAGTTAACTTTGATTTTAGTCTGATAAAGGATAGGTTGATTGATCATTGACGACTACCCTCTAATGTTTCACCTTTGGTGTGTGAAAAAACCCTTTTGAACTCCCTACCATGATTTCCGATTATTAAACTTTTGCTATCTCTACCTGATTTTGTCCTTCAATTCCGACCTATGTGATAAGCAGTTTGATACTCCTCTGACCATTCCGAAGGTCATTTAACCCTAAGGTGCTTGACACATTCTGTGAATTAATTACCTATGCTGGATATAAATGTATCATCTGATATTACTCTGTCCTTGCAAAATCCGTTGCTACTCCTATGAGAACTCTGGTGATTATTAGCCATGGACTGTGACGATAATTTTGTCCCGATATGAATTTGTTAACTGAGCATGATGATGCTGATAACTGATATTCTATACGTCTGACTTTTGATAGTTATACGATGTTTGTATTTCCGATGACTCGCAACCTACCTGCAACTTATGCTAAATAGCTAAACAAGACTCCAACACCTTGAATTGTTCGTTTATCTATCTCCACACTTTGATGAACCATGTACTTGACCTTGATATATGAACTATCTGTCTAGCTTGGCGACCATACTCATCATACGAACCCGTTTACTTTTGACATATTCGACTTTGAGGTCTTTAAGTTATGGATTGGCTGGACCTCATACGCTGCCAGGGACTACCGTATCTAATTTGTGACCTTTAGTAATATGTTTCATCCCACTTTCGTTATGATAACCTTTAACCGCTCCAATCTGTTAAGCTTAACGCTGTTATGGAAACATTTACCTCGATCTCACTTGATTATTGATTGTCTCCTGACATCTATTAGTACCCACCCTAGAAGCTTTGGCATTGGAAGTTTTGTTGTACAAATCTTCTGTTGTTCTCCGATGGAACTTTTGGTTCCCTCCTGGTTGAGAAGTAGAATGAAATTTGAACCAATCTCAGTTGACGGACCATGATGCTATAGAAGTTGGGAGAATGAAGAAGCTGATGAAATATGGTTTTGTCACCTCAGTGTTCCCTTTTAATACCCCTAATTGTTTATGAAGAAGAAAGAGAAAATTTCGCGTCAGCATATCGACTATCGTGAATTTAACCGTATCACTATCCGAAATCATCATCCATTTCCGCGTATCAATGATTGATTTGGTCTATCTTTGAAAAACTCTGTATCAGACGACCTCTTTTAAATGATTGAAGGACTGAAGAAGCAACCCCAAGGACTTCTAAGAAAACAGATGACTATTTGAGAGTAACCTCCGAGAAGTATTTCAGTTTTATGCACGAAGGGGAACATGTAGACCATCTTGTAGAATGACCCTCTATTCTGAAAGAAGTAGATTGGATTGGCATCCAGAGATTTTAGCAGAAAACACTACCATGCATCTGGCGATGATGGCAGTTGGAGTTGGCGAATTTTGAACCATGCTGAAGACCTGTCTAAGACGCACAGTCTTGCTTCTCTATTCACCTTAGTTGTACTAAGATGAATTGAGAGCAGAAGCAGACTAGCGAATGGAAGAATGCACAGTGACCATACCGGAGATTCACGTTACTACACCACAGTTCCAAGAGGAGGTGCCGAAGGCTTGAGGGACCAGACTCGAGTTATATTTTCCCTTTCCACCCTATGATCATATGATAGACTGCATGGACTTGGAAGAAGTTTAAGATCATGTATTTGAATGGACGATAATTCTGAAGCGAACGTTTGTGTTTGGAAGAGTTGATTTTGTGAAGAGTGAAGCTATGGATGACGTTATTCATTTCCTCTTGACCTACTCAATTTCCGTTAACTGATGATAGGACCCTTGAATGAGTTATGTTCTCTGTTAGTAATTCCGCTCGGTGTTCATTTTGCGTATGCTGGACGATGGTTTTGTTATGAGAAATTGACGAATGATGAACGATTTGATGCTTTTAACGATGTACCAAATTCTGATAGACATTCCGAGACTTCCGTTAACTCTTTCGAGTAGTTCGTTTTCCTCTTAGTTATGGTGTTTGATTTTGATGACCTCTGAGAATGTAGAAGTACTAGGTGGATTAAGATAGGTGGTTTTGATTACGACTTGAGATACAGTATGATCATCATGAAGGCATATTTATGTGGTGCTAGTATTATGACGCCTGATCAACGTGATAATACTTACACCATATAACGTGCACTCATTGTGGCCATAGGATATCTTGGGGAGTACCTAAGAAGTTAGAATTTGAATCTTCGTTGGATTATCCGTGATTAGTGAGACTTTAGGTTCATTCTACCTATGCGTATACTCTGCCTTCGTTCATTAGATATCCGGATGATGTTGGACTCTCGTGTTTCATTCTGTTGACCTCAGTTATAAATTTTGAACTTCCTTTGGAACCCTCTACTGTTGATACAGTCAATTTGATTTGAACCCTTGTTCGTATTCCATATGAGCTTCCTGAAAGTTCACCCATCGTCCATTTTATGTTGCATGGACCTTTGATCAGATATCAACTTATATTAGTCTTTTCTGAGGAATCTGAACCCACTTTGTTTGATCGAGTCATGAGAAACCAATTGTTTTGAAGATCCTTCTGGAAGAACCTCCCCGGGCGTGAGGATTGTGTGTGACGATCTTTTACGAGTTACTACGACTCTGTTTAACCTTGCGACTTCAATTTTCGAGGACGAAAATTTTATTTTATAGGGGAAGAGTTGTAAAACCCATAATTTCTGAACACGTAAAATACCCAGAATACCCTTTGATCTTAAATTCATAAAAGACGTTTAAAGCATTAAGACATTTTATTCCGAATATAACCTAAGTATTTAACCTTTAATAATTGAATGAATGAAGTAACACGATAATAAGACTATGATAAAACAAATGGTACAAATATTAAATCCCTCAAATCAAGAAACTACCATTTGCAAATTACCTTCACACGTTTTATTCTGTAAATTATTCCATAAATTTATGAGTTTCCTACTTTGAAAATTCTTCCCTCGTTCTCTTTTATGACCGACACATGCACACACTCTTTTATTTACATTACATACATTTTCCTCTAAAACTACAACCCTTCACACGTTCATTTGGTGACCGAATCTTGTGCATATTATTCTGCCCATCACATCCACACAAAATCTGCAACCTTCCCTATTTGAAAAAATCCCTCACACGCTTTGTTTTTGAAACCGATTCATGCACACCTTTTCTTTCATAAGATTACAAACCCTCTACACACAAACCCTAAAAACAACCCATACAAGTCGACTGCTACTACTCCATGCTTCCTGCTGTTCGGTTTGAATCAAGGCAAAAAGGAGGTCCTTTTGTGCTTCTATTTAGTGGTTGCGTCGTGGTGTCTCAGCAGATTCAAAGTGGCATTGATCGTGAGTGTTGGAGGATGGTCGAAAGGGTTCTAGGTGTTGGCTCTTGTGATTCCTTTTCATTCCGATTATCTGACTTAAGGTACTCCAAAATTATGCTTGTGTTTCGACCTAAAACATATATACATACGATACAATAAAAACCTATATGTCGAACTTCTTTCTGTTTAGTGACCATTCGAAGCAGTTATATATATGAACCATGGAATCAAATTTAATGTGTTCCAATATAATGATAGTAAGAATGACATATATATTATCGTCACATAAAATCATAGAAGAAAAGCTCATAAAATCATAACTAGTTCACATAAAATAACGATTTTGGCGACCCTTATATATCGATATAGAGTAACTGCTTATGTAAAATCTGTTTTGACCCACTTTTTACGACTCAAGCATGTCCTATATCTGGTCCTAACGAACTAAAATAAAAGAAAAGGCATGGCTGTACGTGAGGTTTTGGGTGGGTCGAGTGAGTCTAAAACATAATCACTAACTATGTTAAAAGGGTCGAAACTTGTGTGTGTTTTGGGCGTGTGTCGTGGGACTGAAAACAAGAAAGTCTTGTGTGTCGATTGGGCATAAAAACAAGGGACATATACTGCATGTGAGTCGTGGGTTGGGCTGGCTCCCTCGTTGAGGTTGATTGAAAAAGGGTTTTGATGTGAGTTTTGTCTCGGTGTGAAATTATATTGAGAGTGTAGTGTGTGTGTGTTAATCTGGTATATTGTACATGGTGAATATGTTTGTTATGGGGCTGTTTTTGGCATAAAATGAAGTCGTGCATGATTATCATGCATGATCGGATATATTGTGCCTTGTTTCTTTTTGGAGAGTGAAATCATATTTTTAAAGCCATTGATTTTTCCTTCTGGCGTGTTGTCTAGTCTTATGACAGTGGTTTGTGAATAAAGAAAATATTGTAATTGAAGTGTCTCTTGACTGAAGTACATCAAGTTGATTTGGCCTGAGCATGATAATTTGTCAAACTTGTTAGGTATCCTTAATTTGAATCGCATGGGAGTCACCAACTGTTAGTAACTAAAGGGTAATATAAATATTAAAATATAAAATTAACGCATGTAACATAAACTTTGATCATTAAACCCTTTACTTTGCTAGAAGGACATTCAAGACACTAAAATATGCTATTTGTCATATTAAACTTTTAAATTGACATATTATCATTTGTAAACCTCTAAGTGGCAAATTAGTGGATACTGCCTAAACGTCACTAAATCGGAAAACTTACCAAAATAAAAAGTTACTAAAAATAGAAAGTCTTTAAAAATGGAAAGCCGACTAAGATAAGCAATCTGAATTAAATAACGTATTAATAATAAGACGACCCTGTATTCGTGTAGATTCGCTGGAGATGGAGTTTGCTTCTGACCTTGATATTTTCTGTTGTGTTTTCGGTTGCGGTATAAGGTACAGATATTCTGACCTTTTTTTTAGGTTTCTCATGATCTCTTTCGTATTCTGATCCGTTAATTTTCTGAGTTGATTGCTATGATTCCCTTTCGCTTGAACCTTCTCTGTTGATCCCATTTGATATGACCTCTGATATGAAGCTATGTTATCAAGACCTTTTATAATTATGCCTTGAAAATGTTTTGAGAAAAACCATTTTAAAGAGATGTTTATCAATGAGGCGAAACCACTTTTATATCAAATGTTACTAACTTTTGTGAATACTATATTTGGAAGACTATTTTTATGAAAAACCGTTTTGAAAGATTATTTTTATGAAAACCACTTTAAAGGATCGTTTTATGAAAATCATGAATAAAAGATTGTTTAAAATGGACTTTTGATAGAAACTTTTGAAATGAACTTTTGATCTGAACCTTGACTTGATTTCTTAATATGAACCTTGATCTGGTAAACTCTGATTTGGACCTTTGGCATTGCATCTGATATATCTGTTATTAACCATCTGTTATGGACCATCTGATTTGACCTTTGATATATGACACTCTGATTATGATATGATATCCGACTCTTAGTTGATACCCGAGCCACTTTTCTGTTACCTAGCCAGGAAGGTAACCTGGCCGTGTCTGTGATGCACCACTGGCATGACTCATGTGTGGGTGAGTGATTCCTCACACCGTCCCCATTCTGATTATGATATGCGCATTACTTTGATTAGGGATTATATATGTTTCTGGGGGGCGTATGGATTGCAATCCTAGATCTGTTCTGTTTAGTGGATTTAACATGATTTGATATGATTTGTCTGGTGACTGGTGCTGTGTGCAATACACGCCTTTCACATATATCTGGGAGCTAGCTACTCCATTTGAAGAATGAGGACACCCCCTCATATTATCTGATTATCTGAGAGGTCTCCCCTCTATATGATTATGAAGATTTATGGTTACACTGTTATGATATGATATGATCTGTTTCTGGGCTCGTGGTGGATGACTATCCTAAACCTTTACTCTTGTACCTTATTTATATCTCATTCATTATGCTACATCTGATTATTTCCGTTTACTTTCGTTTCCGTTTATTATATATCTGTTCACTGGGCTTTGTAAGCTCAGCGCACGTTTTCTTTTCGTGTGCGGCAGGTTTTAGTTGGAAGATGAGTACGAGTGAAGAGACTTTTGGACTTAGAAGACTTGATAGTTTTGGGCCTAGAGATGATTAGAAGTTATCTTATTATTAGAAATTATATTCGCCTTGTAACCTTGTTATTTCAGTATTTCATTTGTAACCCTTGTATTACTGTAAATGTATGCTTTGTTTTGATCTGATATGAAACCATTAGTGTGACATCTTTACCCTTGTCGGGTTGGGGTGTTACAAATATGGGAGTGTTGGGCCAGATGCGGAGGAACTCAAGAAGCTGAGGCATGAACACACTAAGTGTATGGTGAGAGAGTCGGAGTTGATGGGTCGTATTTCAGAGCTGGAGAGGGAAAGGGATGAAGAAAGGAAGGTTTCTGCGGAGCGGTTTAAGTGCGTTGGAGGCTGAGTTGGGAGATACCAAGGCTAAACTGGTGAGGAAGAGAAAGAAAACTCAGGGCTTCATCAGGAGAAGAGGGATTTGACCGCCAGATTGGGCCAAACGGAAATGGAACGTTTCAAGGTTGTCAAAGAATTTATTCCGGAGATGGTCCGTCGGCTTCTGAATAGTCATGAGTATAAGCAACACTTGGCCGTTCCCTTCAGCCTGTCTTCCCAATCTGGCTTTTTAGAGGGTGTCTCCTTGGATCGTTCGCCGGAGGATTTGGCTAAGGTTCTGGCAGAGGTAGATGATTTGGATATGGAGGCCGATGTGAAGTTTCAACCTCTGTACGATGGGTTTTTCACCGCGGAGTATTCCTATGTTGAGAAGATCAGCAACGCTTATCACAAGTCCCTTGCGGAAATAATGAACGTGTTCCCTGATCCGGCACCGCCCCCTCCGACCGAGACGGACAAGGCCGAGGCTTCTACCGGTCCTGTTTTCGGATTTCCTGAAACCCAAGCTCCTCCTATCCAAGACTCCACAGCGGAAGAGGATGCATCAGCTCCCTGAAAGACTTGATCGTTAATGAAATCTGGGTACCTCCGTTTTGACTACGGATAAAGGCTACTCCGGATTTCTTATGAAGCTTTTTTAACCTTTGTTACTTTGATGAAAATTGTTTGGAAGGTGTAAGGCCCTCGGGCCATTAGAATAGGTTTGGGAACCATGAAAACAATCCGTATGAATGTAATAATTTGTAGGTTGAACGAATCGTATGCTGCTTTGTATATCCTCTATATTTGTCCGTGATGGTTATTTTATTAGTTACTAAATGTGTTGCATTTTTTTTTGAAATATTTATTATATTACTAGTATTCCGTAATGACTCCCTCCCTAACTTGGCACGGTTGCTTTGCTTTGCGTCTTCTAGCGGTTTGAGACTATATGACCCTTCGGCCTTTTTGTCTTAGCCTCTTTTTGGGTGCGAGCCCATTCCAGGCGTCATGCGTTCGGCCTATTTGCCTTGGTTGTGCGGCGGCCCTTTTTGGGTAGCGACCGTCTTCGGGCGTCATGCGGCATTCGGCCTTTTTGCCTTAGTTATATGGCAACCCCTTTTTAGGTATGAACCGTCATTGGGCGTCATGCGGCGTTCGGCCTTTTTGCCCTAGTCGTGCGACGACCCCTTTTTGGGTGTCTACCATCTTTAGGCGTCATGCGCCATTCGGCCTTTTTGGCCGAATTGTGCGGTGACCCCTTTTTGGGTGTCTACCGTCTTTAGGCGTCATGCGCCATTCGGCCTTTTTGGCCGAATTGTGCGGTGACCCCTTTTTGGGTGTCTACCATCTTTAGGCATCATGCGCCATTCGGCCTTTTTGGCTGAATTGTGAGGCCACCCCTTTTTGGGTGTCTACCATCTTTAGGCGCCATGCGTCATTCGGCCTTTTTGGCCGAATTGTGCGCTGACCCCTTTTTTGGGTGTCTACCGTCTTTAGGCGTCATGCCCCATTCGGCCTTTTTGGCCAAATTGTGCGGTGACCCCTTTTTGGGTGTCTACCGTCTTTAGGCGTCATGCGCCATTCGGCCTTTTTGGTCGAATCGTATGGTAACCCCCTTTTGGGTTTGAACCATCTTTGAACATTGACCACTAATCTCCGGAGGTTGCGAGCCTCTCGGAGGGATCACTTTTAATTTATGTTCAGAACATGAAGTGATGTAAGAACAGGATATGTAGAGAAAATCGCTTCCCCTTAACTGTGGGATAGCTGCACTTGTCATTCAAATAGTCAATAACAAGTCCTTTCGGACGTTACATTAGCCAAACATTTACAAAAAGACACTTTCTAAAGGTGATGGCATGCCACGTTCGTGGTCCTTTTTTCCCCTCCATCATCTCCAATTTGCATGGTCCGGTTTGTTAGACTTCCACGACCCGGTAGGGTCCTTCCCAGTTGGGTCCAAGCTTTCCTTGATTTTCGACCTTGCTTGCCTCATTCCTCCGATACATGAAATCACCTACCTTGAACGACTCAGTGTGAACCCTCCTCTCTACCGTTTGCTTTTCTTATAATTTGCGACATTTCGAAATAATTACTGACCGAGTGACTAACGTCGCTACGCCTCTTGGAGTGGGGAATTTCATCATCGAGTGGATGGTTGAGGGGATGGCTCATAGCTTTTTTAGCCCGAAGCACCCTAGTATGATGTTGTACGGGGAGGGAGACCTTACCACGGCGAATTTCATCATAGTTTGATGGAGCAAACCTTGACTTCCGAAACGAACTTCCAGTTCTATCTTCCCTAACGGCTGGATGGCCTCCCCAGCGAATCCTATCAAAGGCGCGTTGGTTTCTTTCAGTCGGGCCTTGACGGAGGGGCATAAGTGCTCAAAACAGTGTTCATACATTACTTCCACTGAAGCGCCTTGGTCTACATAAACCCTTCGTATCGTATAACCTTCCACTTCGGCCTCAACTATTAAAGGCTCGTCCGACACATCTCCCGGAAGGATAGGTGGGAAATCGATTGGGGCACTCATCCAATCCTCTTCTGCATCTGCCGCTTTCTGTTTTCCTGCGGTCACTGGACTTCGGATCATATTAATGATTTTTCCCTTATTTGCATGGTTATCTCCTCCTTGTGGTGCCCTTCCCCTCTGCCTGACGTCTTTCAATAGATGGTCCAACTTACCCGTCTCCAAGGCCATCCTTATCTGCTCTTTAAGATGCCAACAATCATTGGTGAGATGTCCCTTCTCGCCGTGGTAGTTGCAATACTTGTCCAGATTTTCTTTGAGGGGTTTTCCCTTCAAGGGAGGGGGCTGCGGTAATTTTAACTGATGTTCGGTGGCAAGGATCTCTTTTGGAGCCTTCGTCAGAGAGTTCAAATCTATCGGTCTGGTGTCATACCGGCGGATGTCGTTGCGGCGGGCATCAGTTCTACCGATATTGTCAATCCTTGCGGGAACATAAGGAGCGTAGTGGTCATTCCTACGAGGTCTGAGCTCATTTCTGGGGTTATTCCTACGGCGATCCCCTCCGAAAGGGGCCTTCGGGGCATAATGGTCATTCCTGTTGTTATATGGGTTGGGACGGTATTCTCTGTGAGCATCCGCTTTCTCCTCTTTCGGCAGTTCGGTACTACGGAAGGCTTTCTCCGAACGAATAAAGTCATTGAACCTCTCTAACATTTCATCAACAGTTTTGGGAATCTTATCCGAGAACTTCTTCACCAGTTCTGGGCAACGGTGGCCATTCATGAAGGATGAGATCTGCATTATCTCCGGGGCGTCTGGGAAATAGTTCGCCTCACTTAACCATCGCTCCTTGAAGTCCGGGAGGCTCTCATTGGCTTTCCTATGAATCTTATTGATCTCCGTAAGGTCTTTAACACATGCCCTTAGCATACTGAACCGGTTCAGGAATCTCTTTTGAAGCTCGTCCCAACCGTCTGTACTTCCGGTCGGCAGTTTGTCGAACCACCCTCTGGCCTTCCCGTCCAAAGTCTGTTGAAACATTCAACACCATACGGGCATTGGCCATTCTTCTTGATTTCTCGCGCCTGTGAAACAGTTGATGTGGTCGTCCAGATCGGTCGTCCCGTCATATAATTTATGGTTCATGGGTATTTTATGTTTAGGAGCTGAGAACTCTATAATCCTCCTCGTAAACGGACATTTGATTACTTATTTGAATGGTTTGCTTAAGTCGTCACCCACCACTGTTTTCCCCTTGTCGTACTGCGGTCTTTCAACATACTCTTCTTTCGTATCCGTTAGATCGTCTTCAAATTTTAACAACGTAGGGCTTATCAGGTCGCGGTTGCCTTGTTGTTTGAGTAACTCTTTGAGAGCCGATATGTGACCCTCAATAACGGCTCGGGCGTCCGGGGGGTTTTGACCTCCCCCTCCGGATCCTTCGGCTCCCCTCGCGTTTCGGACGGGGGTAGTTGGGGTAGGACCAGCCATTCTGAACTTCAGGTAGATCGAACAGTAGGTCCCACGGATGGCGCCAATTTGTTAAGGTAAAAACCTGCAACTCCTACGGAGATGGAGTCAGATCTTCCGGAAAAGGTCTTGCTGAGGTTCCGAAGTACCTACACACAAGAGACACTCACGTTAGGCTCGCCCCGGGTGTTATTCCCAGGACCAAGCTCCGGCGTGAGGATAAGTATAGAGTAATCTGAAAGACTTAAACAGTAATCGAGAGTAAATGTGAAAGGTAAAAGTTGGTTGAGAGTAGTAAATGAGCTGGGTATTTATACTACCCAGCTATAGTACCTGAAACGGCGGTGGCGGATTTTCCGGATACGTGTCGCAGACACAATCCCGTAAATCCTGGGGCGGCGGTGGCGGCGTCGGCGGCGTCTGTTATTGCCATCTGTCCAAAAGATAATGCCACCTGTCCCATTGCTTGTGATTACCCTAGCCGGATGAGCTAGGTACTCTCCGAGCTTTCTTCTGAAGGGTTCCGTGTCATCCGGACGTCCGGACACATACGCCAACATTAGTACAAAGTCTGTAAATTGATGTTCTGTCTTAACTCTTTAGGGAACGGATATTCTTACTTAACAATTGATTTTTTTTCTAGAATCTAAGTGCATCTTTGAATTATCTCACTGTATATATTTCTCATGTAACTCATCTCATGCTATAGTGTAACGATTAGAAAATTTGCTACTCGATCTATGTTACTACTCTAATCTACTTGTTGCATATCACGAATTTCCTGGATACTATAAAGTAAGGGGATTAATGATTCAAGCATTCTATAAAAATAAGAGTAAATTACACCGTTGGTTCTTGTGGTTTGCGTTGACTGGCGCCAGTGGTCCTTTGACCAAAAAAATTGCACCACTCAGCCTTAAATCAGAAATGTTATGCACCGTTAGTCCTTCCCTCTAACGATCGTTACTAACGCTCGTTAAATCACCCCATATGATACCCCCGTAAAGGTATTTACATCATTTCACACTTCATCTTCTCTCTTTATTATCTTCATCTTAAATCTTCAAAATAAAGACATTACAAAAAGTGAAAGGCTTCATCTATACAACAACATGTGGTATACTTCTATAAATATAAAGATTTATATAAAGCATAAACATTTCAACATCATGACAACCAAGCATAACTGCATTTATGGATTTATTTATTAATAGCCAATCCAATAATTACATTAAGATACATACAGACTAACCATATACACAATAAGCCCCTAAACATTTTTTAGCATTATTCTTGATTCTACTTACTGCTACTACTTTACATAACTTTTTCACAGACCTTTTCTTCAGGGCTTTAAGCCATGTCTATAAATCTGCAACCACATTGCTCGAGGCCCAAGCAGGAACCATAATGTTCAAGATGCAAGGGTTGTACTCGGGAAACTATCGATGGTACATGCCAAAATGTCTCTATAATCCCGAGTAATCGTGAATGAATCATATACTTGCCCATCACTGCTCTTCTTGTACTCAAACAAAAGGGTAGAATGGTTATATGCAGTAAGTTTAAAAAACGACGAAAGAAGACTCACCCCTCCATTACCTCACTCAAATCCAACTCCTCACTAAACCCACCCCCAAAACCCAACCCACCACCACCATAGCCCAAAGCTCAATCGAGGTGGTTGGTGATGATTGTGTCAATACAGATTTTGTGATCGACGTATCGATTTTTTATGTTTGATCTCTTTTTTTGAGATTTGTTTTTGTTTGAGAGATGTGAGAGATAAGATTTGTGAATGGATCTGTATTTTTGTTTGAGATTTGTTTTTGTTTTTGTTTGAGAGATGTGAGAGATAAGATTTGTGAGTGGTGGGGTGATGATTGTGAATGGATATGTATTTTTTATGGTGGGGATGAAAGTGGAATTAATAGAGAGAGGATGAATAAAGATGTGAAGTGATGAAATTGCCTCTTTAAAATTCATACTTAACGAGCGTTAGTGGATGTTTGTGGGGCCAGTTGAATGGAGGGACTAACGGTGCATAACGTTTCTGACTTAAGGCTGAGTGGTGTAATTTTTTTGGTCAAAGGACCACTGGCGCCAGTCAACGCAAACCACAAGGACCAACGGTGTAATTTACTCTAAAAATAATTAGCGTACATAATTTTTCTTTATAATATGGAAAAAGGTGAACAAAAGAAAATTAAATTTCCAAACCACCTCTCAACTTCGTGACTCAGAAAAAGAATCTGCCAAAATGAATATCAAATATACAATTACAAGCCCCACCTAAGTGGGCTCGCTATTCCGTCAAATTACAAATTTTAAAGCACTCGTACCAAGAGCAGCACTATGAAAAGTCAACCCCCCATAGGGGAGCTGAAAATCACCATATCAAATATCAAATTACATACCACTACCATGAGTAGAAAGAAGAGTCGGATTAACCCCGAAAAAATCCAAAATGGATTTGACTAAAGTTTCCTCTTTAGAGCTAACCAAAAGCAACATGAAATGAAAAGTTTAATCCCCCACCAAAAGCTGGAAAAAGCAATAAAAAAGAGTCCTAATTATCATTATGCTTATTTTTGACTAATTAATTAATAAGCTGATCAATAGCATTCCCACCTCACAATAGTTTGATAATTGTACTAGCTAGTTGGTAAGATAGCTAGTGCCCATGGACCACGGAAAGCAACTTATGATGTCGATGTTTCACTAATCAACTTCTATCTCAATTGTAGATTGACAGAAAGACCCATTTCTACTAATAGTGATTAGCCGCATGAAGCGTATCATATGATCCTAATTGTGCATACCAAACATTTATTGAAAATGTCCTTAACTTCAAGATCAACAACATGTGACGTTAAAAAGAGTGTTTAACATGTTTTTCTACGCATGGATATGAGAGGTCCACTAGAGATTAAATATTTTTGAAGAAACAGAGTCTTTCTGTTTTTAGGCGACGAGAACATGACTGATACTCTTCAGAATACCTATTAAGAGATTAAACTAGCCAAGATTCAAGTTATGGTTTACATGGGTCAAAAGTCGACCAAAATTTCATCATCAGGAGTATCATTTCACCCTAGAAAGTTAGATAAATATAGAAAAAAGAAAAATGTTAAAAGAATTATGATCTTCAGATAAAATATGTTTTTGGTCAACCCACCCGGTATAAAAGATTACAAATTTACCCACTACCCAATCAACCCCGACATATTCATTTGCCACCTTTAAACTAAACCGTAATAATGTCCGCGCATTGCTAACTTGCACTCCCAAAGTTTGATAAAGTACCGTCTCTAGTGTCTTTAGTACTATTTGAATCACTAGGAATAATTAACAACCTGGATTAAATTCTCTGCATTAGCCTGGCTGAGCATGTGATATATTATCAGCACAATGTGATACCAGGCCTACATCAAAATGTACTAAAAGCAATGTCCAAGTGGCATTTTTGTCCTTTAGTTGCTACTTTATCAATAGGTTTAATCAAGGGGCCATATGGTGTAGTTATATATAGTATGCAGTTTTGAAAGTTGAAGGCATCCCAAACTAAAGCTTCTCAAAACTTTGCAGTCATCATCTCACTGAATTAACTGTGAGATTTTTCTTTTGACTGTGCATGTGCGATGGCAACTGAAATTGATATTCCGGAATCTGTTCGCTTAAAGGTTAGTGATCATAACTTTATATACTAATCCTGTTTTTAGTTAAGCTTCATCGGTAGTGAAAATAATAAAATTTGCATACTTGATTTACCTGATGTTTTCGGAGTCTTGTCACAGTATGAAACTATAAATTAACTGCATGATCGAAAAGATCAGAGATTCCTATAGGAATAAAGTTCCAACTTAGTTTAATTAAAATTTTCAATTGTAAGATTGTTATGTATGTGATTCGTAATTGAGTCCTGAAAAAAGAACAAAATAAGAAACTAAACATATGAACAAGGTTCTGCAGTAAAAATAGTTGGCGATCATATCCCAACAAGCCTAGACGAATCTTTTTAGTTTGTATGGTTTGAAAGATCGAAACATGGATCACAGGCAGTTTACTACAAAAAAGATCTTTCTCTTGTTAGTTTTCACTAAAGGTGGCAAAACGGACGTGTTGTGAGATGTGAGCCTTTTTGCGGTTCCAAAAAAAAATCGACTGAAACAAAACTTTGTCCAAATTTTTAGAGTTGTTTAAGAGATGATCAGATGATTAGTGTGTCAATTATCATTGCAACAAATATATTATTTTTAAGGAAAATTAGTTCAAAATGTATATAACTTGCCACAAAATTCTTTAGCGTGTATATATCAATCTAACATTTTTCCTATAAATAAACCAACTACCTAGTCCTCCTATTGTGTGTACATTTTTCCACAAAATTCTTTAGCGTGTAAATGGTCCTAAAAATACATCAAACCTCATAATCATCCTATTGTATGTACTAAATGACCGATGAGAAGATTTGGCGGTTTGTGTATTTAATATGAAGTAATTTAGATTGATAAAGACTAAAGAATTTTGTGGCAAGTTAAATTTATTTTGTACTAATTAATTATCATCTTACTTTGACTTAAAGGATTTACGAGGTTTCTAGGCACTGAAAACACACTTCAAACCACTTTCACCCAATTTGATTTTACCTTGCTTTTAAGGTTGTCTTTTTATTTACCTTGATTGAGCTTTTGAGCTACCACATAACCCAATTTGATCCATTTGTTAACGGTCGAAATTACCACCTCAAGCTTCTTCTTTTTTTTTTTTTTTTTTTTTTTTTTTTTAATTTATTTTGTACTAATTAATTATCTTCTTACTTTGACTTAAAAGGATTTACGAGGTTTCTAGACACTGAAAACACACTTCAAACCACTTTCACCCAATTTGATTTTACCTTGCTTTTAAGGTTGTATTTTTATTTACCTTGATCGAGCTTTTGAGCTACCACATAACCCAATTTGATCCATTTGTTAACGGTCGAAATTACAACCTCAAGTTTTTATTTATTTATTTATTTATTTATTTTTATTTTTATTTTTTAATTTATTTTGTACTAATTAATTATCATCTTACTTTGACTTAAAGGATTTACGAGGTTTCTAGGCACTGAAAACACACTTCAAACCACTTTCACCCAATTTGATTTTACCTTGCTTTTAAGGTTGTCTTTTTATTTACCTTGATTGAGCTTTTGAGCTACCACATAACCCAATTTGATCCATTTGTTAACGGTCGAAATTACAACCTCAAGTTTTTTTTTTTTGGTAAAAAGGTGAAATCGCCATCTCTAGTACTCATTCATGACTACCTTTATACAAGTGCATCAACTATTGCTAGAAATATGTAGAATACCACGCCATGGATATTTTTCTGGAATTTTGGTGACTCAAGTAGTTGATTTGTAACATGATCAATTTTGCATCAAAAGTTATATCATATGATAACCATAATTTATATACTTAGTCACGGTACCAATATTGTCTATTAAGATAGTCAAAGGGCCTATATGTCATTAAGTTATAATTAAGGGGTTTAAGTATGATATTAATACCTCATACTCTAAGTCATAACAAAGATCAACCTAGCACAAATATATAGTCTAGGACACTAAACTGAGTATCATTTCTTACAACAAAGCTTCGGAAAACAATAATTTCCCACATATGCCGAAGTACCTCTACATTCATTTCCTTCTTTTAGTAATGTGAACCGCTTTATAACCTCAGCAATCGTAATTTTTCCTACAGGAAGTTAAAATAGAAGATAATGCATTTTCAAGTGAAAGTTCGGAAGAAAAAGTTAGAGAAAGTGTTGATAACAAAGTGAAAACACTTGAAGCTAGCAACCTAGCGGCAGAACCTGTAAATACAAAGCTAGAAACCGGTATAATGACCAATGGGAGTGAAACTTTTTTCCAAACACTCTCAGTTCCCACGGTCATTGCTGATGAACACAGCAACATACTGGAAACTAGCAAGGACACACCAAAACAAGAAGATCAGGAAGAAATAAAAGTGACCAAGATTGAAGCCTTGACAGATGAGAAACCAGTTGATGATGTTGTTGAAGCTGTTTCAACACAAACGGAACGTGAAGTAGAAACTATAGGAAATGAAGATAAGAATGATGGAAAGGCTATTCAAATTGACGAAGAAACTCAAGAAAAGGAACAAGCTCTCAACACCTTAGAAAAAGATCAAGCGGCTGATTCCAATGAGCAGGATCTGAATGAAATGCCTAGGGAGTTCGTCAAGGAAGAAAGAGAAGACATATCAAATGATGCTCAAGAGGTAAACAGTCTTCAACTTAAGTAATTTCCAACTACACTAAAAATCCTTACTTAGTGCATCGTTCCAGCTAGCTTGATATATTTTAGTCACAAGGGTGGCAAAATGGGTGGGTTTGGTAAAACGGTCAAAACCGGTAAATTCTATGTACAGGTCGAAACAGGTTGATCCGAACACTTTTTGAGTCAGATTTTTCACTCCATTGATTAATAAATGTTTAGAGAAAAAGTATGAATGAAGACACCAATTATATAAATACTTCTAACAAATAGATGAAGAATAATAAAATCGATACTGTCACAATTGATTTGTTCGCAAAATTCTTTTGAGCCTATTTATAAAAGTTATCACTTCTTTTATATTATTATTTTTCTATATGCTAAAGATAATATTTTTCATATAGGCAAGTGAGCAGTGTGAGAATGGACCAAACGAGAAACGAGAACAAAAGCCTGAGGAAAGTGTCAAGAACATTGTACTCTCTACTGCAGAAATCAAGCAAGAGGAAAAAACTGAAGAACTCCCAGGTGTTGAAATAGAGGAAGAAGTGAAGCAAAATGGGTTGTTGCATGAAGAAAAGGGTGAAGAGGTTACTCAGAGTGATGATGGTCAGAAGAAAAAGTCTGGGAACCCCTTAATCACGGAAGTTTGTGAAGAAAATAGTTTGGAGAAGATTGAATACAAAAGTTCCACTCCAATAGCAACTGTAAACAAAGATGAAGCTGAAGAAAAGGAACAAGATGTCAACGTATTAGAAAAAGATCAAGGTGAGGATGGAGTTACAAGTATACAAGACATGATTCCTGAAGGAGACTTAGAAGAAACAAAACAACAAGGTGACTGTAATGAAGCTGAAGTTAAAGCTAAAGAAAGTATGGAGAAAGAGACTGAAGAAATCAAATATAGTGTTGGGACACCAGAGAATATTGAGCCACAAAATTTGAATAATGTTATTCCCACTGATGTTAGCATCACAGTACACACGAAACCAGAAGAAACCATGCAAAATGAAGAACGGAACGATGTAGAGGCTATTGACACTGAAGATGGTAAAACGAAAGACTCTGGAAGCTCAATGCTCAAGGAAATATATGAAGAGCCTGTCTCAGATAAGGCTAACACTGAAGAAGGGTTGAGACCTTCTGAAAGTTCGAATAAGGAAACCATTGAGAATGACGTGGTGAGCAAAGATGAAGGTCAAGAAAAGAATGATGTCGAATGCTCACAAGATGAACCCTCGACAGGAGACCTGGAAGCAAAAACCAATGAAACCATCACAAATGATGAAAAGGCTACTGAAAAAGAAGCAAGTGATGAGACTGGCCCAGAGAACGCTGAATCTGAAGTAGGACTAAAAGTTTCTGGCAGCATGGAGCCAACTAAGGTAGAAGTTCTCAGCACAATAGAGAAAAACCAAGGTGATGCTGATGGTGTTATAAGCTCACAAGATGCAACATGTGAGGATATAAAAGAAACAGAATCTGGTGAAAATGAAACCACAGTTGCTGATACCGAGGAGCTGAATGAAACACCTAGAGAGTTCAAGGAAGAAGCAGAGGGAAAATCCATTGATTCTGAGGTAATGAATCCTCAAACTAATTGCTGTTAACCATTCCAATTTATTAGTGCATTCTCCACTATAGTTGGAAACATTCTTGAACAACAAATTGGGTTGGGTTAATATGGCTCCTCTTTCATAAAATTAGAATTGGCTGGGTGACTCGCCAACACTTTGTTCCTACTTAAAAAAATTGATAAATAAGTTTCAGTAAAAGTTGCAAAAAAACAATCAATAATCTGAACCTTTGAATAGAACTTAGCAGGCTATACAAATTACTAAGACTTTAGGAAACTTACAACCTGTTTGACCATCCCCTTTAAGCTGAATTTTTTTCTCTTTCACCAATAAGACCCTTTATAGATAAAACACAACCCAATCGTCTCATTCGTATGTAAATGGCTCAAAACAGCCATCTATTCTATACCCAACAAGGGATTTAAGCAAATAAAAGAATACATCATTACCAGGACATAACAAAATAATCAATGATTAGAGATAACTTGTGTATGTAACTAAATATGTTTAGACATGGAAGACGCTTTATACACCTAGCTAGAATGAAAGTTCACCTAATGATATATACTTGGAGAAATTGGTAGTACGGAGAAGACACCATTAATTTAACTTACGGTAAAAATTAGACTAGAAACGATGTAGTGAAGCTGCCACAAAGATTGTTATTTAAAAGATATATCACATCTGTATTAGAACTGTAATTCACTACTGATAGGCTCTAATTAGGTTTTATATTGTCTTATTTACTTTCCTCGTTTACGCTATGTACAGTTATATATATATATATAAATATATATATAAATACCCGATTCTATGTGTTAGTGACATAACACGAAATATTCCCTTGAACCTGTTTACAATTCTTACCACAACCTTTGAGCCTGTTCATATAACTCATAATTTTTTTTCTTTCATCATTTACATATGCTGAAAATAGATTTTTTTTTTTTTTTTTTTTTTTTTTTTTCATATAGGCAAGCTATCACTCTGAAAATAAAGCAGAGGAAAAGCTAGTAGAACGTCCCGATGAAAGTCTCAATGAAATTGAGCAAAAAGAAGAGAATGAAGATATTAGGCCAAGTGCTGTATTAGAGGAAAAACTGGTTCAAGTAGAGACTTGGGAACATGAAGAAAAGGATGAAGCAGAGGCTACTCATACTGATGATGGTCAAACGGAAAAGTTGGACAACCCTGCTGTCACAAAAGTATGTGAAGAAAACAGTTCAGAGAAGGTTGAATCTGAAAGTTCAAGCATGATGCTAAATGAGCAAGTAACATCAATTTTAACCAAAGACGAAGATGAAGAAAAGGAACAAGAGGTCACTGTGGTAGAAAAAGATCAAGGAGAGGATAGCGTTACTAGTGCACAAGACGTACCATTTGAAGGATGCTTAGAAGAAACGAACCACGACAGTGAAGGCATTGAACCTGAAGTTGTTAATGCTAAAGGAAGTGTAGAGGAAGATACTGGAGAAATCAAATCTAGTGACGAGACACTTGAAGAAAAAGAGCAAATTGTCAATCCCACTGATGTTAGCATCACAACACAAACAAAACAAGAAGAAGAAACTATAGAAAATGAAGAAAAGAATGATGAAAAGGCTATGAAGAGTGATTATGGCGAAACGAATGAGTCTGGAATCCCCATAGTTAGTGAGATATGTGAAGAGTCTGTCTCACATAATAAAGAATCCGAGGAAGGCTTAAAAGTTTCTGACACTTCCAGCGCGGAAACAAATGAGCATGAAATAGCAAGCAAAGATGAAACCGAAGCACAGGTAGAAGACCAAAAAGAGGATGATGTCACACTCTCACAAGCTGCAACCTCTATAGAGGACTTGCAAGTAGAAAACAATGAAAGTGTAATAAATGAAGAAAAGAATGACGAAGAGGCTATTGAGAAGGAACCATGTGAAGATATGGGGCCAGAGAACGTAGAGTCTGAAGTAGGACTGAAAGTTTCTGACAGCATGGAGCCAAGTGTGAAAGAAGCTTTCAGCACTGAAGAGAAAGATCAAGGTGATACTGATGGTGTTCCAAGATCACAAGATGCAACATGTGTGGATGTAAAAGAAACAACACCAACCATAGTTGTTGATTTCAAAGAGCTGAGTGAAACGCCTAGAGAGTTCATCAAGGAAGAGACAGAGGACAAAACAATTGATGCTCAAGAGGTAATAAAGCTTCAACCCAAGTACTTTTTAGAAACTTTTGAAAATCTGTAGATGTATAAACCACAAGTGTTGATAAATCTAGAACAGCACTATGTAGTATACCGAGAGGTTAAAATTTGACTCTTTTTTGGCAATCATAAAAAAGGTCAGGGTCGAACCGCAACCGATTTTTTTCCCACTTCATTTATTTGAATAATAATTAATGTAGTAATATTGATAAAAAAAAAACATTATTCATACATTAATAAATAAAATATTTGAGTAAAACGATTTAGTAAGTTGTGTAAATAGAAAGCTTTGGGAAACTTTTAACCCACTTGACTCCACCCCATTTGACTAAAATTTTCCATTTAACCAATTTAATCCATTTCAGTTATAAATAAAACCCAATCAACCTATTTGTAAGTTAACATGTCAAATAATGACTACCTATAAGTAACCCTAATAGGGATGTCATTAAGAAAGAATATAAAACCTCTAGGACATATTAGAATAATTTTTAAATATAGGACAACGTTGTATATGTAACTGAATATGTATTACACATGGAAGGCGCTTTATACACCTAACTAAGATAATACTTACATGATGTTGAATGCTTAAACAGATTGGTACTATGGATTAGATACCATTTATAACAACCACCACCAGTGGCGAAGCTTGGAGGATTTCAGTGGGGGGTCGGGATCTAAATTTTTTTTTTCCTAAGGCTATTTTTTTCCTAACGCTATTTTTTTGGGGGGTCGAAACCGAATATACCGAAATTTTTCTACACGAAAACTATATACCCTCTACATCGCAAAAAAAATTTCGGGGGGTCGGGCGGCCCCCCCCCCCCCCCTTAATAGCTTCGCCCCTGACCACCACTAAAACTTTAAGTTACGAAAGATGAAGCATAGCTTCCACAAAGATTGTTAACGCAAACTTTGAGCATATAACCTATCCATATAAGTCATCATTTCTTTGATTTTATCCTTCCCATATATTAAAGATATATTTTTTTTTCATATAGACAAACGATGACTATGAAAATAAAGCAGAGGACAAACTATTAGAACGACCCGATGAAATTGTCAAGGAAATAGAGAAAGAGGAAGAAATTGAAGAAATCAGGCCAAGTGTTGAAATAGAGGAAAAACTGGAGAAAAATGAGCTGTTACAAGGCGTGACCACTGATGCTAGCATCTCAACACAAACAGAACCTCAGGATGAGATTAAAGAACCAGATAATAAGGATGAAGAAGAGGCTAGTCAAAGTGATGATGGTCAAAAAGAAATGTATGAAAATTCCTCGATCAATGAAGTATGTGAAGAAATCAGTTCAGAGAAGGTTGTATCTGAAAGCACCGGTGTGAAGCTAAATGAGATAGAAACATCAATTGTAAACAAAGACGAAGACGAAGAAAAGGAAAAAGAGGTCATCGTGTTAGAAAAAGATCAAGGAGAGGACGGAGTTACAAGTGAACAAAACGTACCATCTGAAGGATGCTTAGAAGAAGAGAACCATGACAGTGAAGGTATTGAACCTGAAATTGTTGATGCTAAAGGAAGTACAGGGAAAGTTACTGAAGAAATCAGATCTAGTGTCGAAACACCAGAAGAAGGAACTCCAGAAACTGAAGGAAAGAATGATGAAGAGGCTATTAAAAGTGATGATGGTCAAACAAAAGAGTATGGAATCATAGTTAACGAAATATGTGAAGAGACTGTCTCACATAATACTGAATCTGCGGAAGAGCTAAAAGTTTCTCACACTTCCAGTAAGGAAAATGAGCATGAACTAGCGAGCAAAGATGAAACCGAAGAAAAGGAACAAGATCAAGAAGAGGATGATGTCACAGTCTCACGAACTGCAACCTCTATAGAGTACTTGCAAGTGGAAAACAGAAACAGTACAATAAAAGAAGAGGATAATGAGAAGGAAGCATGTGAAGATTTGGGCGCAGATATCGTTGAATCTGGAGTAGGACTAAAAACTTCTGACAGCATAGCCCTAAGTGGGAAAGAAGCTCCTAGCACAGTAGAGAAAGAGCAAGATGACACGGATGGTGTTCCAAGCTCACAAGATGCAGCAAATGAGGATATCAAAGAAACAACGTCAACCATAGTTTCTGATTTTAAAGAGCTGAATGAAATGCCCAGAGAGACCATCGAGGAAAAACCAGAGGACAAAACAATCGATGCTCAAGAGGTAATCAATCATCAATCCAAGTACTTTTGTTCGTAAATTTTGCAACTCTGTAAATGTGTACTCCATAATTGTCGATAAATCTAGAACAACTCTATTTAGTATTAAAAGAGATGTCAATATGTCAAAACATGCACGGGTTTGATATGACTCATTTTTAGCAAGCATAAAAAGGGACTGGGTTGACCCGCAAGCACTTTTTTTTTTTTTTTTTTTTTTTTTTTTTTTTTTTTTTTTTCATTTTGATTTGTCTTAACTATAATTACCAAAACATATATTAAAACACTAATAAATCAAAACCCAGATGCATCCAATTGTAATAAAATGGGGGGTAAAAAAGCGGCCATTTGTACATATAACCTACAAAGGATCTCAATAAGAAAACAGTTAAAGACCTCTAGAATATAATATAATAAACTATGAATAGATGAAAACTTGGTTTATGTAACTGACCAATGTAGCGCATGGAAGGTCCTTTATACACCAAGCTAAAATGAATCGTCACACGCTAATAAATTCTTACAGAAATTGATACTACAGAGCAGAGTAGCATATACCATTTATAACTACTGCTAACACTTTAAATGACTAACGATGAAGTAAAGCTGCCACAAAGATTGTTACCGCAGACTATGAGCCTACTTATAAAAGTCATCATTTCTTTTCTTTCATTCTACCCATATACTGAAGATAATTTTTTTCATACAGGAAAATGATGACTGTGAAAACAAAGCAGAGGAAAAACTACTAGAACAGCCTGATGAAAGTGTCAAAGAAATTGAGCAAGAGGAAGAAACTGAAGAAATCAGGCCAAGTGTTGAAATAGAGGAAAAATTGGAGCAAAATGAGTTGTTACATGGCGTTACCACTGATCCTAGCATCTCAATGAAAGCAAAATCTCAGGTTGAGATTACAGAATCTGAAGGTTAGGATAACAAAGAGGCTACTCGAAGTGATGATGGTGAACAAGAGAAGAATGGCAATTCCTTGACCAATGTAGTATGTGAAGAAATCAGCTCAGAAAAGGATGAATCTGAAATTTCCATTATAGGTGTAAATGAAAAAGAAACATCAGTTTTAAGCAATGATGGAGATGATGGAAAGGAACAAGAGGTCGTTGTGTTAGAAAAAGGTCAAGGAGAGGAGGGTGTTACAAGTGCAAAAGACGTACCATCTGAAGCATGCTTAGAAGAAACGGGCCATGACAATGAAGATATCGTATCTGAAGCTAAAAATGCTCAAAGAAGTGTAGAGGATGATACTAAAGAAATCGTATCTAGTGTCGAGAAACCAGAAGGAGCTACAGAAAACAAAGAAAAGGATGATGAAGACGCCATAAAAAGTGAAGAGAGTCAAATGAAAGAGCCTGGGATCCCCATAGTTGACGAAATATACGAAGAGACTGTCTCACATATACGCTGAATCTGAGGAAGGGCTAAAAGTTTCTGACATTTCCAGTAAGGAAACAAATGAGCATGAACTAGCGAGCAAAGATGAAGCCGAAGAAAAGGAACAAGACCAAGAAAAGTATGATGTCACATGCTCACATGATACAACCTCTATACAGGACTTGCAAGAAAACAAGAATGAAAGTACCATAAAAGAAGAAAAGAATGATGAAGTGACTATTGAGAAGGAAGCAAGTGAAGAGACAAATGCAGAGAACGCTCAATCTGAAGTAGGATTAAAACACTCTGATGACATGGAGCCAAGTAAGAAAGAAGCTCACGACACGATAGAGAAAGACCAAGGTAATACAGATGTTGTAACAAGCTCACAAGATGCAACCATAGTTGATGAATCCAAGGAGCTGAATGAAGAGGAAAGGCCTAGAGAGTTTCTTAAGGATGAAACAGAGGAAAAATTGACTGATGCTCAAGAGGTATTAACTTTTAATCTATTCCAATTTTATAAGTGCATGTTCCACAATAGCCGAAAAATCTTGCCCAAAAATATGCAGTATATCTAGAGGTTGTTGTTGGGTAGGTTTGGTAAACGTTCAAGACAGGTTCGGTTGAAACAACATATTTTTAGTACACATTTAAACGGGTTGGAACCCGGAAACACTTTTTTTTCCCACTATACTAAATCATTATAATTAAAAGAGATGTTGTAATTAAATCGTTAAAAGAGATGTTGTACTTGGTCGTATAAATAAGAAACACATTGAGAAACTTTTTACCCATTTGACCGTCCCCTTTAGCTAAATTCTCGATTTGACCCGTTTGAGATAAAACACAACAAATCGACCCATATGTACGTAATTGGAATTTTCACATATTGGTATGCCATAAAAGTGATAAAAACATGAAAAATACAAGAGGTCTGGGTGATAAAAATATTTGTGGCAGTTGATAGAATAAGTAGAATCTATGAATAGAGACAACTTGTTTATTTAAATGAATATTTAGTAAACTGGTAGAAGAGTACGGTGGAGAAGCCACCATTTTTAACAACTACTGCAAACAATCAGATGACAAACGATGATGCTAAGTTAGCACACAGATTGGTTATCATAGATATTGAGCTCTTAAAAGTTATCATTTCTTTTCTTCACCCCTTCCATATACTGAATTTGTTTTTCATATAGGCAAACGAGAAGTGTGAAAATGGAGCAGAGGACCACATAGAACAAAAACTTGAGGAAAGTGTCAAGAAAATTGAGCAAGAGGAAGAAAAAACTGAAGAAACCAATCCACATGTTGAAATAGAGAAGCAAAATGAGTTGTTGTTTGACGTCACCTCTGATGATAGTAGTATCTCAACACAAACAAAACCTCAAGCAGAGACTATAGAACATGAAGAAAAGAATGAAGAAGTTACGACTCAGAGTGACGATAGTCGAAATGAAAAGTCTGACAAGCCCTCAATCAAGGAAGTATGTGAAGAAGAAAAATCAGACTTGAACAAAGATGAAGATCAAGAACTTAACCAAGCGGTCAACATGCTAGTAAAGGACATAGGTGAGGATGACGTTACAAGTACACAAAATGCTACTCCCACTGATGTTTGCATCTCAACACAAACAATACTGGAAAAAGAAAGTATAGAAAACGAGGATATCAAAGTGGAAGAGGGAATATGTGAAGAGATCGTGTCAGAGAAGGATATCAAAGTGGAAGATCAAGAAACTGAACAAGAGCTCGACATATCAGAAAAGAGCCAAAGTGGTGGGGAAGATCTTACAATTTCACAAAATGCTGCCAACGAGGATATAAAGGAAACAACGATTGCACAACATGTTACCGCAGTTTCCTATTCTGAGGAGGGACCTGTGCTGAGTGCAATACCTACAGAGATCCTCAAGGAAGAAACAGAGGACAAATCAGTTGATGCTCATGAGGTAATTAATGTTTTGGTTTAGCTCTTCAAAACAAAAATTAATGTTTTGGTTTGGTCGGATCTCGTGGTGGCGGGGTAGAGGTGGGGATACTTCAGATAATCTATGCTATATTATAATCTATACCAACTGCCTGATCATAAATCTTTAAAAAAAACATAAAAATAAGTTTCCACAAAGATTGTTTTTAAAACTTTGAACCTAGATATTATACTCATCTGTTGTTTGTTTCATTATTCTCATATACTCAAACCACTTCTTCATACAGGCAAGCGAGTATGAGGACAGAGAAATGCCGAAGGAAATTGTCAACGAAATTTCATCAAAAAACGAGCAAGTGGTATATATCGAAGAAATCAAACCAAGTGAAGAAAAGGATGTGTGTATCTCGACGCCAGCAGAAGCTAGAGAAGAAGCTACACAAATTGAAGAGAAGGACTTCCATAATACCGTACCTGAAGAAGTAACAGACCTTTCCAACAGTTCAGATGTGAATCAAAATGAGAAGGAAATATCAATTCTAAGCAAAGATGAAGTTCAAGAAACGGAACAAGAGCTCAAAATATCAGACAAAGACCAAGATAAGGATGAGGTTACATGCTCACAGGATGCAGCTGCAGTCTCTGAAGCGGATTTACAAGGAAAGTGCGAGGATGAAGGCGATGAACAAAAACTCGTAGAAATCGGAGAAAGCACAAAGGAGGATAATGACGTTATACGAACAAGTGTTGAACCAGAGGAAACAGTGGAGCAACAAATAGAATCTTTGGAAAGGACCACCGAAGAGGAGGCTTGTGAGGAGACTGTCAAGGAGGTATGTGAAGAAACTAGCTCTGCGAAGATTGAATATGTAGAAGCTCCGAATCTTTCTCACAGTTCTGAGATAAAGGTAAATGAGAAAGCGATGACTCTTTCCAAAGATGAAGGCGAAGAAGAAACTACAGAAACTGAAGAGAAGAATGATGATGATGCGATAAAGAATGAAGATGTAACAAGCTCACAAAATGAATCCAATGAGGATATACAAGAAACAAACATTGGTCAAAATGCTACAACAGTAGCCTATATCGAGGAGGTGCAGGATCTGAGTGCAGTGACTAAAGAAGTCCTTCAGGAAGAAGCAGAAGACAAATCAGTTGACGCTCAACAGGTAGACACTTGTTCAGAAGTCCTTAAAGAAAATTCTAAAGAAGATGAAACAGATTCAGGGAACATCAAGGAAGAGGTGCTCTTCGAAAAACAGAACAATGAAGCAGGTGAAGCTGATCATGGAATAAAGTGTGAAACTCAAAATATATTAGCAGAAAACAAAGACGGAGCGACTGGTGAGATTCATTAATAGTAACTAGATCTAATACTTGAAAATCCTTCTGCATTATTATTGAAACCAGATATTCTTGTGACAGGTGATGTAAGTAAATCAGCTGAGGGGATTCTGACAGACGTTGAAATGTCGTGTGAAAAAGCAGGGTCTCCTTTAGCCGAAGAAACAGAAGATGCTACAGTCAACAAGAAAGACGGTCAGTACATAGAAACTGAAAAGGTCAGTTGGTAAAGAAGTAACTTAAGTAGACCTTATTTTTTTCTTTATATATGATTTACATATCGACTTTCTTGTACACTAGATTATCTATCACTATACTAATAAAGAATGTTAAATAGATGTCATCAGAGGTTGGACACCCTAACAAAGAGGAGATTCTAGCATGTCCAACTGAAACAATAAGTGAAAAGACAGAAGACGAGATCACAGGAAAGAATGAAGATTTATCCCACGACAGTATAAAGGATAATGAGAACAACACTAAAGAAGAACAGTGTGTTGTAGATGGAAGAACAAGGGAGATTGAAATTTCCACATTAGAGCAAAAACCCATTGAAGAACAAATTGGTGGTATTGATGACGTATCAAAGGAAAAGTCTACCGATCCAAAAGAAACAGATGTAGAACCTCAAGCAGATATTATGCCATCGAGTTCTTTAGAAACTTCAACAGAAGACGCTTCAAATTCAGACAAGACAAAAGCAGAAAGTGAAGATTTGCCAGTAGAAAATGTCGAATCTGTATCTGAAGTACAGAACCCTGAAGTGGTACTCGAGTCAGAAGATTTGAAGCTGAAAGAAGAGTGTGTTAATTCAACAACAACTAGTTATGTGGAAGAAGAAAAAGAAATTGTAATGGAAGAAATTGCAAGTAGTGAGGTTAGACATATGAAACAATGCCCTTAAAAGTCACATTATAAATTTTTGACCAATTATTTTGTGTTATATTTAATATTCTTTGACACTACTTGGATGCAGAAAACAGAACAGCCAGTAGAAATCAAGAAAGATGGTGCCGAGGAGGAAACTGATGAGAGTATCACAGAAAAGACTGAAGCTGAAGAGGGTGTGGTAGATGAGAAATCTACTGTCAAAACTAACGAAAACACGGAGCAACATGGGTTGCTGCATGTCATTACCGCTGATGTTTGCAGCTCAGCAGAAACAAAACCTAATGAAGACACTGTAAAAGATGAAGAAAATAATGACAAGCTTGGTCAACCCGAGGTTAAAATTGTTGAAGAAATCCTGGAAAAGAAAGAAGATGATACCACAAAAGAGAAAGAAGATTTGTCCCACGATAGTACAGATGATACAGTTTTAGACGAAAATACAAGGGATATTGAACCTCAAGAAGACATCACACCCTCAAGTTCATCTGAAATCTTACCAACAGAAGAGCTTACATCTGTATTGGAAGTACAAATTGCTGAAGTGGAGCCCAAAACAGAAGAGTCAAACCTGAAAGAAGAGTGCATTATTTCAGCAACAGAAACACACGTGGATGCAGAACAAGTTACTGTAACGAAAGAAATATTAAGTGATCAGGTAAGACCGGAAAACAGCACCCGTACAGATATCAATATCATTTCTTCCATTATCTAAATATAGCCTATTTACTCAACAGATATGTTTTTTTCCTACAAAAAACATAGCTTCCATAAAAATCACTTTTTTTTTAGTTTACCACTATTTAACTGCATCTAAATACTTCCTTTTCTTTATGTAAAACAGATTCTTGAACCATATGGAGAGAAAAAACTCACACATGAATCAACAACCGATGATCATATTGAGGAAACGATACTGCAACAAGAGGAATCAGACATCGCTAGTGAAAAGAATCAGTCAGTGTATGAAAAAGACGATCTGGACGAGGAAGCTACACAAGCAAATCAATTTACAAGTGCCGAAGACTGCAGTGAAAGGGTGAAAGATGTCGTCTTGACCAAAGAGGTGAGTAAAAATTAATACAGTTAGTCTTATTTATCTGTTCACCCAAGGTGCTTACATGAAATCTGTGCAGCTTGACAGGAAAATGATAATAATATAATATTTTCTTATAGTGTATATCTTAACATGAGAACTTTTGAAGCAGCTATCATACTCAGATCCCATACCTGATGGAAACCATGAGGTGACAGAAGTGATAGTAGATGGCCAGATAGGACAAGAGGATATACCGGCTGCCGAAGATATCAATTGCGAGTCAACATTAGAAGATGATAATGTAGATAAAGCACCAAAGGAAGAAAAAAATCCATCTATAGAAGGTGCAGCGACAATAGAGCCTCAAGTTGATTCTTCAAACATAGTATCTACTGCATGTCCATCAGAAAGTGAAGCAACACCCACACAGTCTCTTGAATCTTGTAGTGAAGTAATCAAGGGTTCAGAAGACTCAAAAGTCGAAGAAAATTGCATTATGTTAGCACCAGCTGAGCATACGGATGTAAGCAATGTAGAGGAAGAAAAGATCAGTAAATGTATTTCAAGTGCACCAGATAAAAAAGAGGATAATGTCAAACAAACACATTTTAAAAGCGAAGAAGAGAAGAGTAGTGACTTAACTACAGAAGAAAAGGCTTTAACAGAAGGGGTAAGATGCCAATTTACTTCCGCTTCGACATTAGTTAGAATCCATTTTATTATAAGCTTAAATTATGATCATAAACTAAATATTAAATAGATTGAACAGGTTGATGCAGAAAGCCAAACAGAATCAGGAGATATAAAAGCTGTAGAAGATCTCAGTAGTTTGTCAAAAGCATCTTACGCCATAGAAGAAGGAGCCACCAAGGAAACACAAAATACACCTAATCTTGATCTTAAGGAAGAAAAGGACAGCGAACTGATATCTGAAGTACAAACTCCCGAAACATTGCCCAAGATGGGGATAAAGGGAGAACATCCCGAAGCAACGAACGAAAAATGTGAAACACTTAGAGGTGGAGAATTAAGTGAGAAGGTAAATGGTTAACCCTTGATGCAGATATAATTCTTTTAGTCCTACCCTTTTTTTCTTATAATCTCATTTATAATGCAGTTATTGGACGCGGATGTACAGATTGATACCAAGGAAGATATCCAAGTAATAGCTAAAGCAGAAGAGAAGGCAATTGAAGAGTCTAACCAAGACGCAGTGGCAGAAGTGACGGTACATGAGCATCTCCAACAAACAGAAGAGGTAAAATCACAAAGCAAGCAGTGATACAAGTGAATTATTCTTGTATTAGTTCAAAACAGTTCTGGTCCTAAGTTGTTATATTAAATCATCTTCACTTAAAGATTCTTCAGGAAAGCAAAATCATTGAAGATAACATCAATGAGGAAGCTAGTTGCATACAAAATTCAACCGAAGATACCTTAGATCCAAAGCAGACGGTTAAAAAGCCAGCTGAAGTTTGTGATTTTACATCTGAAGCCGCTGAAAAAGTAACTGAGAGCACAGAAGCTTCCCCCAAGATTCTTCTAGTGAAACCTGATTCAGATATTGCAACCACCACTGAGAAGAATGAAGACGAGATCAAAGAAAAAGATGCAATCCTTCAAGCACCCAATTTGAGTTCTGAATCTGATGAAGGAAAACAGAACAGTATTGGGGATGTGCTGAATAAAGAGGGAGAAGTGGTACAGCCTCAAGAACATATCTTCGGTACTAAATCAGATGTTGAGATCAAGGAGGAAGTAGAACTCACGCACAGTGGTTCACAACAAACATCAGTCGACAAACAAACCGAAGATTCACCCGTTCTACTGTCAGAAGAGAAAGAACAATCTGAGGAAGCTTCTGTAAAAGATGCTCAAAAGGATGTTGATCATACGACCAAAGTAACAGTTGTTGATGTAGTTAATGCAGAATGCTCAGATATTGAACCACAGCATCTCAACACAGAAGAAGCAACCTTGCCATCCGTTAACCATGAAAATCAAACAGAACAGAAAAAAGAAGATAAAAACATAGATGCTACAATTCATATCGAAGATGTATGAAATTATCTTCCACTTCATCATGCATGTTCAATTCTGTTTATCATATTGTCATATATGTTTTGCTCTTAAACAGGTGAAAAGTTCAGATGTAGATTTGCAGTCTGACATGGATGTGCCAGTTCCTAACTATACTTCAACAAGGAAACTTGAAGTTAGAAGTCCGGACCTTGAGGTTCCATCTGCCATAAATGCAACGGATGAAAAAATGAGTCTTGAGTCAACATGCGACAAAAGCAAAACTACCGAAGAGGTTTCTGGAATAAAACAGGTAACATCATCATCATAAATTGCATACTCAGAAAACAAGACTTTTAAGATAGCAAGGTCACAACTATGTAACAAATGACCTTATAAACTAATACAATTGTAATCTTTGTAGGAACCATTGGAACTTGACGCACCTGTGAATACCGTAGCTACAGAGGACTTGGATATTTCACATACAGGTGTAACAGGTGATGTTGTAAAGATAAGTCAAATAAAGACTGAAATACCAAAAAATGAAATTTCAGCTATACCACCTCAAAATGAGAACGTAGAGATTAAAATATCAGCTCAAAATGTAGATGAATCACATGCGCAAGGGGAGCCAACTGCAAAGTTGTTAATTCCAGAGCCAGAAGATTTGAGAGCTATTAAGGCTCCAGGCAGCGAACCACAACGTAGCAGTGAAGTTACAAAAGAATGTGGGAAAATGAGTGATGTAGAAGTGAAGTCTGAGTCAGCAGCTCCGAAAAAAGAAGAAATTGCTGACAGTGGAGTTAAAACAGACGAAGAGAATGAAGAACAAGAGGATAACGAAGATAATGAAAATTCGGGTTTATGCTCTGAAACTCCGGTTATGGTTGAAGCATCAAAAGATATGGAAGTCAAGGTTCATAAGAAATCCCATAATATATTGTCAGGTGTTGGTTCAAAGGTCAAGCATTCAATTGCCAAGGTGAAGAAGGCAATAACTGGTGGTAAGTCTTCTAGTCCAAAATCAACGTCACCAAAAGAGAGAGATTAAGTGATTACTGAGAAAGACAAGTCAGCAGGAAACTTCCCAACAAAGAACAAAGCATATGATAATGGTTCATTAGGAACTCACTATATCTATATATTACATGCTTGTTTGAACAAAAGCTCTTAGTAGTATTATTTTGCATATATACACCGTGTGCTCGAGTGAAATGTGTGAAACAATAATGTTACATCTATATAAAGCGATTTTGTATGTTTGCTGACCATACTCTAGTTTTGCAACAGAGGTAGTATATATCACACAAGGATGCGACATTATAACGATAATCAAATACTGCCATGATAAAGAAAATGATTATTGCTGATTAGGTAGAGAAGGTCTACAAATGACTTAAGGATTGCAATTTTAAACAACTGAAACTCAACTAATTAAGTTGTCACATGAAACATTTCGTAAGGAGATTCAAAGATTTACATACGCAAACACGAAATCATAATGATTAACATACTGATTTTGAACTATTTCAACTTTGACAAGAATATCTCAAATGTAGATATGCACTACATCTAATTAAAAATGCACTCTAAAGACAAAGAAGAAAAAGAATGAAAAAGAAAATAAGAAGGAAGAAGAATTTAGAAAAGAAATGGCCTTCAATAGTTAAAGCTAAGATCCAAGTTTTATGACAGGCTATAAGTTACCCGAGTTGCATGAACATATATTACTTCTCCTTAGCTTGCAAGGGCTTATTAAACCTAATATCGTTGGGTCGGCCAAAAGGTCGTACTAACTTAGTTGCCAATCATTGTAAGGTTGTGTTTGTTAATAACTTAAAGAGTTTTAATTCATAAATAGATAAATTTATTAACTCATTAATTGGATGTTTGTTTGGTGCTTAATTTAAATGGATAACCCATGGAAAAAGCTAAAAAACTTGTATGTGGTCTAGTGGTGGAAGGTTTAAAGGGTTAAGGAGCCCTTTGCGGGAGTAGTACCGGTTGGGTGACCAATCGGGAAGTCCTCACATGAGGGCGGGCCACATGCACTGTTGTTATCATAGGCAATGAAGAGGAGAGTCTGTGAGTAAGTAATGTCACAGACTCGAATCCGAGCCGGCCCCGGTTTTCATCCGGCTGTTACTCCAGCGAGTAATCTCGTGTGGAGGCAGTACGGTTTCCGGGCGGAAGCCGTTCAGTCCCCACTACACCAGCGTGGACCCGGTTCAGACAACATAGTCTGGTATTTGGTGGATGAGGGCCTGCCTTTGTGGCAGGTACGACTCTCTAACCCAAAAAAATTGAAAGTCGCCTTCCAAAAAAAATAAAAAACCTCATGGAAAAAGCTATTGAATTGAGGGTCACTATATATATTAAGTCATCAAATTTATCATACTTTTACATACATATGTAACCTCCCACTTCTTAACCTCTAATCCCACTTATTTCAAATAAAATGGTATAAGGGTAATTTTTTCTAATTCAGATACTTTAATCAGCATACAAAACAAACAATTATTTATTCATCTACAAACAAACAACATATATGTAGATAGACACTTTAATTTACTTAATAAAAAAACTAAACAAACAGGCCCTAAGCTATTTTATTTCAGAGATATGCAATCCTCTAGTGTTATAATTACAACTCTATTATAACACAACACAATCAAATATAACCCCTTTGAGGTTTTATACAACGATATGATCATCTTGCCTTTTTTCTTGCTTGACGGTGATTTTCTTGATTGAGAGCTATAACTGTGTAAATGAAATGTTTTATCTTTACTGAAAAGCATAAAATAGTGAAAGAAATGTTTTAATTTGATCGCAAAGGGAGAGACTGAGATTTTGCAACATGGGCTCATCAATCCTAGTGTCGTCGCTAAAATTATTATATTAAATATAATCAAAAATATAAATAAATAAATTTTATGAATTATATAAACGAGGAAAAAACGATCCCGCCGCGCTGCGGTGGGGCTATTCGTTAATAATGGGGTCAACCCAAGTTAACAATAACTAATTTTTTAATAAGCCTAATTACTGTTTCTAAGCAAGTAAAAGTAAGGGTGACATGTTTGTAGCCTCTGCAACACGTAACCCGCAAGGACAGTTCACAGATGAAACCTCTGAACGGAATATTTGTATATTCCTTGCAAAAAAGTTGCTATTATATGTAGTCAGACCACTTATCTTTCATGAGTGTGATTCCTATGCAGCAAACTCAAACTAAGTTCCATATCATTATCTGCAAAAAAAGGATGATCCACTCTAAAACAAAACCCATAAACGGGAAAAAAAATTTCTGCAAAAAGGGACCATGAGGATCCCTACCGAAACTGTTTTGGACTGAAAACGCAGGAAATTCTATGAGAAGTTGCCCACATGTTGGATTTTAATAAAATCAAACACAAATTAAGCAAGGATTTCTAGACATGTGATCTATTTACTTCTTTACTAATCATAACTACTGTACGTGGTTAACTTCATAAAACTAAAGCATTCTCAAAAAATAACGTAATACCAATTCTCCTTTATCTAGCAGTGACACAAAACTTCGACAGAATAGTACAATTTCAGTCACACTTTCATATACAAACTTTACACAATCACATTATAACAATCTAAATCAAGATATTTTAAAAAAATATGACAATGACAACAGTGCATGTGACTGTATTTAAACGCATATATGAAAATCACTTTTAATTAATTATCCTAGCCAGTAATCACATTTGTTACCTCTATGTTCGCATACCTTCACTAACACTTTTGTGGCTAATGAGGTTGCTTTATATACACATTAGATGTAAGCTCAGGTCTGGAAAGTCTGTAATTATACATGCTTTAATGATTTTTACTAATGACTAAAAGTACCATGCACTGATTCCCTCGATTTTTGAGTTTTGATCAGTTTTTGGATTTTGATTATGGCTTCAAGTATTATGTAACATATTCGAATAATAGCGTAAGTTATTACTATTGCAAGCTGCATACCGTGAATCGCAGACATGTCTCCTCAGCTGCAATTCTAAATGCAATCTCAAATGCATTTCATTGAGCCGCTCCAAGCGTCATCAATGATAAAGCGTTGCACGTTTCCCCAATCTGCTAAGGAGACAGCAGCTATCTAGCAAAATAACTGCAAAACCAGTCCCACCAAGATACTCAGATAGTGCAGTACTACAACTTAAAGTAAAAAAGCAAACTTGCCAAGAAAAAGTTAACAATTCATTTACTGGCAAACGCTAATTTTCTTTTATAAACTTGAAATTTTTCGACCCAAGGTATTTTGATCCAGTAACCGATCAAAATGAGGTGTCGCGGCTGTCGCACTAGTAACTTTTTACACGTTGAGCTATTGTTCCTGACATGGCGCATTGGCGCCTAAAAACCTATTGTCTTAGGCAATTAGGCTAAATCAAAAAATTGCCACTTTTATGGTCTATTTAGGCTTATAAAAGGTCGTTACCAAAAATATAAATTGGACCAAAGTTTTTCTCTTTTAATAAGAATTCAAATTTATATTAAAGCATAGTTGTGCCTGCGCCTCAGCCGTTGTCAGAGTGTTTGCAATCTTATTCTCCCATCATCAGTATCTCTGTAAACACGAACCTGCACAATCAATTTAAAACATTTTGTTAGCCCAACCACGATATCCTGAACAGCATCTTCAAGATCCGTAACCTAAAAAGTTAAAACACAATCCAAAGGTCAAAGGCCAATTCAGTAATAAATGGGTAATCAATATTTAGTAGAATGATTTCCCGTTGAGTCATACCTTGTAGCATTCTCCACGGCATGTGGCACATCTGTACTGCAGGTTATTATCCATTTGAAATTGCATATATTTTTCATCACTGCAGAAATATATCCAATAGTTACAAAACAAATCACTTTCTACTTCGAACCCAGAATTTGAATAAGAGCAAACCTAATTCCATCACAGTAACAATGCACCCAGCGCTGACAGGCATCACAACAAACCATGGGTGTTGATTCATAGTCTCTATAGAACTGTATTAAAAGGAATAAACAAATCATAAATTTTGACCACCACTTCTACTATGTTAGCATATAAAGCGAACATTTATACATATCAATAGTTGCTCCGAAATCTATAAATACATCCCTTTGTGTTCATTGTTTCCCTAATCTTGAATCTCCTAACAAGCCAAACTTCTCTCCCTTCTTCTCCTCTTAAGCAAACCGATCGGCCCTCTTTTAATTCCATTAGGAATTGGTCGATCCAAGTTGCTTATCAAGTGTTTGGTTTGTTTTGTGATTTGAACCTAGCTTTTCCCATTGGAACGCTAGCATTGCGTGTGTACAAGAACGAGTGACAAGCTTATTTTAGCTTGTGTGTTTGTGGTGTTGTTGATCCATATAAGCCCTCTCCTAGGGTTTATAATTTTGTTCTTGAAGCACGTGATTCCTTGTTCTTGCTAGGAATTGAATAAGGTACGCTTTCTATTTAATTTTTAGTTAATTAATTTACATGTTATCGTAGATCTATTCCGCTGCGTGTGCTTTGATGATTATGTGTTTATAGTTCTTTTATGATTCACATATTCCAACAGTGGCATCATGAGCCGCATTTTTTAACATGTAATTAATTACAAAAAACCTTAAAAATTGAATCTTGTTGTATAGATACATGCAATTTTAAGCTAGGGTTTTATTTTTTTTTACAAACCCTAATTTTTTTTGTGGGTCGACACCCATTAAATTATTTTAGGGTTTTAGTGTTGTAAAATTTAGTAGAAACCCTAGGATTGCATGCAATTTTTAGGGAATTAATTAATGAGTACCTTATGTGATGTCGTTAATTAATTAGATTGCGTATATATATTGACATGATAATATGTGACTACATGATTATATGTGCAATATGGGATCCATGACAAAATCTTGCATATTTTGTCATGGAATGTTTGTTATTTTATTTGCTACATGATTTTTAAGATAAATCTTAAATTAGGGAAGACCCTAATATATTAATTAAAATTGGTTATGTGCAATGTGGTATCTAGTTAATCAAAACTTACGCGGCCAAATTTATTTGGCGTCTGTGGTCCATTGGGTACAATGAGCTCGAAAACCAATGGGAGTTTTATTGATTAGATACATTAAAATTCATATAGATAATTAATAGGATTTATCAAAAAGGTTTGCATATGGCTATATGATATTGATTAATGATCATATATGTGTTATTGAGTGTTTATTTATTTTTTGTAATTACTTGTTCTTTGTGCTAAATTATGATGGATTGTAACAACAAAGAGGGTAATTTTTTCAATAAAAAATAAATGAACCTAATAACTATGAAACCTTTGTAGTAAACCATTTAATTGCCAAGTCTTATGTGCCGACAGTGGTTCGCTTCGCACGGTAATTTGCTCCCAGGCGAGACTAGCAATTAATAATTTACTACATAAATGTTTTAAGCATTAAATCTTAAAGTTTTAATTGATTTGATGCGACTGTACAAAAGTGGTCGAAGCGGCGGACCTATTATTGACAAACTATAAAGTAGGTATAAGGAGGCTTGACATTAAATTGTCATCCGAAAGAGGCGCATTTTTAACTACCTTAGGGTAGACGTTTGCCTCTCCGCTCGCCTGTGCGTCAATAATAGACTTACCAAGTACACCATGAAAAAGTACGAAGCATCTTAAGGCAATGTTGTAAGTTTCTCAACGCCATCAATTAAATTTTGTTGATTTTGAGCTGCGAATTGGTAAATGGTTTTCGTAGAAAACATATGATACAAAGATGAATGCATGACATTTTTGTACATATTTTTTGATTACACATCAAAAATTTAATACCCTTAAAATTTAAGTAATATGCCATCCAACTACAAAAAGAAACACCTAAGGTTTCATCTTACATCACTAGCAGCCAAAGCTGAATGTTGATGTTCAAAGGGTGGTTGTCTAAGGGTAAATTGAGTACTTTCATTGCTAGCAGCCAAAGCTGAATGCGATGAAACGACGTCAATTTACAGTTTCTTAAGTTGGTGAACTTAATTGAGCACTTTCATTGCTAGCAGCCAAAGCTGATGTGATGGAACGACGTCAAGGCATAAAGATTTGGGGATGAAACATGTTTACATATTTTGCAACTGATGTTGGCAATATAATGTAAGTCCCATGATTCTAGGAATTGCAATTTTATACTGGCAATTGAGTGCAGCTCTACCTTATTGAGTACTTTCATTGCTAGTAGCCAAAGCTGATGTGATGAAACGACGTCAATTTGGATCCTATTTTTCAATAAAATTAAATGGTGAAATTTTATTTACCGTGGGTGTTTAATTTTCTTGAAAAGTTATTATCGAAAGTACTAAAATTGAATTTTGAAAATTCTTTTTAATGTATTTAATGCAACGTTAAAACCGTAAACATGTGATATTCTTTTAGTAGTAAATTGATCTACACCCGTAGGGGTTTTGGATAGAGTCAATTTTTACTGAAAAGAATAAACCGAATCCACTTTCCGTGTGAAGAGTGAGACTTAATCCTATTCCTTTTCATGGATGAGAAAGGTATAATAGGAAAATTAGAATTGTCTAAATTCTAAGAAATAACTCATGGCGAATTTCTTAAGAAATTGCATGGTTAGGAGTTATTGAAATTAGAAGCTAGACTAATTACTGCGTAATTGGTAAAAGGCAAACTAGAATGTTTGATCTAGTTGTTATGCTATAACCATTTAAAGGTGCTGCATACCATGATGGGGATGATAGACCTAATTAAGGAAGAAATTGCATACCCAATTCTTTCAAGTTAATTGCATTGATGGATATTCCATCATTGACAAAAGTAGAATACATTCTTTGAAGTACCTTAGTAGTGTTACGTAAGGGATTCATCAAAGGTGTAGGAAAGTAAACAACATGCTATTTGCTTTTGCTGGTTATACAACACTTACAATGTTGTCAAATCCAGTGGGAGCATTGTGCTGTAATTACTGAATAATGAGTTCATGCAGTGATCTTTAATTCAGTGGGAGCTACAAGTCTTGATATCTTGATAGCAACCAAGATTATCTCTAGAATCTCTTGAGATGATTACTTTCCAATTATAGACACTTGTGGTGTTAAGGATTGTAAAGATCGAAACACATAAGAAACACATAATCTGGGGGTCGGAGATGCTCAAAATAAAGGTTAAACATGGCTTATTAGATTAAAGAATGGGGTAAGGTGTGTGTGTTTTCTAGAGAGAGAAAGGAGAGAAAACTACACACACCTTGGTGATACAATGAACATCCACCCTTCCTTGTTGACACAAGGAAGGTATTTATAGCATCAAAAGTGACGCCCTAATGCATCCTATGGGCTTTCGGTTGGGCTTATGGCTCATGGGCCTTACATTGTTATTAATACAATACAAGCATACTAAACTATTCTAGTCCAAAAAGCCCAACACGTATAACTAAATGCAATTCCCGAAAATGACAAAACTTTAAGTCTAACAATCTCTCCCCAAAGTGATGTCATACGGGAATTGCTTACAATGTTCCCTACAAGTAAAATATAAGCACATAAGCGCAGAGAATGGTCTTCAAACTTCATTACTTCGTTCAGCTTGCAGAATCTTCTCAGCTTTCATTTCTTTACTTGCAGAAGAACAATCTGAGCAAATCTAATTGGGGATCAAATAGACCATTTCACTCTCCCCTAATTAGTGCTCTCCCCCAAACTGACAACCATACTTATGAGTGCCCTAAGTGCCCTGCAGTTCGGGGGAATAGATTATCAACATCTTCATCTTACCAAATGCATCCCAGTTATTTTTCCCATGAGAGATCAGCCCGTACATTTCTTTCCCCTGCTGGTTACGATTAATCGGAATCAGCATACTGATGTGTACGTGAAAGACAAACTGGAAGCCCTTTATCAGGAATCATATCAGCCCGTGAGAAGATTTCGATATACCCAATCTACTAATAATACCATATGAAGTGTTTAACTCTTTATCAACCCCCTTTATCAAAAACAACGGCTTCATGTAGTGACTACTGATGGAGACAACCTACTATGATGAATTTGAGACTGAAGTAAAATAACCCAAACTTGTGACTTAAACTTGCACTATTGTCTGACTAAGAACCTATACTGAGCACTACAACGTAACTCCTTTAAGCATAGATCGTTTCATATACCCATCCAACCTTCCTTTACTGTATATGAACTCATCTTGAATAATCCACATCTTTGTGTGACACTTGAGCACTACAAAGTATCTCCTTTAAGTGATAGTTAACTAGGTCTTCGTCCATCCACCCCTTGACCTATGAAAACTAGATAACTCAAGACTTAGTCACTACTCCCATGAGTGCCCAAACAAGGATCTCGAAGAATCATGCATCCAACCAACCTCGATATCTTCAAGATACTAAGTACACGCACCCGTGATATTCCACTTCAACTTCAAATAGGTAATAATGAATCATCATCCTTGTAGTCACAGTTGATAACAATCAACAATCAATATTTAGCTATTGTCATTTGATTGTGAATCTTGATCTTGATCAGGATCTTTTTGGCTATACGTGGTAGGATTTGAGGATGTATACCGGTAATATCATTTGTGATTTTGGTGTGAAATATGCCATAAAATGACATTATAATGATGCAGAAAAAATTTGAGTTTAAGAAATTTTTATGCCAAATTTCTCCGAAAAAATTCAAATTTTGACCTAAAAATTTGAATTTTGGGCCAAAATTTTCACTCTTGTACCGGAATTTGAATCTCGCGTAAAAATTGACTGTTAAGTCACTCATCCGAATTAAATTTTACTCAAATTTTCCCGCCAAAAAACTCTTTTTTTTTTACACATATGTGATAGAAAGTCTTGAGAGAATTGTGAAAGGTCTATCTTAGACAATTGCGAGAAACAATTGCGAGAAACAAATTGAGAGAAACCAATTGCGGGAAACCAATTGCGAGAAATAGCAACCCAATTCCGAGAGCAGTCCGAATTGCGAAAGATAGCAGCAATTGCGAAAAACTTCAATTTCGAGAAACCCTTATCAATTTCAAAATTCAACAATTTCGAGAGGGTTTTGAATTACGAGAAACCCTTTTCTCTCGCAATTCAATTTCGAGAAACCCTCTTTTTATCTAATATCTTATACAAGAAATTAGATATTTTCCGATGAAGAACCACTTTTATCACAAATCTTATACAAGAAAAGTGATAAACGCCGCTTTTGTAGTGAGGATTGAAGTCGCAACTTTTATAGCCATCTTTTTTCCGATCAAAAAGAGCGAAAAGCTCTCGTAAAACTGATAACGAGACCAAAAGCTTGAAGCTTTTTATCAAAAACTTACAAAACTCCTCGTAAAGCACAAAAAGCTTCAACCTTTATTCACAAAACTCACGTTATTTAAGGTAGATGAACAATAACGAACCAAAAAACACACCACGAATCACTCTTTTCACCTCAAATCACCACGGTTTACCCAGGTTCGCTCTTGATACCAATTGTAAAGATCGAAATCACTAACGAAACACATAATCTGGGGGTCGGGGATGCTCAAAATAAAGGTTAAACATGGCTTATTAGATTAAAGAATGGGGTAAGGTGTGTGTGTTTTCTAGAGAGAGAAAGTAGAAAACAACACACACCTTGAAATACAAAGAACATCCAACCTTACTTGTTGAGACAAGTAAGGTATATATAGCATCACAAGTGACGCCCTAGTTGCAATGGGTGGGCTTCGGTAGGGCTTTGGCTCATGGGCTTTACATTACAAGCTTATTTATCTATTCTAGTCCAAAAGCCCAACACTAAATCCCTAATACATATAACTAAATGCAATTCCCAAATATAACAAAACTTTAAAGCTAACAAGGATAGTCGTGTACGTTTCCTTACTAGACGAGGTGATTCTATATCTACTTATACCTATGACACAAATCATATTGGTCACATAAGCAAACAATTGGCGTGTTGTTTATCTGATACATAATGTTGTTCCATGCACAAATGGGAGAAATCTTATTGTGTGCAAGCAACAACATAAAGGAATATGATTTAAAGGGTTCTCTTGACTGCAAGGTCAGAGATTGTAACACCCCGACCCGACAAGGGTAAAGATATCACAACAATATGGTTTCACATCAGAACAAGCAATAATAAAACAGCGGAAGTCTTAACATTAAACCAAAGATAATAAGCCAACAAGACTTATATCAAGTTCAACAAGACAAATGAAAAGAAATAAATGAAGTACTTAACAATCCAGGAGCTAATCAAGGCATAACAAGTCTAAAATTTAAATGGCAGAACTAAGATACTAAGGTCCATGCTTCACTCAAAGTTGCTCTCATCCCAAAGCAAAACCCAGCTTCCTAGCTTAAATACCTGCCGTAGGAAAAGAAAATGCGGCTGAGCTACGAGAGCTCAGTGAACAGATATAACGGAAACAAAGCAGTAGTAACGGAATAGTAAAGTAAATGAAATAATACCAGGTGTAACAAGAGTCAGGAAAAGGAATATAAAAGGGTTATGTAGATATACTAAGAGTTAAGAATGGTTACAATGGTAAATGGAAATGGAACCATAACCCACAACAGCCCAAGTCAAATCAAGTCAGGTCAAATGTCAGGTCATAAGGTTACAAGGATTCAGGAAAACAGAAATCCTCTACGAGCCCAGAAACAGTACATATCAAATCAAATCACATATCAGGGTGTATGGAGGGGTGACCTCAGCATACCAGGAACAGGGTGAGGGGATACCTCCAGGGGTTGGAGACGCGTTCTCCCAGGATTGTGAAAGACGTGTATCGCACACAACCGTCAGTCACCAGATAATACAAGTAATACAAACAAATCAGGTCAGGTCTAGGATGCATCCATACGCCCCCAGTAGGCCACAGGGTCTTCCTCTACGTAACAAGTAAATCAGTAACAGGTCATCACTCTCCTGCCCTAGAGTCATGCCACCGGTGCATCAATGACATGGACATGAAACCCTCATGCCTAGTGGGTGGCTCGTAGTCTCAAACTGTGGGTCAAGGTCAGGTATCAAGTCTCAGGTGTCAAGTATCAGGTATCAAGTGTCAGGTTTTATATCAAGTTTCATATCAAATTTCATATCAGGATTCAAGACAGGAGGTCAATGCAGGGGTTAACTATCAGGAGGTCAATATCAGAAAGTCAAATACCAGAAGGTTCATGTCCATTTATTAAAAAGTAATCCTTTTAACATGGTTTTAAAATAAAATGGTCTTTAAACCAGTTTTCATAATGAAAGTCTTTAAAAGCAATTTTTCAAAACCTCTTCATATGTAATTTAGAAAAGTAGTTATAAAATTCTATGAACCTTTAAGTATCCCAGGGTCCTAAATATTCAGGTTACCAGGTTATGAATTAATTACCATAATATTCGTATGAATTAATTAGAGTTTTATTACGTTTTTAGGGTTTAAAGCTTCGTTAATTCACAAACGATTCATAGAGCATGCATGATTCGAATTGAGCATTTTATACAGACCTCATATGATGTAAAGGACATGAGAAAAATACCAGACCAAGATTGGAACGTGTGGATTAGGCGCACGAATTTTATATCACTCGGATGGATAATTCGACAAGGAAATTATCCCACGATCACACCAGCCACTCCACGACCTTATAGTCATTTTATACAGAACATATACAATATAAGGAACGTAAGAGAAATGCTAAATGAATTTTAGGATGATCGAAATAATTATGGGAGATTTATACCTCTCGGGTGGAATATACGTCACACAAAAAAAATGCCTAGCGAACAACCAACGAATCCCACGACCTCTAGCTATTTTTCCCAACTCCTTTCCATGACCAAGAACAACAGAAAAATACTCCCAAGCTTCAAGAAAATCGTATGGAATTTATATGGATTTAAGTGTGTGTTTTTGATCTCTCGGTATGGTTTTAAAAAGAAAAGGGAATGGTTTTAGTTAAATAAGGTAAATGGGCATGATAGGGGGGGGGGGAATAATGGCAGAAATTTCGGTCATGATGAGACCAAATCATGGTTTCCAAATTTTGAATTGGTTTCTTAATTAATTTGTAATTTATTTGATTTTAAAACTAATTATAATATATCATAAGTATTTAAAATAAAATTTTCGACCCATGTGACATTTATTTTGTGTTTTCATAATTTTGTACATTTCTAAAATGTTATATGTAGTAACATAAATTATTTGGTTTCATAACTTGTTCATTTCCAAAAGTTCGGAAATTTATTTGGTAATTTATAAGCTTTTAAATCAATTTTTAAAATTGTAGGGGCATTTTGGTCATTTTGTATGTTTTCAGATTTCAGGTATTACAACTTCTTCCCCTCTTAAAAAAAATTTCGTCCTCGAAATTTGCTACGAAACAGAAAAAAGAACGGAAGTAGAACAAAGACATACCAGACGCCTCGTCTGCCTGGTCACGAGAAAGCATGTAAACACGACCGGTACTAGGAGTAGGGGGAGGAGGATCAAGGTATTTCCCAAACGTTGCCGGATTCCGCCTAGGACAATCCATCAACTTATGCTCATTAGAACCACACCTAAAGCAAGCACCAGAAGTCGTACGACAAACTCCAGTATGATTCTTCCCACATTGAGTACAACTAGCTGATCCCTTCTGAGTATTCGATCCAGAAACCCGATTCTGCTGGTAATCCCAGGAAGACTGATCCTTCCACTGCCTCTGATTGTCGCTGCGCCCGGGACGATCACTACCCTGCTTAGAAGCTGACCTCCAATCCCGACCTCTCTGATCATGACCACGATCCGCCTGATCTCGTGGCTCAAAACTCCTACTAGACTGCCTCTGCTGCTCATATCCCTGGTCCTGGCAACCCTTATACTCCTGACACTGGTCCTGACGACCCCTTCGCTCCCTGAAGTCCACACGATTTCCATCCCTGTCTCTCTTATTCGAACCCTCATCAGCATGCAACATCTCAATGTTGCGGGCATTGTTCGCAACTGCAGCAACATCCTCATACTCGGTGTTCACAATACGATCCAACACCCACTTCTTCAATGCCCATTTAAAGTGTTTAGCCTGACGAAAAGCATTACCCGTAACCTTTGGTCCAACAAAACTAGCCAGCCTCATGAACCTCTGCATGAATTCCCTAGACGACTCTCGATCCAACTGACGAATAGACCCATACTCACGTTCGTACCTCTGCAGCTCAGACACCGGAATATACTGCTTATAGAATATACCACAAAAATCCTCCCAAGAACAAGTATCAGTGAAATCCTCTTCCTGTGACTGAACATACGCTGTCCACCAACTCAGCGCATCACCCTCCAGTTTAAACGTAGCCAAGCGCGTCTTGAATTCATCCGCGCAACCCAAGACCCTAAACAACTTCTCAACATGAGTGATCCAGTCCTCTGCCTCTGTGGGAGTGGCAGCAGACCGGAAAGAAAGAGGTTTGAGCTTATTGAACCTTTCGATCCAAACATGAATACCAGTAGGTGGAGCAGTGGGTGGAGCACCGCCACCACCACCACTTGATGAACCCGCACCATTTCTGATGTTATTGGTGACTTGGGTCACCAACTGAGGAAGAGCAGCAGCCATCGCATCGGCTATCATGGCCTCGAAATTAGGGCCATCCTGTCCATCAGTGTACTGGGTAAAACGTGTATTCACCATCTGAACGATCACGAAAAATGATTAGCAAACTCAAACAGAATATGACAGAGCAGATCAAGAAGATATGACAGAGCAAAACTGGAAAAGAGTGCGCGAAAGGAAACCTAATTTCTACCCAATCCTCACAGGTCACGAGCCTAAGCTCTAAGGGTTTCGGATGCCTATTCTCTGATACCATAAATTGTAACACCCCGACCCGACAAGGGTAAAGATATCACAACAATATGGTTTCACATCAGAACAAGCAATAATAAAACAGCGGAAGTCTTAACATTAAACCAAAGATAATAAGCCAAGAAGACTTATATCAAGTTCAACAAGACAAATGAAAAGAAATAAATGAAGTACTTAACAATCCAGGAGCCAATCAAGGCATAACAAGTCTAAAATGTAAATGGCAGAACTAAGATACTAAGGTCCATGCTTCACTCAAAGTTGCTCTCATCCCAAAGCAAAACCCAGCTTCCTAGCTTAAATACCTGCCGCAGGAAAAGAAAATGCGGCTGAGCTACGAGAGCTCAGTGAACAGATATAACGGAAACAAAGCAGTAGTAACGGAATAGTAAAGTAAATGAAATAATACCAGGTGTAACAAGAGTCAGGAAAAGGAATATAAAAGGGTTATGTAGATATACTAAGAGTTAAGAATGGTTACAATGGTAAATGTAAATGAAACCATAACCCACCACCAGCCCAAGTCAAATCAAGTCAGGTCATAAGGTTACAAGGATTCAGGAAAACAGAAATCCTCTACGAGCCCAGAAACAGAACATATCAAATCAAATCACATATCAGGGTGTATGGAGGGGTGACCTCAGCATACCAGGAACAGGGTGAGGGGATACCTCCAGGGGTTGGAGACGCGTTCTCCCAGGATTGTGAAAGACGTGTATCGCACACACTCGTCAGTCACTAGATAATACAAGTAATACAAACAAATCAGGTCAGGTCTAGGATGCATCCATACGCCCCCAGTAGGCCACAGGGTCTTCCTCTACGTAACAAGTAAATCAGTAACAGGTCATCACTCTCCTGCCCTAGAGTCATGCCACCGGTGCATCAATGACATGGACATGAAACCCTCATGCCTGGTGGGTGGCTCGTAGTCTCAAACTGTGGGTCAAGGTCAGGTATCAAGTCTCAGGTGTCAAGTATCAGGTATCAAGTGTCAGGTTTTATATCAAGTTTCATATCAGATTTCATATCAGGGTTCATATCAGGATTCAAGACAGGAGGTCAATGCAGGGGTTAACTATCAGGAGGTCAATATCAGAAAGTCAAATACCAGAAGGTTCATGTCCATTTATTAAAAAGTAATCCTTTTAACATGGTTTTAAAATAAAATGGTCTTTAAAACCAGTTTTCATAATGAAAGTCTTTAAAAGCAATTTTTCAAAACCTCTTCATATGTAATTTAGAAAAGTAGTTATAAAATCCTATGAACCTTTAAGTATCCCAGGGTCCTAAATATTCAGGTTACCAGGTTATGAACCGGTCATGTCAAGTATCAAGGAAACATAACAGGGTCCAAGGCAGGGTTGAAACAAATGATCAAGACAAGAGTTCAAAGCAAAGGTTCAAGTCAAGGTTCACAATACAAGGGGAACATAGCAATGGCTTGAGGAATCCTAAACGAATCAAAATCAGAAGTCAAGAGAAACGAAGGCTCCTTACAAGAAGGGCAGAATATCTGTACCTTATTACGAAAGCGACAAAGACAAAAACAAAGGCAGAACAGAGAATCAGTGCCTCTCCTTCTTCACACCTAAGGAGAAGAAGACAAAATTACTAAGGGGTTCAAGTTTAGATTACCATTTTTAGTCATCTTTCCATTTTAAGTAACTTTCTATTTTTAGCAGGTTCCCAGAATTAGCAAGTTTCCATTTTTAGAAAGTTTCCTTATTTAGTAAGTTTCCATGATTAGCAGATTTCTATATTTAGCAAGATTATAATATCACAAATTAGGTTGAGTCATTAATTAAGGATTATTATGGTAATAAGGTCCATTTTAGCAAGTTATAAAAGTTTAGGGTTATTTATAACAACTTTCCATATTTTAGAGTTTTAAATGTAATTATACTAAAGTTAAAGGTTTAAAATGAAAATATCACAAATAGCTTATTCTAATTCTTAAGTTATCCAGAATTACACATTTAGCCCTTTAGATTTCACAATTTACAATTTATACCCTTTTAATTACATAAGTTACATTTTAAGCCTTATGACATTTATAATTACACATCAACCCCTAGTTTTCCAATTTTACATCATATACCCTTAATTTAATACTTAGTACGAACACACCCTTAATTTTACATGAATTACACAACAAGTCCCTTAAGTTAATTAGTTTACAAATTAAACCCTTAATTTACAATTTCAATCCTTAATTATTAACAATTACACATTAGGCCATAAAATCCCCAAATTTACACATCACACCCTTATTATAATTAATTATTCGAACCAACCTTGATTTTCCAGAATTTACATTTTTAGTCCCCCTATTTTAATTAATGTCAAATCGAATTAATATAATTAAATATTTACCAAATAAACCCTCTAATTACCAAATTAACAAAATACCCCTCATAAAATATTTATACATTTTTCCCCAGATCTAGACCACCTTACGAAAATATCCCATAGGTTTGAATAATTTCAAAACACACCCTTAACTTTTAAAAAGTCCAATTCGTATACTTTTAAATTACACAAAACAACCCCTAACTTCTCCCATCATATCAAATCATTGAGACAACCTTAAACAAGCATTAAATGACCAGATCTAATCATAAAAACACTAATCCTAATCCATTCGATTTGTTCTTCATTTTATTCCTTATTTTCCATTTCATACGGTTTGAAGAAAAATTAATCACATTCGATCTAGGCTTCAACAAATCGAACAAGCATTTTTCCAGAGTTATATTGATCATATAGAGTTCAAATAAAATAGGTTTCATGCCCATAAAATTCGTATGAATTAATTAGAGTTTTATTACGTTTTTAGGGTTTAAAGCTTCGTTAATTCACAAACGATTCATAGAGCATGCATGATTCGAATTGAGCATTTTATACAGACCTCATATGATGTAAAGGACATGAGAAAAATACCAGACCAAGATTGGAACGTGTGGATTAGGCGCACGAATTTTATATCACTCGGATGGATAATTCGACAAGGAAATTATCCCACGATCACACCAGCCACTCCACGACCTTATAGTCATTTTATACAGAACATATACAATATAAGGAACGTAAGAGAAATGCTAAACGAATTTTAGGATGATCGAAATAATTATGGGAGATTTATACCTCTCGGGTGGAATATACGACACACAAAAAAAATGCCTAGCGAACAACCAACGAATCCCACGACCTCTAGCTATTTTTCCCAACTCCTTTCCACGACCAAGAACAACAGAAAAATACTCCCAAGCTTCAAGAAAATCGTATGGAATTTATATGGATTTAAGTGTGTGTTTTTGATCTCTCGGTATGTTTTAAAAGAAAAGGGAATGGTTTTAGTTAAATAAGGTAAATGGGCATGATAGGGGGGGGGGGGAATAATGGCAGAAATTTTCGGTCATGATGAGACCAAATCATGGTTTCCAAATTTTGAATTGGTTTCTTAATTAATTTGTAATTTATTTTATTTTAAAACTAATTATAATATATCATAAGTATTTAAAATAAAATTTTCGACCCATGTGACATATATTTTGTGTTTTCATAATTTTGTACATTTCTAAAATGTTTAATGTAGTAACATAAATTATTTGGTTTCATAACTTGTTCATTTCCAAAAGTTCGGGAATTTATTTGGTAATTTATAAGCTTTTAAATCAATTTTTAAAATTGTAGGGGCATTTTGGTCATTTTGTATGTTTTCAGATTTCAGGTATTACAACTTCTTCCCCTCTTAAAAAAAATTTCGTCCTCGAAATTTGCTACGAAACAGAAAAAAGAACGAAATTAGAACAAAGACATACCAGACGCCTCGTCTGCCTGGTCACGAGAAAGCATGTAAACACGACCGTTACTAGGAGTAGGGGGAGGAGGATCAAGGTATTTCCCAAACATTGCCGGATTCCGCCTAGGACAATCGTTCAACTTATGCTCATTAGAACCACACCTAAAGCAAGCACCAGAAGTCGTACGACAAACTACAGTATGATTCTTCCCACATTGAGTACAACTAGCTGATCCCTTCTGAGTATTCGATCCAGAAACCCGATTCTGCTGGTAATCCCAGGAAGACTGATCCTTCCACTGCCTCTGATTGTCGCTGCGCCCGGGACGATCACTACCCTGCTTAGAAGCTGACCTCCAATCCCGACCTCTCTGATCATCACCACGATCCGCCTGATCTCGTGGCTCAAAACTCCTACTAGACTGCCTCTGCTGCTCATATCCCTGGTCCTGGCGACCCTTATACTCCTGACTCTGGTCCTGACGACCCCTTCGCTCCCTGAAGTCCACAAGATTTCCATCCCTGTCTCTCTTATTCGAACCCTCATCAGCATGCAACATCTCAATGTTGCGGGCATCATTCACAACTGCAGCAACATCCTCATACTCGGTGTTCACAATACGATCCAACACCCACTTCTTCAATGCCCATTTAAAGTGTTTAGCCTGACGAAAAGCATTACCCGTAACCTCTGGTCCAACAAAACTAGCCAGCCTCTTGAACCTCTGCATGAATTTCCCAGACGACTCTCGATCCAACTGACCAATAGACCCATACTCACGTTCGTACCTCTGCTGCCCAGCCACCGGAATATACTGCTTATAGAATATACCACAAAAATCCTCCCAAGAACAAGTATCAGCGAAATCCTCTTCCTGTGACTGAACATACGCTGTCCACCAACTCAGCGCATCACCCTCCAGTTTAAACGTAGCCAAGCGCGTCTTGAATTCATCCGCGCAACCCAAGACCCTAAACAACTTCTCAACATGAGTGATCCAGTCCTCTGCCTCTGTGGCAGTGGCAGCAGACCGGAAAGAAAGAGGTTTGAGCTTATTGAACCTTTCGATCCAAACATGAATACCAGTAGGTGGAGCAGTGGGTGGAGCACCGCCACCACCACCACTTGATGAACCCGCACCATTTCTGATGTTATTGGTGACTTGGGTCACCAACTGAGGAAGAGCAGCAGCCATCGCATCGGCTATCATGGCCTCGAAATTAGGGCCATCCTGTCCATCAGTGTACTGGGTAAAACGCGTATTCACCATCTGAACGATCACGAAAAATGATTAGCAAACTCAAACAGAATATGACAGAGCAGATCAAGAAGATATGACAGAGCAAAACTGGAAAAGAGTGCGCGAAAGGAAACCTAATTTCTACCCAATCCTCACAGGTCACGAGCCTAAGCTCTAAGGGTTTCGGTTGCCTATTCTCTGATACCATAAATTGTAACACCCCGACCCGACAAGGGTAAAGATATCACAACAATATGGTTTCACATCAGAACAAGCAATAATAAAACAGCGGAAGTCTTAACATTAAACCAAAGATAATAAGCCAAGAAGACTTATATCAAGTTCAACAAGACAAATGAAAAGAAATAAATGAAGTACTTAACAATCCAGGAGCTAATCAAGGCATAACAAGTCTAAAATGTAAATGGCAGAACTAAGATACTAAGGTCCATGCTTCACTCAAAGTTGCTCTCATCCCAAAGCAAAACCCAGCTTCCTAGCTTAAATACCTGCCGCAGGAAAAGAAAATGCGGCTGAGCTACGAGAGCTCAGTGAACAGATATAACGGAAACAAAGCAGTAGTAACAGAATAGTAAAGTAAATGAAATAATACCATGTGTAACAAGAGTCAGGAAAAGGAATATAAAAGGGTTATGTAGATATACTAAGAGTTAAGAATGGTTACAATGGTAAATGGAAATGGAACCATAACCCACCACCAGCCCAAATAAAATCAAGTCAGGTCAAATGTCAGGTCATAAGGTTACAAGGATTCAGGAAAACAGAAATCCTCTACGAGCCCAGAAACAGTACATATCAAATCAAATCACATATCAGGGTGTATGGAGGGGTGACCTCAGCATACCAGGAACAGGGTGAGGGGATACCTCCAGGGGTTAGAGACGCGTTCCCCAGGATTGTGAAAGACGTGTATCGCACACAACCGTCAGTCACCAGATAATACTAGTAATACAAACAAATCAGGTCAGGTCTAGGATGCATCCATACGCCCCCAGTAGGCCACAGGGTCTTCCTTTACGTAACAAGTAAATCAGTAACAGGTCATCACTCTCCTGCCCTAGAGTCATGCCACCGGTGCATCAATGACATGGACATGAAACCCTCATGCCTATTGGGTGGCTCGTAGTCTCAAACTGTGGGTCAAGGTCAGGTATCAAGTCTCAGGTGTCAAGTATCAGGTATCAAGTGTCAGGTTTTATATCAAGTTTCATATCAGATTTCATATCAGGGTTCATATCAGGATTCAAGACAGGAGGTCAATGCAGGGGTTAACTATCAGGAGGTCAATATCAGAAAGTCAAATACCAGAAGGTTCATGTCCATTTATTAAAAAGTAATCCTTTTAACATGGTTTTAAAATAAAATGGTCTTTAAATCAGTTTTCATAATGAAAGTCTTTAAAAGCAATTTTTCAAAACCTCTTCATATGTAATTTAGAAAAGTAGTTATAAAATCCTATGAACCTTTAAGTATCCCAGGGTCCTAAATATTCAGGTTACCAGGTTATGAACCGGTCATGTCAAGTATCAAGGAAACATAACAGGGTCCAAGGCAGGGTTCGAAACAAATGATCAAGACAAGAGTTCAAAGCAAAGGTTCAAGTCAAGGTTCACAATACAAGGGGAACATAGCAATGGCTTGAGGAATCCTAAACGAATCAAAATCAGAAGTCAAGAGAAACGAAGGCTCCTTACAAGAAGGGCAGAATATCTGTACCTTATTACGAAAGCGACAAAGACAAAAACAAAGGCAGAACAGAGAATCAGTGCCTCTCCTTCTTCACACCTAAGGAGAAGAAGACAAAATTACTAAGGGGTTCAAGTTTAGATTACCATTTTTAGTCATCTTTCCATTTTAAGTAAATTTCTATTTTTAGCAGGTTTTCAGAATTAGCAAGTTTCCATTTTTAGAAAGTTTCCTTATTTAGTAAGTTTCCATGATTAGCAGATTTCTATATTTAGCAAGATTATAATATCACAAATTAGGTTGAGTCATTAATTAAGGATTATTATGGTAATAAGGTCCATTTTAGCAAGTTATAAAAGTTTAGGGTTATTTATAACAACTTTCCATATTTTAGAGTTTTAAATGTAATTATACTAAAGTTAAAGGTTTAAAATGAAAATATCACAAATAGCTTATTCTAATTCTTAAGTTATCCAGAATTACACATTTAGCCCTTTAGATTTCACAATTTACAATTTATACCCTTTTAATTACATAAGTTAAATTTTAAGCCTTATGACATTTATAATTACACATCAACCCCTACTTATCCAATTTTACATCATATACCCTTAATTTAATACTTAGTATGAACACACCCTTAATTTTACATGAATTACACAACAAGTCCCTTAAGTTAATTAGTTTACAAATTAAACCCTTAATTTACAATTTCAATCCTTAATTATTAACAATTACACATTAGGCCATAAAATCCCCAAATTTACACATCACACCCTTATTATAATTAATTATTCGAACCAACCTTGATTTTCTAGAATTTACATTTTTAGTCCCCCTATTTTAATTAATGTCAAATCGAATTAATATAATTAAATATTTACCAAATAAACCCTCTAATTACCAAATTAACAAAATACCCCTCATAAAATATTTTATACATTTTTACCTAGATCTAGACCACCTTACGAAAATATTCCATAGGTTTGAATAATTTCAAAACACACCCTTAACTTTTAAAAAGTCCAATTCGTATACTTTTAAATTACACAAAACAACCCCTAACTTCTCCCATCATATCAAATCATTGAGACAACCTTAAACAAGCATTAAATGACCAGATCTAATCATAAAAACACTAACCCTAATCCATTCGATTTGTTCTTCATTTTATTCCTTATTTTCCATTTCATACGGTTTGAAGAAAAATTAATCACATTCGATCTAGGCTTCAACAAATCGAACAAGCATTTTTCCAGAGTTATATTGATCATATAGAGTTCAAATAAAATAGGTTTCATGCCCATAAAATTCGTATGAATTAATTAGAGTTTTATTACGTTTTTAGGGTTTAAAGCTTCGTTAATTCACAAACGATTCATAGAGCATGCATGATTCGAATTGAGCATTTTATACAGACCTCATATGATGTAAAGGACATGAGAAAAATACCAGACCAAGATTGGAACGTGTGGATTAGGCGCACGAATTTTATATCACTCGGATGGATAATTCGACAAGGAAATTATCCCACGATCACACCAGCCACTCCACGACCTTAGAGTCATTTTATATACAGAACATATACAATATAAGGAACGTAAGAGAAATGCTAAATGAATTTTAGGATGATCGAAATAATTATGGGAGATTTATACCTCTCGGGTGGAATATACGACACAAAAAAAATGCCTAGCGAACAACCAACGAATCCCACGACCTCTAGCTAGTTTTCCCAACTCCTTTCCACGACCAAGAACAACAGAAAAATACTCCCAAGCTTCAAGAAAATCGTATGGAATTTATATGGATTTAAGTGTGTGTTTTTGATCTCTCGGTATGGTTTTAAAAAGAAAAGGGAATGGTTTTAGTTAAATAAGGTAAATAGGCGTGATAGGGGGGGGGGGAATAATGGCAGAAATTTCGGTCATGATGAGACCAAATCATGGTTTCCAAATTTTGAATTGGTTTCTTAATTAATTTGTAATTTATTTGATTTTAAAACTAATTATAATATATCCTAAGTATTTAAAATAAAATTTTCGACCCATGTGACATATATTTTGTGTTTTCATAATTTTGTACATTTCTAAAATGTTAAATGTAGTAACATAAATTATTTGGTTTCATAACTTGTTCATTTCCAAAGGTTCGGGAATTTATTTGGTAATTTATAAGCTTTTAAATCAATTTTTAAAATTGTAGGGGCCTTTTGGTCATTTTGTATGTTTTCAGATTTCAGGTATTACAGAGATTCATGTTCTAATGTGTTTTATACACATTCTAATTTATAGAACACTTGAAGTTAATATCTACTTTCATTACTAGATATTAATGACAAGGTAAATTACATACTTTCATCACTGCAGCCTCAGCTGATGTGATGAAACTATGTTAATTTACAAGTTTCTAAAATTAGATAATTATTAGAACAAATGTCGATATGATAATAAAACTACTTCAAATGTTAAGATTTATGTATTGTTGTAATGACATGAAGTAATCTTCAAATTTGAATGTTTATGTATTCTTGGAATAACATAAATATATGAAGTAAATAAATTAACTTGAAATAATATTGAAACCAAGTTGTGGTGTTCATAATTACTTTAGTTATACATGTTTATATTGTAAGATATAAATATGAAGTCTTTGACTGCTATAAGACTTATAACAAAGTAAGACGTTATCTTGTTATGTTTTTTAATTAAGACATATACAAGAAGTCATTGAGTTGATTAATGACTTATAACGTACATTGGGATTATAAAAGTTTTTGTTTTTTTGGTAAGACATAGATAACTATTAAGTGGCTTGGACAATAAGGCACTTATGTTATAAATTATGCAATTGGCTTGGAAAATCTATTGTACCATTAAAGTGATTTAGTTGGTAAATAGGTAAGCCAAAACCGAAATATATTTATCTTACATATTGTAAGAAAGACTTACAATATTAATCCTAATGGAATACATAGTATGTATTGTACGTTCAATTAGGAGAATCAAACTCTTGAAAAATTGTTTGATTAAAGATAACTATATCTTCTAATCTTCCTAAAGATATCAAGGTTAGAAAATTGAGTATGGATTGAAAATACTCAATTAGACTCCAACCTAGAAGATTAATAAGACACCATTTAATATGGAATGTGACGAATCACATTAAGTCTTAAAATTGAAGTTCAGAATTTGTTAAACTACTTGTTGGGTAGGTTATTAACAAATTAAGATTAAGAACTGTCAATATGTATTTGTAAAGTCCCAAAAGAGAACAAGTTTGTGTTGCTCTATTTGCTAAGCATTTATAGGTAATCCATAAATTGCAAAAGGCAAGTGTGAGTTTTATCTTCAAAAGATAAAAATTACAAGATACATAATCTTCTAAATACACTAGCAAAATCATAATGAGGATTTAACATTTTAGTGTTAAATCTTAAGATGATGGAATTCTTAATCATAGATCCGCAAGGATATCTCAAATATTTGTAGAATATGTTGAGGTTTATGAGTTACAGGATCGTGATATGCCTGTTAATAAATTGCAAATGTTTATTTGGCAAATTACTCATACTATGAATAATAAGATGCAGTCCAAAAGGATAACTAGTTTTGAAACGTAGTTAATCTTAAACTCTATAGTAACACTATAGAATGGAAATGAATTTCTACAAAGGAAATGAAAATCCTAGTGATTTAAATTCTTTTGTAGAAATCATAATGGACAAATTTGTGTACATATTTAATATGTGAAAAGATTATCAATCACACTTAAGTAATTAAATGTGATTGAAATTCTTTCTAAGCACATTAAATATATAAAGATTATGATTGTCATTATTAGTTTCATTTATATGAAATTAATAATGGAATATCAAAACTCTTTCTTGGATAATTACTTGAGCGAGGACGAAAAGTAATTGAAAGGAGTGTTTGAATTCAAATAATCTTTAGAAGTATACAAAGTGCAAATCATTTGTAAATGGATTAATGCATGCATCTAAAAGATATACTAAATTTTAGTTATTAAATCTAGTTTTAATTTATAATTAAAATAAGATATTTCTTAATATTCCTGAAAGCTAGTGGGAGTGATGTATTTATTTTCTTAGTTCATATATGTTGCATAACATATAGGAAGTAACATTCCATTAACATTTATATGTTAAGACTAAGTTTGGAATGAAACTTCACATAGAAATTTAGGAAATAAAACCTTGAACAATGTGTTTATTCATTATAAACATAAGCGGTAAAATAACTGATTCTAAAAGAACATGATATTCTATTAGAAGATCTAGATAGAAACATATCTTTGAAAAGATATGACATGAATAAATCTAAGGGTGACAAAAGGATTATTCATGTACATCATGTTGCTTGTTGTATCATGCTTGAATAAAAGATGATTGACAACATTAGCATCTAATATGAAAATTATTAGATAATTAAGTGTAATGGATATGGTTTAGAATTTACATCCTCAGCCTGGATTTGCTCCAAAATTCTAAATAAGAACCATATGGCATATTGTTTCCTGATTGATATTGTGGTCAAATCTTGAAGGATTTGAAGATATCAAACATTACACGATGGATATTAAAGTTTACGGAACTTTAAAAGAGCATATTGTTGTTTACATACAATGATGCCAGTAAGATTGAGATGACACTCAATACTAGTCATGGTTAGAGCTCATCCTTATTAGGAAACCATGTGTACCAGTTATGCTCAATATGAGCATAGTTGCATTATACATAAAGAATTAGAATACTTTAACTACAAGGTTTGGTAGTTGTGTTGTCATAAATTCGTGAATGAGAATGTCACACATTTTATGAAGTATGTGGCAATATCTAGATAGATGAATGCACACATACAAGAATTTCATTATTGAAATAAGTATTCTCAAAATTCCGATAGATCAACATTAGTTGATTTATGCCTTGTCAACAAGTATGTGGAACATGGCTTGTGGCATAATTCACTAATGAGAATTATCATGCATTGCTCTAGTTAGTATTTGGATAAGGGATGTTAAGCAATATTATTTTAATGAAATAAAGTGTGGATAACGTTTATTCTCATTGATAATATTGTATCCTATATTTGCATGTTTAAATCCGTGGATAACTTATGTTATTCTAAATTGTCCGTTGTCGATTAATGATATGGGAATATCATTAAATAAAAACAAATGTGAGGATTGGTAGAATGTACTGTAAGGTTGAGACACCAATATCACATGATATTCAATATTGGATAAATTGAATATAGGACTTATCCCAACCACATGATTATACTTTATGGATCGTCGTCATTAAGTAAATCATGAATATTTATCCTCAGACTTGAGATACCAGGTGACTGCTGAGGATGTAGCTCATTTTCTGTATGGTAGTCTAACGCTATCCGTAATAGGTAGTTATAAGGGCTATTTTCTGAGGTGATGCAAAGTTCGAGGGTCACGCTCGTAGTCTATAAAGGATTTGTTCCTTCAAATTTGTTTTGAAGTATAATACTGCTGGGCCCCTCGTAGGGTTGACAAGATGTTTGTGCGGCCGCACCCAAAGTCTATCTGGAAGACGTTCAGATATTTTGGTAATCTTGATCAATCAATAACAACGAGAAACATAATAGTTAATTATGGAATGACCAAGATCCATATCCATATTAACGCGGTATTAGTAACAAAAGGATAAGTATAATGATTAAATTCATCACGTGGTTTTTTTCCAGGAAAACCATACTCGGATCAAACTGGGGGCATTGGGATCTGTTAAGCTAGACTAGCCCATGTCATTACGATATTAATGAATATCCAAGTGGGAGCTGTTAGAGTTTGTGGATATAAATTAATATTTGTATGTCCGGTTTCGAACCCGAGACTCGGGATTGCACACAATACGTGAGAGTTCCAATGGTTTGAATAAATTAAATATATTTTATATTTATATTTATTCATTTCACAAAACAATACTTAACGACAATTAGTACTTAACGGAGTTAGAGATAATGGTCGTTAAAGGACTAATATTGCAAAGATGGGAAGAAGGATCTAGAACCTCATGGGCTCTAGATGGCCGGCCAAACCTTAGGGTTTTGGGTCGGTTGGGTTGTCTTTGGGAGCAAGTCAAAAGAAACTATAAATACATCCCTTTGTGTTCATTGTTTCCCTAATCTTGAATCTCCTAACAAGCCAAACTTCTCTCCCTTCTTCTCCTCTTAAGCAAACCGATCGGCCCTCTTTTAATTCCACTAGGAATTGGTCGATCCAAGTTGCTTATCAAGTGTTTGGTTTGTTTTGTGATTTGAACCTAGCTTTTCCCATTGGAACGCTAGCATTGCGTGTGTACAAGAACGAGTGACAAGCTTATTTTAGCTTGTGTGTTTGTGGTGTTGTCGATCCATATAAGCCCTCTCCTAGGGTTTATAATTTTGTTCTTGAAGCACGTGATTCCTTGTTCTTGCTAGGAATCGAATAAGGTACGCTTTCTATTTAATTTTTAGTTAATTAATTTACATGTTATCGTAGATCTATTCCGCTGCGTGTGCTTTAATGATTATGTGTTTATAGTTCTTTTATGATTCACATATTCCAACATGTCTAACCAATGCTTCTTCTGTGGTTATAATATTACCCGCTCTCAACATTTCATACATGACACCCTCGATACACAGGCCACATATCCAATGTCCGTTGTAGTGCTCCTTGATCTGAGAAAGTGATTAAAATGAGTAAAGGAATGTTAAAAGTAATTTTGTTTTGGCAAAGGAATGGTAAAAGTATATGACAGATTTTGGCACATTCATAATGCTTAAAATAACTGTGACCACAACAAATGTATGTTGCCTTTGTAAACAGTCCATTTTATCTGAAAATGATTATTGAACAGATGATGGTCATTTCTGAATTCTAGCAATATTAGAGATCAGATGAGCAAAACAAAGGAAAAAGTTAAACTATTTCTCTATTTTTACGCAAAAGTGTTGGAAACAGAACTTCAATCTCAGTTCAAAAGGGTAAGAGCAAAAAGGAGCAATTCATACAAAATCAGATACATACCTTAAAAGGCGGTTCATGCAATCACTCGAAATGCTGAAAAACAGACACCAAAAAAAAAGTATAAATCTTTTATGAAAAGATTTAACCCTAATCGAAACCAAACCGTTTAAACAAATAAAAGGTAGCATAAGGATACTCAGAAGTTTTAGAATTTATTGTCTACAACTTATACCTTTAAAATTAACAAATTCAAACAACAAATAGATCCCTTCAGACTCCTATATATATATATCCCGAAAAAAGGACAACAAAACTGGAGTTAACAAACTTACAAAATCTTACTGGGCTAAACAAAGAAGCCGCTTCTTCTCCATCATAAAATCAAACAACCGCATGAACAGCCTTTTTTGTTTCCTTACAAAAAATTAAACACAGTTAAAACGAAACCACAATCTCATTATAAATTGGAAGGAAATACATCATCAATTAAAAAAACTTCAAAACATTACCTTTTATCAGAAATAAGTGTACAAATCAATAAGCCTTAACCCACAACCACAACTCACTATATCAATAATCAATCAACTAAACATCAAGATATATTGTTGTTATCATTTTAGGCTGTAAGCGAGGCTGAAGAACGGCGAAAGTAGGCTGGTAGGTTTGTGCAGGAAAAATCTGGAACAATGTATGATAAGGATCAAACGCCAGCGGTGAAGTTTATCCGCAGATTTTGATAAACCCGAGGTGTTTATACCGCCTCTATATCTCTCTCTACTCTAACTTCTACATTGGGCTGGAAATGGGCCTCACGTGGACTAACGTTATGGACTAACAAACCAGGGCAAAACATTGAATATTTTATAATAAAAAAATTAATAAACAAATGCTACCGACGTTGCGCTTTTATATATAGATAGAATAAATAAATTATAAATTATTTAAATTAATAATTAATAATTAATAATGTTAGGTCCACGCTTTAGCGACCACATGTGTTGTCGCTAAAAGTATCCGCAAGTTTTTAAAAAACATGCAGATTTCAACAGTATTTCCAGCTTTTTTCCGGAATTTTTTTCCTAAAAAGATCTACCAAATCTCAACTTGGAAAATAACCGAAACAAAGATACAAAATTATTCAAATTCATCGTCCATCTATTAACTAAAAAACAACCATACGAAGTAATAGTTTTCGAAAATAACGATACAAATAAAAAAACAGCGTCCATACAAACAATATGATAAACACAATCCCTACTCATCATCATCATAATCACCACCATCATTGTTATGACCTACGTTCTCGCTAGGGGGAGGAAACACTTAGGACAAATGATAAGGGGAACATCGGTCTAGGTGGCCGATTAATCGGCGTCTAGACGCTAGACGGGGATTAATCGTCTAATTTTAGCCTAACAGGCATTATTACCGATTAAATCGGATGGCCAAATTGGCATCAATTGACTATATATATCGGACAAAAATCGGCCTAATTAGTCAACGCAGGTAAACTATTTCCAAAAATTACAATTGAGGTTCTTTTTACATTATACCAAATTTTTAAATACAATACCACCCTTTTTTCACAAAATAAGTTGACACAATCATTCAAATACACCTCAAACAGTGATTTAACACAAAATGTGAAGGTATGCTCATTTTTCTTATTTCAACTGAATGTTGATGGCGATAATTGAATTTGAAATTTGGTTTCTGAAAATTAGTTGAATCATTTAAATTTTGAACCTTAAAGTATTTTGAAGCATTTCGTTTATGTGATACATAGAATTTCAAATTTTAAAATCTCGGCACAGTGGAACGTGTAACCCGCCTGCTGTTCCATTCAACTAATTTTATATATAAAAATCCAATCCGATTAATCTCTGCCTAACCGATTAATCGCTTGGTGGTACTCGACCGCCCGACTAGCGTCTAGCAATTATAAAACCACCAAAAATGGATCCTTATGTTTTATATAATTAATCTAGAATAAAAAGAAGACATATACCTTGTTATGCTCGGTATTTAAAAATAAAAAATAAAGGTAGGTTATTCTCCTAGGTTGATCCACACTACACGTCCTCAACACTTAAGGACTGCTAGTCCAACACCTTAATTAGAAGATCACCTTTTACCTCCTTGAATCGAGCAAGAACCAAAAGGGTTTTTGGTTTTCAATCAAACCACACCAAGACGAGAGGGAGATGAGAAAGTTATGGATTAATGTTGTGTTATGAGTGTACTGGTATTTATAATTAAATCTCACCTCCTCAACATTAAACTTGGTAAACAAGTTTCTTTTCCTTCCTTTTCTTGTGCCCTAGACCAATACCCCTAATCAAATATGGGATACCATATTTTATTTGGTTAGTGTAGTTGTCAATACATTATTGATAAATATTTAATCTAATTACACTTAACTAATAATTTATTACAATACACTTTTAATAAATACACTGGTTAATAAAATGTCTATCAACGAAGATACCATGGTAAAGTTATGTTACAACATTTTACGTATAACTTTATTTATCAATATGTGACATTTTCTTCTTTTGTATGAACAGCAAGCCGGGAACGACAATGTCGATCTTCATGTTCATGAGGTAACACTCCTTCCTACACTTTCGTTTTGTTTCATATATATTTATTCGTATAAAGGCGTAATGTTGTTATCTGATGAAGCGAAAAGTGTACCGGTTTTAGGGGGTCATTTAAGCTCTAAATCGTATTTATTTGATCAAATATTGCCCTAAATCGTTCCTTTTGTCATTTTAGGTACTTTGGAGAAGAAATCTGGAAAAGGAAGCATTTTTGACGTTTTTGGAGCATAAAAGTGAAGAAAACGACAAAGTCTCAAAATCGGCTGGAAAAGTACCTGTGACGGCGTCAAGCACCATTGTGACGCCGTCAACCCTTGACGCACCAGAGAGGATTTTGGATGATTAAAAGGGGACGGCGTCAAGAAGGCCATCAAGAAACCCTAACCGCGGCGAGGTGACGGCGTCAGCTCTATAACGTGACGCCGTCAGATATGATTTTCTATATATATTCTCATAATTTTTAGTCATTAGTGTGCAACTTTGTGAGGAGAAACCATAAGACGATTTTTCTGCTACTTTTAAGGGTTTTATACCCTTGGATCTCCCATGTTCAATTGAAGATAAGTAATCAATTAATCATTCAATATGTCTATGTGTTGTTTGATTATATTTTGTTCTTGTCTTTTATTTAACATGCTAGGCTAGATTTATCTTGAGTTTGCTTAGATCTAATGAAACCTAACTATTGATTATTGGTTGTTGGTGTGTTATTAATTGTATTGGATGATTGTTTATCGATGTTAGGCTTAAGAAAACTGGCTAACCTCCTATACGGTAACTTGCTTGAACGTCTTAAGAAACATGAACCAATGCGTACTAAGGTTTTTATGGTTGTATTTAATGCATGAGCGAATTCTAGTGATCCCATGTTAGGAGCTTTTTAGCCGGCTCGACATAGGAGTGAAGTAGGAGCTTGTAGAGTTGGGGAAGTACGTACCCCACCCCACGATTGGTATTAAGGAATACACCCGTCATCCACGCAATTAATACACATTAATCAACCAGTAAAAGATAGTTAGGGAGTAAGGAAATCTAAGTAAACACATTTCTCTCCATATAAGTTCCACAACCTTTTATTTTTAGTTATTTTATTTTATTTGCAATTGTAGTTATTTGGGTTAGTTGACTAGCAACTAATTCCGCCCACTCCTTCAAACCCGAGATTTTACTTGTTTTTATAAAAATATAAAAAATACAAAAAGAATCTTCCCTCACCCTTAGACCTATTAGAGTAGTTTTTCAATCCTAACGACACTATTCCCCTAGAGAACGATCAATCCCCCGGTACTTGCCACTACACTATACTACATCGGTCAGGTACACTGCCTGGTGGGGATTGCAAGCCTCTTGAGATCCCTCGAGATGGTAAAACCTGTTGTAAGGTCGCAAAACCACGCATCAAGTTTTTGGCGCCGCTGCCGGGGAATAGTTATTGTTTAGGTTGAATTTTTATTTTATTAGGTCTACTCACTAGATTCCTTTCTAGTGAGATTTTTTATTTTATTTTTCTAGGTTTTCTTTAGTCTATCTTTTTCTTTGTGTGTTTGTTCGTAATTTCCATTGACTCTTCCGTTCACCATTATGGAGAACGCGAATCCACCATACCACCAACCACGTAATTCACCCACTCCATATGACATCTTGATGTTTAAACAACATAAAGATGAACCTCTCTATGATGCATGGACTCGTTTTAAATATTTACTCCAAAAAGTCCCTCATCATAACTTCGATTTTTGGTCCCTAACTCAAATCTTTTACAATCATGTCAACCGACATCCCCAAAGGGACATTTACCATTTTGCCGGCAGGGATCTTAGGGAATTAAGTGCTGAGGAAGCATGAGAAGCTATTGAGAATTGTGCCCAATATTATTATATAGTAGACAACCCAACAAACATTAATACAAGTCAGTTGACCACAAATTTCAAGGATCATGAAACAAGTTTGTTTGGGGATGAGGGTAGAGTTGAGCCACCTAGCTGCATGTCATGGTTAGGCACTACCATAATACAGGGTGAATACTTAGGTGATCTTGATGTGATGGAGGATCTAGCCGAGCATGATCACATTGATAAAAAAGACCTAGGTTTTATGATCGATGACGATGAATCTCAAGAAACACATGATGAATCTTTTGGGCAATTTGAATATAGCAGTCAGAATATTGAGGATGATCCTTATGATTCGGATATAGAAGTTGAGATGCCTAGCGAAGCACTTGAGATATTAGGGAAAATGTTAGGTTTAAATTCTACCAAAACCCATGATGAGGATATAGGTGATCTTGACACAAGGAATGATGAGGTTAGTAACATAAGCCCGCTAAGTACCCCACAAGTCCTACCATCATTTGAGGCACACACACCACCCGTGACTTACTCAGAAGAAGTAGAAGAGACTATAGGAACCCCAATAGAGGTAGAACCCTTGGACCAAACACAACTAGAGGATATAGGTTTGAATACTTGTAGTCATAACCTTTCTTTTAGTTATATGGAAGTTCCTAGTTTTGATGAACTAGAGCCTCAACCAAAACCGTTACCTAATCTTCCATCCTTAGATGTGAATTTAGGAATTGAAAAAGGTCCCGATCCACCCATCAAACCATGTAGTCCGGGTAATGTTAAGATTAAGGTAGTAGACTCTAATCCTTGTAGTGAGGAAGACAATATAGGAGTGAAAAATGACCTTACATGTCTACATCACCCATTCATGATTGATCACAAGAAACATTATGGGTTTAAACCGGGTTTATTAGGTCAAGATGGGTTCCCAATTAGGAGTCTCTCGAAGTTGTTAGAAAATGATCCCTTTTTAGGAGAACACTTTAACTCACCCATTGACCAAAGTGAACTAGGTAAGGTTATGATGAAAGGAGCACACCCCTTTGAGCATATAATTCATCCACCAATCTTTCCTCACGTGGCATACTCCTACCGAGCTGGTGTGTATCGCTACTATCACCCGCACTTAATCCTAAGTGTAGGAAAAACCTCTCCTTTATCCGTTAAATAAGGGTAGAGTCAGGCTCGTGACTCGAACAAAAACAAGCGCTTCTTGGGAGGCAACCCAAGCTTTATTTGCTTTGTGTGTTTATTTATTTGTTTGTTTGATTTTATTTGCTTCCGTATGTATGTTTAATTTTTATTATTATTGATTCATGTTCGAAACTAAATTGTGAAAATGCTTTATCTTGTTTTTAACTTCGTCTTAACTACATATAAAGGTATTTTGCAAAAGATAAGTGTAAGGGAAATCCAAATCGGTTTATTAGAACAAATGAACATGAATCATAACAATATTAAATTAACATACATATTAATAATTGTTTGAGTCAAATGCTTGTATCGAGTCATAATGATATTTTGCAGGATTTCCAGGAAATAAGGATTGAGTTTTTCCAGAAATTTTCCGGAAACTTAACATGAAAAATCTGTCAGATCACTTCTGACGGCGTCAGGCACAGTTTTCTGGAATTTTTTTTTGAAAGTTTTGTTTTTCTTCCGGAATCATAAAATGCTTTATTAAAACTCTAACTTATAAACTCCAGGAATCTGCAAAATAATCATTCCACAAGCATTATATCCTTATACAGATTTATCCCGCCGATGTTATGCAGGTTTTCGTGTTTGTTTTCTCAGGTTTAACAGGTTATTTTGGACAAGGAGATGTATGTGGAATCAAGCTTTTGGCGATGCTTTAATCTTGGAGCTTCGACATTACCTTGGAAGAAGATCTAACCATTTTACCTCTTTATCCACCGAGCGAATCAGGGGAGTATTTGATTTCATTCTTTTACCTTTTCACTTTTACATCTTGTTATTTGAACATTGGGGACAATGTTCATCTTAAGTGTAAGGGGGGGGGGGGTAAAGTACGATACCTTAGAGAATGCTATTACGCTTGATTTTTCGTTTGTTTAATGGTAGATGTGTAATAAAACTGAGAGAAATACCTGTTAAGGCAATTTTAGTGCCAAATTTAAAATTTTTTACAACATATAGGAGTGAAACTTTGGTCTTAATGAGCGTCTCACGAATAGGAGTTATATGACTAGCACAAAACCGTACCACTAAAAAAATTTTCCACCTCCAAATATGTGAGGTTCGCCCCTAGAATTGGTAGGAAAAGCATTTATGCTATGATGTGTGTACCGGTAGCACTTAGATTCTAGAACTTGCGTTAGGACCATTCTGAGGCCACAAGTGAGACTACATTCGTGTAGTTAGATTTACTACTTGATAAGAGGCATTAGGATTAACCCATTGTTTTACACCTGTGTTTTTGTTATAATTACATTGGCTACATTGGTCAAGTAATTCTCCCACACCCTTTGCGTTGTACTCATTTTTAGTACACAATACCCCTAGTACACCCCTCAGAGCCTATCTTTTCGTTTCTAACTTTAAGCATTTTACTTAAAGTAAGAATTTGTTTACACCCCACTTAAATGTACACCCAAATCGCCTTAGCCTACCTTGTATGCACTCATTTTTAGTGCATTATTGTGACAACATTTGTTTAAACCCCAAGTTAATTATCTAATTGATTACATGGTTGCTAAGTCGAGTCATATCCTTGTACATATTATTTTGGGACGATTGGGACTCATGGGTAAAGTACTAGTGTAATGGAGTAATGGGGAAGAACAACATTATTACCCCCATATGTGCTAAATATTTTAAAAGTACTCCAAGTGTTTCGATTATCTTAATTCGAGTCATTAGAATAGTTAATTGTAAAGTTATGTAAAAGTTCAAGTGTAAGGGGGATACAACCCCCCTACGATGTATTATTTTGGATGGTAGGGCAAGAGTGTATGCAAAAAAAAAAAAAAAAAAAAAAAAGTAGAAAAAAACATACGGACCACCATCCCGTTTCATTTTATGTTTATTTTATCTTTTTGTTATTTTTTTTCATTAGCTTAAGTCGAGTCTAGTCTTGGCTTAGCAACGCCATATTGTACATGTAATTAATCAAGATCTTTAACTCGCCACCAGTAAAATATCCTTTATCCAACAAAACCGTGTTTATCATATCCCTACACCTAACGTTATAACCCGTTTAAAAGCCCTCTTTGATAGTTTATCTTAGGTGCTTACGCCTAGTGGAGGAGATTTTTGATACTTTCCCAAGCCTATGGTAATCTATTTGCTATGACAGGTAGTGAGAGATATTATTCATTTTCATTTATGAGATATACTTTTATGACACCTGAGAGATGTGTGTATCTAAACACTACTTGTGAGGTGCTAGTCTGTAATCTCCGTGCTTATTATGATTAAAGTGGAACGACTATTTGTTGTAATTACTTTTATATTAGCGTTAAATGACCCCTAACTTGTATTTTGATTAGAATAAAAGCGCATTTGCTTGAGGACAAGCAAATCTCAAGTGTAAGGGTATTTGATGAAGCGAAAAGTGTACCGCTTTTAGGGGGTCATTTAAGCCCTAAATCGTATTTATTTGATCAAATATTGCCCTAAATCGTTCCTTTTGTCATTTTAGGCACTTTGGAGAAGAAATCTGGAAAAGGAAGCATTTTTGACGTTTTTGGAGCATAAAAGTGAAGAAAACGACAAAGTCTCAAAATCGGCTGGAAAAGTACCTGTGATGGCGTCAAGCACCATTGTGACGCCGTCAACCCTTGACGCGCCAGAGAGGATTTTGGATGATTAAAAGGGGACGGCGTCAAGAAGGCCATCAAGAAACCCTAACCGCGGCGAGGTGCCGGCGTCAGCTCTATAACGTGACGCCGTCAGATCTGATTTTCTATATATATTCTCATAATTTTTAGTCATTAGTGTGCAACTTTGTGAGGAGAAACCCTAAGACGATTTTTCTGCTACTTTTAAGGGTTTTTATACCCTTGGATCTCCCATGTTCAATTGAAGATAAGTAATCAATTAATCATTCAATATGTCTATGTGTTGTTTGATTATATCTTGTTCTTGTCTTTTATTTAACATGCTAGGCTAGATTTATCTTGAGTTTGCTTAGATCTAATGAAACCTAACTATTGATTATTGGTTGTTGGTGTGTTATTAATTGTATTGGATGATTGTTTATCGATGTTAGGCTTAAGAAAACTGGCTAACCTCCTATACGGTAACTTGCTTGAACGTCTTAAGAAACATGAACCAATGCGTACTAAGGTTTTTATGGTTGTATTTAATGCATGAGCGAATTCTAGTGATCCCATGTTAGGAGCTTCTTAGCCGGCTCAACATAGGAGTGAAGTAGGAGCTTGTAGAGTTGGGGAAGTACGTACGCCACCCCACGATTGGTATTAAGGAATACACCCGTCATCCACCAATTAATACACACTAATCAACCGGTAAAAGATAGTTAGGGAGTAAGGAAATCTAAGTAAACACATTTCTCTCCATATAAGTTCCACAACCTTTTTATTTTCAGTTATTTTATTTTATTTGCAATTGTAGTTATTTGGGTTAGTTGACTAGCAACTAATTCCGCCCACTCCTTCAAACCCGAGATTTTACTTGTTTTTATAAAAATATAAAAAATACAAAAAGAATCTTCCCTCACCCTTAGACCTATTAGAGTAGTTTTTCCAATCCTAACGACACTATTCCCCTAGAGAACGATCAATCCCCCGGTACTTGCCACTACACTATACTACATCGGTCAGGTACACTGCCTAGTGGGGATTGCAAGCCTCTTGAGATCTCTCGAGAGGTAAAACCTGTTGTAAGGTCGCAAAACCACGCATCATTATCCGTCTTTAAACAAGAGCATGGCGACAACGTGAAGCTTGATACCCAACCGTTGGTTGATGAGGTGATTCGCGACTCTAAGAAAATGAAAAGGGAAGCAAACTTGGCGACATGGAAATGGAACGAACGGGTCATATTAGTGCAAACATAATTATATCTAATTCTTTAAAGTTATAATATAGTGTATAGCTGAGTTACATTATCATATACTTATGCAGTATCTCAACGTATGTATATATCATTAACCTGGTGTATGAATTCGATCGACGGCATACAAATGGTTGCCATATCAGTATTATACTATCAGTATTATATGTAATCTATATCACTAGTACAGATTTGGCCTACGGTCACACCAAAAATGTGTGACTATATGCATATAGTCACACACGTTTTTTTGGGTGTGTGTGACAAAAAGTCGCGCCACCATAGGTGCTATATGGTCACATTGTTTAGTTTGTGACCGTTTTCATTGAAAAAGAGTGACCAAAACCCGAATATGTGTGACCAATTAGGCACAAGTTTTGTTGGATTTATCAGTATGTGTGACTATTTCTCATCCTATGGTCACATGAATATATAATAAATGTGACGTTTATGATGATTTAGTCACACAACGTGTGTTGTTTTTTTCGAGTTAGTCACATACAATTTAAAAAACAGTGGCCAAAAGTGTGAATAAGTGTGACCATATGCTGTTTAAAGTGAAGAAATGTGTATTTTGTGTGACTATTGTTCATCCAATGGTCACTTGAATTTTATGTTTGTTTGGCCTTTTGTAATATTTAGTCACACAAAACATGTTTGTTTTGGGTATTTAGTCACATACAATTAAGCATAAAGTGGCCAAAAGTGTTAATAAGTGTGACCATATACTGTTTAAAGTGAAGAAATGCATATTTTGTGTGACCATTGATCATCCAATTGCCACATGAATTTTTTTTGTGTGGCCTTTTGTAATATTTAGTCACACAACGAATTAAGCAAACAGTGACAAAAAATGTTAATAAGTGTGACTATATGCATCTTTTAGTCACATTTAAGAAATCAATATATATCAAAAAAAATTCAAATATATATCAAAACAAAATCAAATACAATAAAATTGGAATGTATATAACTGAACCACTAATACATATCGTATAAGCAGTACTAACTATATGAACCAACAATACTAACTTATAACTAACAGTTGTAACTAATACACTAGCAGTACTAACAGTTGTAACTAATACACTAGCAGTTTCAACGAGGGTTTTAGGTCATCTTGGATGTCAGTAGCAGGAACAATCCTCTCTCCAACAGCCTCTCTCCAATAGCAGCTTACACTTGTACTTTTTCGATCCCACACACCCTCTAATAGTAGGAACAATCCTCTCTCCAACAGCCTTCTTGACAGATGCACAGAATAATCGACTCAAGTTTGTAGCATCATCGTCTGTAAGCTCAATCGAGGGATTCTCATCCAGCAGCATTGAGGTTATACGCTTCGAGTCCTGTAAAACATATATTAGAACTTGTTTAACTCAAGAGTTGAAACCATTACACCACAAGGATGATGAAAGAAGAATACGAGTAAAGTTATAAGACATGTCTGTGATATATAACTTACTTTCATGGCATCCATGAACTCCCAAATCTCATCAATGACATACAAACTCAGTACCTGATCTGTCGAGAACTCTCTTAATATTTACACCATTCAATCAATATGTCAAAAAAATAAAATTTTACTAATTCAAAACATCAAAAATGGTACGGCGATAGATACCTCAATAGTTGTTTTACAAGGCTGATGGCACATACTGCAACTTTTTTTATAATCACTAAACACAAAAAGAACCATCATGAAATACACAGATTATTACCAAAGTCACTTGGAACAACCAGATGTATTCAAATAGGTATCATGTTACCATGATTGCTTTCAGCCAAATTCTCAAGACACTTAAAAATCGCTCGTGCCCCAAGTGAGAAGCCTATTAGTGTCACAGGCCTACAAATTATAACCACCAACCAAATAACTGAAGGTTTTGAGCTGCTCTCACGAAACTTTTATATATGGAATAATGCGAGTTTTTTGTACCTGTTACCTTGTAATCCCTTGACCAACACTTCAAAATAGTTGTACAATAGAGTTAACACCATTATGAAATAGAACAAGGCATTCTACTTTTGAATTCTGGAAGAGAGGAAATGAAAAAGTTTAAAAGAAAAACTTGTCAACAGCAATTGACCATTTGCTGTCGATTATATCAGCCGTAGCAGCTCAAGTTAAGAACGAAGCAACAAGTTAAGAACGAAGATTAGTATAATGAACAATAACTATACCTGATGAACTCATATCACCATGAGTAGCAGCTGAAGTTTCAACGTCACTATCAGTTGGAGTTGTGTTCTGACTAATTATACATGATATAACAATTTTATTGCCTTTTGTCGGCATATGCTCATTCATTAATACTCTTGATATTCTCTCTATTTATATGTAGACTTTCTATATGTCGATTCGTTAAACAATTAGCATGTCTACCATATGATGTATACACGTACAAACATACATAACCATGCTAAGGTTCGTAAAAAGTGTGTTCGCATAGTTAAAACTGCTATTGTTTCATTCCTTACTAATGCTACTTAATCACTAAAACAGACAATGTGAATAAGGAGAGCCCGTATAATTGAATAACTCAATACTACTAAAATCAAAGCATGAAATAAATAACTGACATGCTATTAAGCCAAAATATATTCACACAATTGCTGCTATAATAATAATAATAATAATAAAAGGAATAATGAAACGCTCACCTTGCTTAACCTGATTCTCTGAACTAGCATTTTCGCCTTCCTTAACCTCTGGATTGGCAGTTGCTGCTTCAACCTCAGCCGAAGGCGGTACCCCGTTGGCATCAACCACCTTCTGCTCTACAACATCATTAACCTTATCTTCCGAATGCCCATTCGTCTCAACCACCGGTTCCGTCACATTCACAGTTACAGTAGCAGTCTCAGCCGCCTTGCTAGCATTTGCAGCATTTTGCGACCCTTTCTTATTCTTACCTCTGCTTGATTTCCCATCCATACTTACTTCCCAATCACCTAAAACACAACACACAAAAACCAATAAAGATTACATACATATAAATAATCACCAATCCAACAAACCCAATTCATTATATTGCATAAATAACATTAATATAGAATACCCACAAAAAATTAAGCAAGACCCTGATGATAAAATGTTAATAAGTACATAAACATATTACAGCCTTTTTATAAAATCACAAAAAAAAAACTATATTAAGCAAAACCCACATAATAAAATGTGATAAGCACTTAAAAAGGATAATAAAATATTAAATAAAGATTACAACTTAACATATAAAAACCCAAAAAAAGATACAAACCCAATTCATAAAACTGAGCAAAACAATTATCAGTACCATAAACTAATAGGTCAAACTAATACCTACAATTATCAGTACCATAAACTAATAGGTCAAACTAATACCTTCTAGCACAGCTGATAAGGTATCATACGGCACAACGATCTTGTCAGTTGGCGTTTGGATCTTGCTCCATTCAACATGTTGTGCTTCACCACTTCATTAACCACAAAAAAAAATAATAAAAATAAAAATAAAAATAAAAATAAAAATCCAAATCAGACCGCAAAAATCAATCCCTTTTCAACGATTCAATATTAATTTGACAAATAAACAACCAAGTCAACAAATCAACAACTTTTTAATATCAACTCTAAACAGAATTGAAAAACACATCACCAAGTCAACAAATCTACAACCATATAAAGTAGTATAATTAATTTCTTGTTCTTGGTGGCGTGAAACAACAGCGTGAGGCGGCTGTGGAGGTGGTGGTCAGTGGGGAGGTGGCGTGTGAGCCTGGTAAATAAGTACTTGAATTTGGTGTACATGAGTATATTTGGTGCGAGTGTGGTAGAAGATGAAAAAGATCAGATCTATGTGAAAAGTTGAGAGGGATATTTGGGATGGTTAATGAAATATTTGGGAATTTGGGAAGGAGGGCAGTTTGATTTTTGGGAAAAATTTAGGCGGGCCTGTGAAAAGTTGAGAAGAGCGAAATTTTATTTTGGGAAAAATTAAGTGCAGCACATTTAGTCACTTTTAAATAATGTGTGACAAATTTGACTATATGATTTAGTCACTTTTAAATAATGTGTGACAAACTTGAGTATATGATTTAGCCATATACACAATTACTTCATGTGACCATATATGGATTTTGGTCACACTATTCAATTGTGTGACATATATATTGTCACATATGTATATATATAGTGTGACTAATGTTTCAAACTTATTTGTATCCGTCACACGTCCCAAATTATATGTGACTAAATAATAATAAAAAAAAAAAAAATTGCAAGATACCTCTAGTCACGAAAATATTCAAATGTGTGACTGTAGCCTCAGTTGGAAAGACGAAATGGTCACACAAGTCGGATCAAGTGTGGCTGTTTCTTTTATTCTGGTACATTTAGTCACATAAAAAAGTTACTGTGTGGCCGTTCGAAAAACAACATGTGTGATCAAATCCCATTTTTGTACTAGTGTATACATGAATGTATGTTTAATTTATACTATCAGTATTATATGTAGAATTGGTATCAGTACATGAGAAGATGGACACTTGGAATTAGAGGTGGCGATTTGTGCCCAAAATCAAAAAAATGGGCTAAATGGGCAAATTTTTAAAAGATTTGGGCACATTTGGGCCCCCTCTTTTTTTTGAAATGGGCATATATTGCCCATTTAGAAGTTAAATGGGCATAATGGGCACATGTTTTTCTCTCAATTTGTGAACATTAAATTGTTTTTAATGAAAAACTTATGGATATAGTATTTTTAATTACTTAAATATAAATGAGGTGTTACGTTTGAGGAATTTTTTTTGTTGTTTTAGGTCTTTTCTAAAGCGATTCGTATAACATGCGCCCGTTTGGCCCGCGCCCGTTTAGCCCGTACCCGTTTAGCCCATAGCCCATTTAGCCCGTAGCCCGTGCCCGCCCGGCCCGCCCGTTTTGCCACCTCTACTTGGAATACACATTAGTTTATCTAACTGCAATACATTATTATCATAAATATAGGTAAAATAGTTTACTTAATGCAGCAAGATGTCCACACCACTTTGTTATTCACAAACGGTCCTTTATGCTGTATTTTTTTCCACCTTTTTGAATCTCTTCATTTGTTCACAACACCTGGTTATTCTCCAAAAAATGTGTTGTAGTTGGCTCAAAGCAAACTAATTTTGTAACCTATTAAGTAAACTATTTTTGCTACATAAAGGACCGTTTGTGAATTTAACTGATGACCCACAAATTTATAATCTTTTTTTTCTTCCCAATTTGGTTGAAAAATACCAATTTATATCAGTTATCTACCGTAAGTTATATACTAATTTTGTTTTGTGTCTATTTGCGACATGAAGAGACACTTAAAGTTTCTATCATCTAAGAACTATCATCACATAACAAATTTATAAAATTGGTTGTATCTTAATGATGAAGAGACACTTGATGAAGCGAAAAGTGTACCGCTTTTAGGGGGTCATTTAAGCCCTAAATCGTATTTATTTGATCAAATATTGCCCTAAATCGTTCCTTTTGTCATTTTAGGTACTTTGGAGAAGAAATCTGGAAAAGGAAGCATTTTGGACGTTTTTGGAGCATAAAAGTGAAGAAAACGACAAAGTCTCAAAATCGGCTGGAAAAGTACCTTTGACGGCGTCAGGGATTACCCTTGACGGCGTCACGGCTTGGCAAAAAAGGTGGATATGAAAATTACTCATGATAAGCCAGAGAATTTTACAATGGAAAGTCTGACGGCGTCACCCTTTGAAGTGATCAAGGTCGTCACGGTTTAAGCTAAAGAGGGACGGCGTCAAGCCATATTCTGACGGCGTCAAGCTTTGATAAGCCAGAGCGGATTTTGGAGGTCTAAAGAGGGACGGCGTCAGGAAGGCCATCCGGGAACCCTAGACACGGCGAGGTGACGGCGTCAAGATCTATAACGTGACGCCGTCAGCCCTTAAACTCTATATATAGTTTTGCAATTTTTTGTCATTAGTGTGCAACTTTGTGAGGAGAAACCCTAAGACGAATTTCTGCCATTTTTAAGGGTTTTCATACCCTTGGATCTCCCATGTTTAATTGAAGATAAGTAATCGTTTAATCATTCAATATGTCTATGTGTTGTTTGATTATATCTTGTTCTTGTCTTTTGATTAACATGCTAGGCTAGATTTATCTTGTGTTTGCTTAGATCTAATGAAACCTAGCTATTGATTATTGGTTATTAGTGTGTTATTAATTGTATTGGATGATTGTTCATCGATGTTAGGCTTAAGAAAACTGGCTAACTTCCTATTCGGTAACTTGCTTGAACGTCTTAAGAAATATGAACCAATGCGTACTAAGGTTTTTATGGTTATATTTAATGCATGAGCGAATTCTAGTGATCCCATGTTAGGAGCTTCCTAGCCGGCTCGACATAGGAGTGAAGTAGGAGCTTGTAGAGTTGGGGAAGTACGTACGCCACCCCACGATTGGTATTAAGGAATACACCCGTCATCCACGCAATTAATACACACTAATCAACCGGTAAAAGATAGTTAGGGAGTAAGGAAATCTAAGTAAACACATTTCTCTCCACATAAGTTTCACAACACCTTTTCATTTTCAGTTATTTTATTTTATTTGCATTTGTAGTTATTTGGGTTAGTTGACTAGCAACTAATTCCGCCCACTCCTTCAAACCCGAGATTTTACTTGCTTTCATAAAAACATAAAAATACAAAAAGAATCTTCCCTCACCCTTAGACCTATTAGAGTAGTTTTTCAATCCTAACGACACTATTCCCTGTGGAGAACGATCAATCCCCCGTACTTACCACTACATTATACTACATCGGTCAGGTACACTGCCTGGTGGGGTTGTAAGCCTCTTGAGATCCCTCGAGAGGTAAAACCTGTTGTAAGGTCGCAAAACCACGCATCAAGTTTTTGGCGCCGTTGTCGGGGAATAGTTATTGTTTAGGTTGAATTTTTATTTTATTAGGTCTACTCACTAGATTCCTTTCTAGTGAGATTTTTATTTTCTTTTTGTTAGATTTCTTTAGTCTATCTTTTTCTTTTTGCCCTTTGTTTGTAAAACCATTTTCATTTGTCACCATGGCGGATGAAATTCCATTTAGATCATTAACAATAGAGGAACAATTACTTTACACGGATAGATTTGCTTCCTGTTGTTCCAATGAATTTTTAAGTGATCTTAGATATATACAAGAAGAGATGGGTGTAAAGTTTGATAGGTTTGATGAATTATGTGCATGTGCGGCTTCTATTAAACAATCATTGTTAGGATCAACTCCTTTTAGTGAAACCCTTTGGAAAAAATTTGAGGAAAGCTTCCTAACCGTGAACCATAAGTTGAATGAATTGATGGGTTTATATACATCACAACTTGAGGAAACAAATGAGGAGGATTTATCCGACTATAGGTACCATGAGCAAGAAGACCTAGTTTTTAAGAACATGGACCTTGAATTGGACCAAGATTGTGAGATGGTTAGTGTTGAACTACCTAGTTGCATGAGTGGGATAGATTTCACCAAAACATATGACACGCATGAGGAATCCTTTAGTCAATTGGAACATGGTAATCAAGTTGAATATTACTATGAATCGGACTTAGAATTTCAAATGGCTAGAGAAGGATTTGAGATACTTAGGAATGTGTTTGGGTTAGATCCTACCAAAACACATGATAAACATATAGGTGATTTAGATACTATGGAGAATGAGGTTAGAAATGCAAGACCACTAAATACCCCACAAATCCTACCATCATTTGAGGTTAACACACCGTCCGTAACTTACCCGGAAAAAGTAGAAGAGACTATAGGAACCCCAATAGAGGTAGAGCCCATGGACCAAACAAAACTAGAAGAAATAGGTTTGAATACTTGTAGTCATAACCTTTCTTTTAGTTCTATGGAAGTTCCTAGTTTTGATGAGCCGGAGCCTCAACCAAAACCGTTACCTAATCTTCCATCCTTGGATGAAAATTTAGGAAATGAATTAGGTCCCGATCCACCCATCAAAATATATAGTCCGGGTAGTCTTAAGTTTAAGGTAGTAGACATTAAGCCTTGTAGTGAGGAAGACAATATAGGAGTGAAAAATGACCTTACATGTCTACATCACCCATTCATGATTGATCACAAGAAACATTATGGGTTTAAACCGGGTCTATTGGGTCAAGATGGATTCCCAACTAGGAATCTGTCGAAGTTGATAGAAGATGATCCCTTTTTAGGAGAAAACTTTAATTCACCCATTGACCAAAGTGAACTAGGTAAGGTTATGATGAAAGGAGCACACCCCTTTGAGTATATAATTCATCCACCACTCTTTCCTCACGCGGCATACTTCCACCAAGATGGTGTGTATCGCTACTATCACCCGCACTTAATCCTAAGTGTAGGAAAAACCTCTCCTTTATCCGTTAAATAAGGGTAGAGTCAGGCTCGTGACTCGAACAAAAACAAGCGCTTCTTGGGAGGCAACCCAAGCTTTATTTGTTTGTTTGTTTATTTATTTGTTTGTTTGATTTTATTTGCTTCCGTATGTATGTTTAATGTTTATTATTATTGATTCATATCCAAAACTAAATTGTGAAAATGCTTTATCTTGTTTTTAACTTCGTCTTAACTACATATAAAGGTATTTTGCAAAAGATAAGTGTAAGGGAAATCCAAATCGGTTTATTAGAACAAATGAACATGAATCATAACAATAATAAATTAACATACATATTAGTATTTGTTTGAGTCAAATGCTTGTATCGAGTCATAATGATGATTTGCAGGATTTCCAGGAAGTAAGGTATAGGTTTTTCCAGAAATTTTCTGGAAACTTAACATGAGAATTCTGTCAGATCATTTCTGACGGCGTCAGGCTTTACAACCTGACGGCGTCAGGTTTTAATTTTCTGAAATTTTTGAAAGTTTTGTTTTCATAAAAAGTTTTTATTAAATCTCTAACTTATAAACTCCAGGAATCTGCAAAATAATCATTCCACAAGCATTATATCCTTATATATAGAATTTATCCCGCCGATGTTATGCAGGTTTTCGTGTTTGTTTTCTCAGGTTTAACAGGTTATTTTGGACAAGGAGATGTATGTGGAATCAAGCTTATGGCGATGCTTTAGTCTTGGAGCTTCTACATTCTCTTGGAAGAAGATCTAACCATGTTACTTCATTATCCACCGAGCGAATCAGGGGAGTATTTGATTTCATTCTTTTACCTTTTCACTTTTACATCTTGTTATTTAAACATTGGAGACAATGCCAATGTTCATCTTAAGTGTAAGGGGGGGGGGGGTAAAATACGATACTTTAGAGAATACAAGTGCGCTTGATTTTTGTTTGTTTAATAGTAGATGTGTAATAAAACTGAGAGAAATACCTGTTAGGGCAATTTTAGTGCCAAATTTAAAATTTTTTACAACATATAGGAGTGAAACTTTGATCTTAATGAGCGTCTCACGGATAGGAGTTATATGACTAGCACAAAAACCGTACCACTAAAAAATTTTCCACCCCCAAATATGTGAGGTTCGCCCCTAGAATTGGTAGGAAAAGCATTTATGCTATGATGTGTGTACCGGTAGCACTTAGATTCTAGAACTTGCGTTAGGACCATTTCGAGGCCACAAGTGAGACTACATTCGTGTAGTTAGATTTACTACATGATAAGAGGCATTAGGATTAACCCATTGTTTTACACCTGTGTTTTTGTTATAATTAATTTGGCTACATTGGTCAAGTAATTCTCCCACACCCTTTGCGTTGTACTCATTTTTAGTACACGATACCCCTAGTACACCCCTCAGAGCCTATCTTTTCGTTTCGACCTTTAAGCATTTTACTTAAAGGAAGAATTTGTTTACACCCCACTTAAATGTACACCCAAATCGCCTTATCCTACCTTGTATGCACTCATTTTTAGTGCATTATTGTGACAACATTTGTTTTAACCCAAGTTAATTATCTAATTGATTACATGGTTGCTAAGTCGAGTCATATCCTTGTACATATTGTTTTGGGACGATTGGGACTCATGGGTAAAGTACTAGTGTAATGGAGTAATGGGGAAGAACAACATTTATTACCCCTATATGTGCTAAATATTTTAAAAGTACTCCAAGTTTTTCGATTATCTTAATTCGAGTCATTAGAATAGTTATTTGTAAAGTTATGTAAAAGTTCAAGTGTAAGGGGAATGCAACGCCCCTATGATGTATTATTTTGGATGGTAGGGCAAGAGTGTATGAAAAAAAAAAAAATCAAAAAAATCAAGAAAAATACAAAAAAAATGAGAAAAAGAAAAATAGAAAAAAAGATACGGACTACTATCCCGTTTCATTTTATGTTTATTTTATGTTTTTGTTATTTTATTTTCATTAGCTTAAGTCGAGTCTAGTCTTGGCTTAGCAACGCCATATTGTACATGTAATTAATCAAGATCTTTAACTAACCACCAGTAAAATATCCCTTATCCAACAAAACCGTGTTTATCATATCCCTACACCTCACGTTATAACTCATATAAAAGCCCTCTTTGATAGTTTATCTTAGGTGCTTACGCCTAGTGGAGAAGGTTTTCGATCCTTTCCCAAGCTTATGGTAATCTATTTGCTATGACAGGTAGTGAGAGATATTATCCGTTTTCATTTATGAGATTTATTTTGATGACACCTGAGAGATGTGAGTATCTAAACACTACTTGTGAGGTGCTAGTTTATAATCTCCGTGCTTATTATGATTAAAGTGGAATGACTAATTGTTGTAATTACTTTTATATTAGCATTAAATGACCCCTAACTTGTATTTTGATTAGAATAAAAGCGCATTTGCTTGAGGACAAGCAAATCTCAAGTGTAAGGGTATTTGATGAAGCGAAAAGTGTACCGCTTTTAGGGGGTCATTTAAGCCCTAAATCGTATTTATTTGATCAAATATTGCCCTAAATCGTTCCTTTTGTCATTTTAGATACTTTGGAGAAGAAATCTGGAAAAGGAAGCATTTTGGACGTTTTTGGAGCATAAAAGTGAAGAAAACGACAAAGTCTCAAAATCGGCTGGAAAAGTACCTTTGACGGCGTCAGGAATTACCCTTGACGGCGTCACGGCTTGGCAAAAAAGGTGGATATGAAAATTACTCATGATAAGCCAGAGAATTTTACAATGGAAAGTCTGACGGCGTCACCCTTTGAAGTGATCAAGGTCGTCACGGTTTAAGCTAAAGAGGGACGGCGTCAAGCCATATCCTGACGGCGTCAAGCTTTGATAAGCCAGAGTGGATTTTGGAGGTCTAAAGAGGGACGGCGTCAGGAAGGCCATCCGGGAACCCTAGACACGGCGAGGTGACGGCGTCAAGATCTATAACGTGACGCCGTCAGCCCTTAAACTCTATATATAGTTTTGCAATTTTTTGTCATTAGTGTGCAACTTTGTGAGGAGAAACCCTAAGACGAATTTCTGCCATTTTTAAGGGTTTTCATACCCTTGGATCTCCCATGTTTAATTGAAGATAAGTAATCGTTTAATCATTCAATATGTCTATGTGTTGTTTGATTATATCTTGTTCTTGTCTTTTGATTAACATGCTAGGCTAGATTTATCTTGTGTTTGCTTAGATCTAATGAAACCTAGCTATTGATTATTGGTTATTAGTGTGTTATTAATTGTATTGGATGATTGTTCATCGATGTTAGGCTTAAGAAAACTGGCTAACTTCCTATTCGGTAACTTGCTTGAACGTCTTAAGAAACATGAACCAATGCGTACTAAGGTTTTTATGGTTGTATTTAATGCATGAGCGAATTCTAGTGATCCCATGTTAGGAGCTTCCTAGCCGGCTCGACATAGGAGTGAAGTAGGAGCTTGTAGAGTTGGGGAAGTACGTACGCCACCCCACGATTGGTATTTAGGAATACACCCGTCATCCACGCAATTAATACACACTAATCAACCGGTAAAAGATAGTTAGGGAGTAAGGAAATCTAAGTAAACACATTTCTCTCCACATAAGTTTCACAACACCTTTTCATTTTCAGTTATTTTATTTTATTTGCATTTGTAGTTATTTGGGTTAGTTGACTAGCAACTAATTCCGCCCACTCCTTCAAACCCGAGATTTGACTTGCTTTCATAAAAACATAAAAATACAAAAAGAATCTTCCCTCACCCTTAGACCTATTAGAGTAGTTTTTCAATCCTAACGACACTATTCCCTGTGGAGAACGATCAATCCCCCGTACTTACCACTACACTATACTACATCGGTCAGGTACACTGCCTGGTGGGGTTGTAAGCCTCTTGAGATCCCTCGAGAGGTAAAAACCTGTTGTAAGGTCGCAAAACCACGCATCAACACTTAATGTGCAGATATATCAGTTATTGTAGAATGTGTTACGAAATTTATGTACACACCTTAATTTATAATTCATGAATTGTTTATCTAATAAAGAATGGCTTTTTGTTTTAGGTGGGCTGCAAATAACTACCACATTTTCAACATATTTTTACTTGAACCTAATCACTCTCCACGTGATTGGTGTGGTTGTTTCAAACATTTTTTAGTATTTTGTTATGTTTTAGATCTAATGCTTATCATAAAATAAGAATGATTGCGCACTTTTAGATGTGTGTGTTTTTAGTTTTAATTTTAATAAAATATACAAAGAATAAGTTTATAACTTTTTTTCTAAATTATTGAATTGTCATACATTGGCAACGAACGAGTATTGTACTAGTTTTATTTGGTTAGTGTAGTTGTCAGTACATTATTGATAAATATTTAATCTAATTACACTTAACTAATAATTTATTACAATACAATTTTAATAAATACACTGGTTAATAAAATGTAAAATATATTTTGGTGTTAATATAATATAAAACATTATTTATATCATAAATTAGTCTATACTACTTTATAAAGTGTTTAGGAATTTCTAAATGAGAAAGTCTTAAAATTTTTAAGATAAAAAACATTTCTATAAAAAATAATTCTCAAACAATTAAGCCAATATTGTAACAGCTCATTTTAATGAAAAGTAATAGCAAGTCTGGAAATTTAATCTCATTTTAAACATATGTAAGTCTGAACACACTTGATGGAAATTATCGGTCGATCGCTTGGAAATGGCCACATCCGACCGATATTGAGATCGGTCGGTTCGAATGTAATATATCGGTCGCTTAGTGGGGCAAGGCAATATCGGTCCTTCAACCGACCGAGTTTTATGCGTTTGTGTGTAAAAAAAAAAAAAAAAAAAAAAAAAAAAAAAAAAAATAAAAAAAAAAAAAAAAAAAAAACAACTTATTCGACTGTGGCACTTTGGTTGCTTCTGGTCGTTGGAGAGAGAAAGCTGACGTGGCAGCCGGTGACCCATGTCGCTTGGGTCAACGACTGTGTCCAACCTAACTCCCCCATTGCACTAACTTGTAACATCAGTGGAATTTAAAAAATAAAACTGATTAGCATTTACTTTATTACTCCCTCCATCCCAAAATTATTGTCCCTTATTGACTTTTTCGATCTTTCTTTCTCAACTTTGATTATAAATATTTTTGTTTATGTTATACTATACTTAATGAAAATTATACCACTGAAAAAATATATATATTTTGAACAATACTGAAAATATATTTAAAACTCAATTCTTTCATATATTTTTAAGAGTTAACTACATTTTTGGTCCTCGTGGTTTACCGGGTATAACGATTTTGGTCCAATAGTTTCATTTGTAACGGATCATGTCCTATTTTCTCTGACCCGTAACGGGTTTAGTCCAATTTTAACATCACCGTTAGTCAAACTTAGTTTGACCGTTAAAATAAAGGGTATGTTGGTCATTTCACTCAAAATCATATCATTCTTTCTTTCTTTAAACCAAAACATATACACACTCAGATTTTGACCCAAATCAAAACATATACACACCCAGATTTTCAGCAAAGATTATTAATCTCTCATCTCTCTCCTTCAAAACACAAACAACAAAAAAACAAAGAACAAATCCGAGTATATCGAATGACCAGTTATGCATCCTCACCCCAAAAAAACAAAGAACAAATCCGATTATCTAATCTCTAATCTCTTATCTAATCTCTCATCCCTTTCTACAAATCCGAGTATATGGAGATAGTTAATTGTTGTTGTGAGTTGAGGAGTGATTGTGAGGATTGAAGATTGAGTTTGAGATTCGAGTGATTGTGAGGATTGTGAGGAGTGTTGGTAGCGATGGGGGTTCCGTGGTGGTGATGTCCTGGATTTAGGGGGATCTAGCCGAAAACGATTTTTAAAGTTCAAATGGTATCACTCCTCTTCGTGTATCGAGTTGTTTTGGTGTCCAAAAAGCTCGAAGAACTTATCCCATTTTTGGTTGTAGGTGATAGATGGTTTTTGTGTTTTATTCGTTGTTGGGATGCTTTTGATTGAGTTTTATTCGTTGTTGGGACGTGTGGAGGATGCAGAGAACGTGTTTGGTGAAATTCTTGTGAAGGGTGTAGTTGCTGATGTTTATGTGTATACTTCTATGATTAGTTGTAATTGTAAGGCGGGGAGGATGAAGAGGGCGTTTGAGTTGTTTGATGAGTTAACTGAGAGAGGTATTGTTCCAGATGTGCTTACTTATGTTGTTGTATCTTGTTTAGCTAGTAGGACTGGTGCAAGGTGTGATGAGTTTTGTTCATGTGTTGCATCATGAGTTGGAGATAATGGTTGTAAAGGTGTAGTTTCGAACGGCTGATGTGGGGAAGACAGTGAAGATAGAGTTGGAGATAATAGTTGAATATCCGATAAAGATACAAGGCTTTGATCGAGGTTGAAGTTTAGAAGTAGAATATGGACGTAACCACGGATAGCATAAACACCCAAAGATCTTTTGACGAGAGTAGTTCCAGTGGTTGTGAACTATGAAGAGAATTTTCGGCAAACGGAAGTTTATGACTTTTAATGGAAGAAGACGATTTTCAAGTGGAAATTGTGTGTAGTCATAGCTTATTGGTTGCGTTGATGAGGATGGTTAGAGATAAAAGACACCCAAGTGGGAATTTGCCGGGGTTAATGCTGCTTAAGTCGATGTGCTCACATACGCAAGTGCAAGATAAAAGACACCCAAGTGGGAATTTGCCTCTGCTTGTGTATCTAAATCCAGAAATTCTTCGTTTATTGGAATGGTGCTGTACCTGAAGCTTGAACTACTGAAATTGTGGTTTTTTTATTAGACATGATTGGTGAGATTTTGAAGTGAAGAAATTATCAAGTAGTTTCTTCATGTATTGATTTCTTTGTATGTAAGATCCTGGGATCTTCATTTTGAGTATTTGGATGATTGGAGTCATTATGCTTTATCTGAATTGGAATGTGTAGAGGTGTAGCAGAAAAATGGACCAAAAGTGTTACAAACATCCGAGGGTATTTTAGTCATTTCATGTTTTTTTAACGAGTCAAACTAACAGTCAACACAAATTGGACTAAACCCGTTACGGGTCAGAGAAAATAGGACATGATCCGTTCCAAATGAAACTATTGGACCAAAATCGTTATACCCGGTAAACCACGAGGACCAAAAATGTAGTTAACTCTATTTTTAATCAAGTATTATGTAATATAACAAAAATATTTCAAAGCTTAAAAAGTGAAAGAAAAAAAAATACTAGTAACATTTTGCAGATGGGAGACATATTTAGTTTTCTTTTCTCTCCTCAATAACACACGTCGGTCGATCGGTCGGGTCGGCCTGCGCCGACTGAGTCACGACCACTGCAGGTAGTTGGTCTCCAAAGATCGGTCGGCTCCAAAACAAGCAAACCCTTCGTACCCTCGACCGATAATTCATTCCACTGTCCTTGTACTCTCTTCGAACAAAATCAATACCCAAACACACCAACATCAATATAACAAATCCACTGTCCTTATACCCTCTTCGAACAACAACAAATCATTCGCATCTGGACTAAACCCATCTAACCTCACGTCAACCATCAACATCACAAATAACTGTCTCATCTCAGTCAACCAATCACACAAGACTCGTAAAAGAAAAGAAAATAGATCTCAATTTATCTCTTTTAAGATTCGTTCTTAGAACGAAACCAAAAGAGATTTACCATCATATATCAGTGAGAAGCTTAACACTTCTTCTAAATATTCGAAAATTTTAATGAAAGAACAAAAACAACTATGTTTAGTTCTTCCTTCCTTTCGGTCTAAGAAAAAAAAAACACGAAAACATAACAAACCTACCCGAGACCTTATTTAAAAGATCTAAAAGCCGTGACAACTTCATCTTCATTTCGAACGATTCAGTGATTCGAACTCAAAGGGTTGTTTGTTGCTCGAAGTTAAAGAAGAATATAAGGGTATTTTGAGACCCTTTTAAAGGATCTTGAAACTGTGGTCTTCATTAGCTTCAAAAAAATGATTAAATAAATGGCCAAATTGTGATTCGGTTGTTATAACAAAAGAAAAGAAAGAAAGTGTGATTTGTGGTTTTGTTTAGTGGCTACTAAGAAAAAATTGGTGTATGCGTTTTTAGAGAGTTTTGTTTTAGGGTTAGTGGCCGGACGCAGGAGAAAATGTCACATCAGCTTTCTCTCTCCGATGATCAGATACGATCAAATTGTCACAGTCGGTGACCGAGTTATTTATTTATTTAATTTTTTTAATTCAAATATTTTAAACAACAAATTTAAAATTCATTAAAAATAAAAACATTACATAAATTAAACATTAAATTGAAAACACGAATTACAGATTAACAAACTACGACACGGAAATAAAAATGAAAATACAAATTACAACGAAAAGTCTGAGTTATAACCCTCGACGCTCGAATGCTCTGCATCCCTAAACTCGCCATTATAATGCGCTACTTGTATAATGTCAAACCAGTTGTTCCTAAGGTAGTCTGCATCTCTTTCTTCCTGCTCCCTACGAGCAGCTTCTTCTCGTAGTTCTCTTTCTTCAGTTTCTCTCCTGACTTCCTCATCCTGCTCAAGAAGTCGGAGTTCATCATCAGTGAGTCCAAACGGATTGGGTTGGTGTTCCACAACCGGTGGAGTGTTAACCGGTTCATTTTCCGGTTGAAATACCGGAAAGATATCTTCATGTGGAGTGTTATAAACTTCATTTTCTGTTGGACTGGGGAATTGTTGTGAGAAGTCGTATGACTGAGGAATTGTTGGGAGAAGTCGTGGTGACTAGGAAATTGTTGAGAGAAGTCTTTGCGAGACATTGTTGAGAATCTGTGTGTGAGTTGTGTGTATGAGAAACAAAAGTGTGTGTGTATATATAGGGAAATTTTTGAATATGAATTTGAATTTTGAATCCTCCCGCTCGTACTGTAGCCTTTAATTTGAATTTGAAGCAGAGTGTGGGTAATATTTTGTGTTGTTTGTATTTTATTTTATGTAAGAAAAAAAAGGTGTAACAAAGACTCGGTCAAGATTTAGACCGATTGGGAGATTTTGTGCACCTCGACCGATATTTTGGTTTTCTCCACATTGGGCTCGACCGATCAAGAATATCGGTCGACCGATTCCTTAACCGATCGAGTGTGATCAGCCTAAGTATTCAAATAGTTGGTTACTTGGACCTTATTGGACCAAGCTAATTCATTTGGTTATTAATTAAACAAAATTTTGTTATAATTTTGGATAACCGAAAATTAATGAAAAAATAGGCACGATGAAACCAGAAAACTGGTGTTATGCCAGGGGGTTTTTAGATTTTTTTTTTTTTTGAAACGTGAACACTTTGGTCAAATAAAACTTAATCCTAACTTTTTTACGTCAAATTTGTTGGAAAGATGTTATATGTTTATAATATTAAGAAACAAATTTATTGTATAGCATATCTAGAGCTTATCAATGCTAAAAAATGATATATCATTGTTATTTCTTAAAGTTATTTCAATTTAAATTATCATTTATTCATTTGTACGGTTATCGTTAAAAACATGTGTAACCGAACAACATTTGCTCGCTGCAAAACCAAAGAGCGCAGGGTACCAGCCGCCGCATCGCGCAAGTAACCTGCTAGTAAAAGAAATGTGCAAATGTCATTAGTTTTGTAGTGACCATTAAATAGATGTGTTCACACAAATTTTTGGTGACTTTGTAGATTATGTTAACTATGATTTATTGGACTTTGACTTTTATTGATCGGCAAGAAGCCTATATTTGGCCAACGTGATTGGTCCAAATTTGAATTACTTTTCCAAATATTATTTTCTTATAAAGTTTTTGTGGAAAATTAGAAGAGGGGTTGAATAGTTTTTACCGTTTTAAAATTAATTCGCTTTGTATACTTAACGTGATTTCAAAGTAAAGTAAACAATCAAGCAATATATATAAACCAAGTAAGGAAAGGAATGATCAAACCACACAACACGGATGTTTATAGTGGTTCGGCTACAAGGACTATCTTCCTTGCCCTACTCCACTCCTCGAGCCTCTAACTCGAGAGTTTTTCTTCACTAAGAAAAAAACTCCCTTCTAGGCGGAGAAAACCTTTACACGTCGCTTACTCTTTATCCGGTACTAAGCTAAACACCGGGTTCTTTACAAGGGTACAACCACTCCCGTTGGTTCTTTAATAAGGGTACAACCACTCCCGTTGGTTCTTTAACAAGGGTACAACCACTCCCGACACTCTATGTGTTTTGAGGACTAAAACACTAACCGAACTCTACTGAATGAATGGTATAACAATGATGTGTGAACACTAACAAATCACACAGAACCTAACTATCAAGACTTGCAACAGTGTGTTGAAGCTTGTATGCTTGATCTTCTTTGCTACAAAAGAGATCACTAAGAATGAAATGAATGAATGAAATGGGTTAGTAATGTACAAATGAATGAATATGTAATTTAAGCTATATGAGTGATAAGTGTGCTTGAATGATCAGCTTTCTATTTATAGGCAAACTGATCAAACAGGCAGCGGATCCGGCGGACCCAACTTCAGGGTTCCGCCCTTGTAGTTGTTTGGTTCCGCGGGAATCTGACAGCTAAGATTTTCACAAATCTTTCCATATCTTGCCATATCTACCAAAGTCAACTCCTTTGCTTCAAGATCTCTACAAGATATTTCACAAATCCTCAAGATATCCTAAAGATATTAAAATGAGGTATGCCATGATGTCATGTTTATATTTCTATTTTAAGAAATAAAAATAAACATGTAAATGTATATATATGTATGCAATGTAATTCCTAATGATCATGTGAAATGTAAATATGTTTTAAAAGTTTGTTACTATAAATGTAAAAGACTTTAACTTATTCTATGTTTTGCTAAAGATAAACCTTATAATTGTCAATAACAAAATAAAGCAAAGATCGTAAAATATAAATAACGTTTTTAGGACGATATTTGTATTAACAATCTCCCCCTTTTTGTTGATGACAAAATATAAAGTTTATTTTTAAGCAATGGAATAAGTAAAGTAAAAGTCTTTTTAAAGATAATGATTAAGTTAGTTTAATGCAAGTTGTAAAAACTATTTTAAGCATAAAAACATGTACGGTGATGTTAACAGTGATGTTTGAACTTAATCTTATCTCCCCCTTTTTGTCGAAACAAAAAGAAGATATGCGTAGCTGAATGTGGTGAACATTTCTTGGTTATAACTCCCCCTAATTTGGAGTACCAAGAATGATTCAATGATTTTGAGAACTTAAAGCTCCCCCTTGGATAATACTCCCCCTAATGGGAATTCCAAGTTCATGATGCATGAATGAACCTACAAAACAAAAGTTAGTGTATTATATGCTCCCCATTGATTAATACTCCCCGTTGCTAGGGTACCAACGTATATGATTCAAGGATTATGAATGCTACAAGACAAAAGATTAATACATGATATTCTCCCCCTCGATCAATACTCCCCGTTGCTAGGGTACCAACGTATATATTTCAAGGATGAGAAATGCTACAAAACAAAGGTTAGTTGTATATGAATCAATCCAACCAAGTAGCATAATGCATATGTAAAGGTTCAACCAAACATGTAGTTCAACCCATTTGACTTTAAAAAGTCAACTAAGTAAAAATGTTCAAACCAATCACAAAGGTCAAACATAGATACTTTTAACCAACCATATATATAATGATGCAGATCAACCAAAATATTATGCCAAATAGTGATCACCCATAAGCATAAATATGACATCCATTAATTAAAAAATGTTTGTGACATAAGTCACAAAACATGATGTTACAACAAAACAAAAAAAAGAAAGCAACCTAAACAAATCATAAAAAGTCCTAAAAGTTCCTATAAAAGGAAACTAGGAAGAAACTAAAAGCTCCTATTGTGGAGGATGGGAAAGCGCATTTAGGCGCTCGAGAATGTGATTCAAGATGAACCTCATCTCGTTTTGGAGCTCATGAACCAAGATGTTGGTCCTTTGAGTCAAATGAGCGGTCCTCTCGCACATGGAGCAACCATGCCTTGGAAAGTTGGGAGGAAGGGAGGGCTCATTGTTTTGTGGTGGTGGTGGTGGTGGAGGTGGTGGAACATAGGTTGTTTGTTGGTTGGTTGATTGTGGAGTTGTGATTGAGGCAAGCAAGATGGATTGAAGATCCATGGTTTCAATAAGGTGGGAATCCACCATATTTGAGAATGCATAAAGGCGGTTAAGCTCTTCATTGATCTCTTGTTGGGATTGGGGATGATTAATCCACATTTCCTCATCGATTGTGTTGAGAGTGGATCTTGGTGAGAGTTGTTGAGGTTGTGGTTGTGGTAGCTCTTGGTCACGGTAGAGAGGACCGTCGATATCCCGATAGATGGGATGGAAGAGGAGAGGTTATTGACTTTCAAAGGTCATGGGAGGAGGATTGGTGGACCTTGGTGGAAGATCTTCCAAAGTCTCAAGGTAGGGATGTAGTGATGTAGGTGGAGTTCTAAATAACTCCATTGGTTGTAGTTTGGGTAATTTTGGAGGTGATGGTGATCTAGCAGGTTGTGATGGAGCGGGTGGTGGTGTGGTAGCTACTGGAGTGATTGTTGGTGGTGGAGTATGGATGACTACATTTGATGGTGTTGGAGTGGAGAGGGTGAGAAAATTCTCATTGGCTATGGGCGAGGAGATGTTGAGAGGTGATGACTCCTCTGATGAAGATGCTAAGTTCACAAAGCAACACTGTCTGACACTTATGCGAGCAGTTCTGCGTGGTGGTCTGTTGGTGGATGAGTTGTTGGATTTTGTCATGGTTAAAATGAGAAGGTTTGCTAAGAAGTACAGGAGTAATGCTTTAGAGATGATGGTGAATGTGTGATTTGTGATGACCCTGAGGTTCTTATTTATAGCCAGTAAGGTGTATTGAACTTTGTGTTTGGATTTGATGTTAATCCATAGAAGGATTGAGGTTCCTAATGATTTGGAACAAAAAATTGTGCTAGTCACATCATCTAAGTCAACCCATAGAGATGAAGTTGAGTGAAGGGTTGAAGATATGTAGTAAATGCAAGGCTTTAGTGAGAAATCTATTGATGTGATGTTTCCACGGATTGCAAGGAACCAAATAAAGGGGTCCTTGCTTGTTACAGAAAGGTAACTTAGATGGAAAATTTGAATATTCAAATTTTGGTTAGAAATGGGTATCTTATGGTTCTAAGTGTTCCTAAATCATCCTAATGTGCCTAATGATCAGTAGAATAATCCTAACAACTAGAATCAATAATCTAAGGATCGAGATTAGTCGGGAAATTTGAAAAAGTTACTGTTGGAGCGGCATATCCAAACGATAACAAGTGCGGAACCCAAAATTTGGTTCCGCAGAATCCGTAGAGTGGAATTTGGCGGAGCCAAATTTTTCAACAGACGGAACCCATAACTTGGGTCCGCCATATTCGCCGAATGAATTATCTTAACAGAGGGCTTACTAAACTACCCGAAACCCGTTGAATTCCCGAAAATTTTCTTAAATCCTATGTAATTAATTAGTTATGATTGATTAAACACAAAAACACAGGTTCTAACACATGTGAATATAGAAATCAATCCGATGGTATTAAACTTACCATAAAAGAAGATTAAGCCAAACGGTGGCTTAGGCATGAAAAATCGATAACATCACGTGTTATCGTCCTGCAAAGTTATGTTAGTTCACATAAATGTATCACACCAACATAATATCCTAAGAACACACAAGTTCAACACATCATTGTCTTGACATTGTCTTATACCAAACATTCTCTAACCCTCACTTCTTGCTAAGCTTCTTGTTGAGCTTCATGATCCGCCGACCTATATTCTTCATCATTCCTTTTGTTTGTCGAAACTCCTCTGATTCGTTCGCGATAGGAGGAAGTTGGCTCATGTATTCGGGTGGAGAGATCCTAGAATTTGGTAAACCATCCTCTTTACTAACGGATGATGATGATGATGAGGTTGGAGGATGAGCACGTTTTCCTCTAGACACGGTTACCCTATGGTCACTAAGAGGCACAAAGGTATGTGGAATTTCGGAGTAGTCGGGAAGGAAACCACTAGCGTTTCAAGGAATGGGTGCAAATGCTTTATAGAGACGGGTAAGAAGCATCCCGTACGGCATGGCGGTGGTACCTAAAACCGGAATATCGGCCATTCTCTTGGCGATATAATAGGCTAAGTTGAATTGTTGGTGAGTAGACACACAATATAGCATGTAACAAAGGCTTGCATTGACATGATCCCTATTTCCTATAGTGCTTATGACGTTAGCTCTAAGGACTTCTTCTAGATTCTTAAATTGAGGTTTAAGCTCATTGAGCTCCATTCCAAATGGATCTCGATCTACTTGTTTACCTCGGCTTGTCCTAGTTGGGTTGTTTCTAGGGTTGAAGAGATGTTCACAGATGGTTTCTTTGGGAGTTAGGGGTGTGTCGTATGGATGCATACGATCAAGGTTGGAATCTAGAATGGACAATGACCATTTATCCGAATAAAAGCAAGTTCCTTGACTTGGAACACCTAAGACTTCTCCAAATTGATCCAAAGGGATGTTGAATTGGGTTTGGTTTACATTGAAATGGATGTTCATGAAACCATAGTCATTTATGCTAAGACCTACACTCGCATAGAATTCTAGTATGAATCTAGGGTTTATGGGTTCATCGATATCTAGGAGACCATCGAATTGGATGGCGGCTAGTTGTTCTCTAAGAATGGTTCCTTCTAAGAATGATGGGTCGACGGTTCTACCCTCATGAACATAGCGTTTTTCTAAGGCTTTAAAGATTTTGACTTGGTCCTCAGTGAGTCCTTTGGTTTTATGGTGTGGAGGTAGGTATTTGACGGTTTCTTTGTGATCATAATAAGTTGCAGGAGGCATGATTATCCTAGACACGAAAATTAACATAGTTTAGTCAAAACTATCAAAATACGTATATGTATTTCTAGTGTGTGCCTATATGGGGACAATGTGGAGGTGCGGTTATCTCGACTCCTTTGAAAATTTCGTTTATGCAAACAAAAACGAGAGATAACCCAAACGCTCCTAATTCAATGTAGCTTCGTTTGAATGTACCCAAAAATACATATTAGTTATGTATTCCCTTTAGCATTCAAGAGACATTATGCAAGTGATGTTTAAAAACATAACATTTTTGTATTTGTATGAACAATGTGCAAAAACCGTTTTTCCTAGTCGTGAGAAGATTTTGATAAAAATTTCTTATGAGGTTTTTGATGAATTATGATAATGCCTTATGATATGCAATTCTTAACTAAGGAAAACATGATTTTTTATGCAATTTAGTAAATATGCTTCATGATTTTACTAAAAATATGCATAAACCCCAAGTTTTGATTTTGTGCGTGAAATAGAAATCCTAGACTCAGATCAGGAGTGTAGATGTGATTAGGATACCTACAGAGATGATTAGAGCACAAATTGATGGAAGGAGATGACCTAAATTGTGAGTTTGGATGATTTTGAGTCGATTTCCAGTAGGTGGTATGTTTTTTTGAGTTGTGATACATTGTAAAGGGTGCTTGTTTGATATACTAAAAAATTGGCCTGGAGACTCACGGATCTGGCGGAACCAAAACAAGGGCTCCGTCCTTGTTGTTGTTTGGTTCCGCAGGATCAGACTCAGGTTTTGGTTATAGCTGTGTTTGGCTAATCTAAGGTTCCAGGTAAGGTTTAATCTACTCACTAGGTTCCATTAGTCCTAAACCAAGTCTAAGAAAGTTAAAGGGTGCTATCTTAAGAGGTTTAGTGAGAATGTCGGCAATGTTGTCCTCTGAGGATACTTTCTCAATTGAGATGTTTCCCTTCTGAACATTGTCGCGTAGGAAATGGTGACGAATTTCTATGTGTTTGGTTCTAGCGTGTTGGACTGGATTTTTTTAAGGTCGATGGCTCCTTTGTTGTCGCAAAGAATGGGAATGTTGTTGAGTTCAATTCCATAGTCGACGAGATCTTGTTTCATCCACAATGCTTGTTGACACACCTTTCCTGCAGACACGTACTCCGCTTCGGTTGTTGATATTGCGAGGGTCGTTTGTTTCTTGGAGAACCAAGCGGTAAGACAATGGCCAACAAAAGTAAAAATACCACTTGTACTTTTTCTATCAACATAGTCACCGGCATGGTCTGAGTCGGCATACACTATGGTTTCTACTCCCGTTCCTTTGGGATACCATAATCCTAAATGTGTAGTGCCTTTAATATACCTAAAGATCCGTTTAACGGCTTCAAGATGGGATATTTTGGGATCTTCTTGAAAGCGTGCACATAGACAAACACTAAACATAATGTCCGGTCTACTAGCTGTGAGGTAGAGTAAACTACCAATCATTCCCCTATATTTAGTGCTATCTACGGATTCACTTTCGTCATCCTTGGTGAGTTTGGTTTCGGAAGACATTGGTGTTTTAATAGGTTTAGAGTCTTCAAGACCAAATTTCTTAAGCATATCCTTGATATACTTAGATTGGTTGAAGAATATCTCATATTCTAATTGTTTTATTTGGAGACCTAAGAAAAAGTTTAGTTCCCCCATCATACTCATTTCAAACTCATCATGCATGATTTTCGAAAAATCGTCGCATAACTCTTGACAAGTTGAACCGAATATAATGTCATCCACATATATCTGGACTATGATAATATGTGATCCCTTTTTCTTGGTGAAAAGAATTTTGTCTACTAGGCCCATGGTATACTTATGGTCAACTAGGAAAGTCTTAAGTCGATCATACCAAGCTTTTGGTGCTTACTTAAGTTCGTATAATGCTTTCTTAAGTTTGTAGACATGATTAGGTTTTTCAAAATCGGCAAAGCCGGGAGGTTGTGCAGCATACACTTCCTCATTTATAAAACCATTTAGAAATGCACTTTTAACATCCATTTAGAATAGTTTAAAGTCGTATGCACATGCATATGAAAGTAGTATTCTAATTGACTCTTGCCTAGCGACAGGTGCAAATGTTTCGTCGTAATCTATTCCTTCTTGTTGATTGTAGCCTTGTGCTACTAGCCTAGCTTTGTTTCTAGACACTACACCATTTTCATCCATTTTATTTCTAAAAAACCATTTTGTTCCTATTATGGTTTGATTTTTAGGTTGTGGGACCAATGTCCAAACGTCATTTCTAACAAACTGATTTAATTCTTCTTGCATCGCAATGACCCAAGATTCATCTTTTATGGCCTCATTTATATTTTTAGGCTCAATAGTTGAAACAAAACAAAAGAAATTACTTTGGTTCTGAGCTTTAGATCTTAATGTTCTTTCATTAATTTTTCCTCTGACGTTTTCTAATGGATGACTTTTGGTTTCTTTGATGTTGACTATTTCTCTTTTTACCGGTTCATCTTCTTTGTCATTTTCTACATTTTCTTGGTTTTCAACCATTTGACTTTCAACTAAGTCATCATCTACCAAAGGTGATGTATTAGAGGGAGGTGGACTTTTGTCGAATGTTACGTTCAACGATTCCTCGACTCTTGAGGTTTCTTTGTTCAAAACTATGTAGGCTTTACTATTTTGTGAATACCCAAGAAACACACCTTCATACGACTTTGTGTCGAACTTGGTGAGATAATCCTTAGTGTTTAAAATGAAGCACTTGCTTTCAAAAACTCTAAAATATCCTAATGTAGGCTTTTTGCCTCGATAAAGTTCATATGGAGTTTTATTTAAAAATGGTCTAATTAAAACTCTATTTAGGATATATGTGGATGTATCTACGGCGTGACACTAAAACTTTTGTGGTATGTTTTGTTCATTTAACATTGTTCGACTCATTTCTTGGAGTGTCCTATTTTTTCCTTCTACTACACCGTTAGATTGAGGAGTTCGAGGAGCCGAGAAATTATGTGTTATGCTATTAGCATCACAAAAAGCTCCAAATTGGGTTTCTTTGTCAAATTCACGACCATGGTCAGTTCTTATTGACACTATGCTATATCCTATTTGATTTTGAATTTTCTTACTTAAAATTTCAAACTTATCAAATGCCTCGTTTTTAGTTTTCAAAAACTTAGTCCAAGTAAACCTAGAGTAATCATCTACTATTACAAAAGTATAGAAGTTTCCTCCATAAATTTGTATAGCGGATGGCCCAAACAAATCCATATGCAACAATTCTAGACACCTAGATGTAGACACCATGTTTTTAGCCTTATGGCTATTATGAACTTGTTTCCCAATTTTGCAAGCATCACAAAAGTGTTGGTCGTATTTCAACTTGGGTAGGTTCCTAAAGAGTTCCTTAGATGATAAGGATTGGATTAACCTCATATTGGCGTGACCTAAGCGTCTATGCCATAGAGTTGAGTTTTCATCCAAAGAAGTAAGACAAAGTTTGTCTAATTTTATAACTTATACGTTATTCTTTAAAACACCTTTTCCTACGGTTATGCCATCTTTAAGTATTTTACTTCCATTTTCACTGAAAAGGACGTTATAGTTTTTGCGGCATAATTGACTAATACTAAGCAAGTTAAAACCTAAATTATCTACATGAGCAACATCATCAATAGTGAGAGAGTCATGAGAGATTGTACCTTTTTCGATGATTTTACTTTTAAGCTTGCTACCGAATGTGACATTACCTCCGTCGTACACTTGGTAGGTTGAGAAAAGGCTTTTGTTTCCCGTCATGTGTCTTGAACACCCACTATCTTTAATCCACTCATCTGGTTCTAACCCAACTTTTAAGCACACCTAAGTTCAAGAAAAACTCAAGCGTTTGGTCCCCAATATCTCATGGGTCCATTTGGGTTAAACATAACATTATCATGGTTCATGTATGGAAATGGTTGACACGTGTTCCATGGCATGTAGTTGGGACCTTGATAGTTCCTAGACATGTTTTGGTTCCAACTATTTTGATAATGATGCTGTGAGTTAAAATTACTCTTTGGAAAGGGGCGTTTGGGAAAACTAGTTTTAGGTCTCTGTTGAACCGTTTTAGTCCTAAACTCATTTTTAACTTGACCTTTTCCTATAGTAACAGCTGGTTTTTGCTTATTAACAGTTGTACTAGTGCTAGGTTTTCTAGTGACCTTAACGAATTCAGTACGATCCGAATTACGAACCTTTTGTTCATCAACAGTACCCGCGGAACCTTTTGGTACAACTGGCGGAACCAAAATTTTGGGTCCGTCAGATCCGTGGGTGTCTGACTTAGTTGGAACAGTTTCTTGTACTTTCTCAGTTTGTTTCTGAAAGTCACTTAAGTTTCCTAGTTTCATAAAACCTAGTCCGGTTTTATCATGAGGTAATTTTTGCATCCTCATTATCTCATCTACAAAACTTATGTTTTTATCAAACCTTTTAAACTTAGAGTTTTGTTTGATAAGATCTTCCTGTCTAGTCTTAAGTGTTTTTAATTCTAGTTTAAGTTCTTGACATGAGATACATGTTTCTTTGGTAGCTTTACCCTTTTCTAATCGTATCTCTTTTTCTTTTAACTAATAAACTTCATTTTCTAAAAGTGTCGTTTTGGTTTTTAAGAACTTATTTTTGTTTATGATTTTTAAAGTAATATCACACAGTTTGTTATCTTCTACTTCTAAGGTTTCATCATCTATAGAGGAGTATGACGAGTCAGAATGTACATTTTCTGTGTCATGAGCCATGAGAGCAACTTCATCGTTCTTAGGCTCGTCGTCATCACCTTCACTATCACTCCAAGCTCCACTAACAAATGCTCTGTGAGACTTGTTCTTTGGAGGCTTTGGACATTCTCCTATTAGGTGACTAGAATCCCCGCACCTGAAACACTTCCTATCTACTTTTCCTTTCCTATCATCACGGTCTTTCCGAGAGGATTTCTTTTCTTCACGAGGTTGTCTTACAAACTTTCCTCGTCTCCTGAAGAACTTCTTGAAATCTCTTACGGCCATGGCATACTCTTCGTCTTCGCTACCCGAACTAGACTCTTCATCATCACTTGACTCTACCCTAGCTTTCAATGTAATGGACTTCATCTTCTCCTTTTTGCCTTTAACTATTTCTGAGTCTTTTTCCATCACCATTTCGTGAACTTTGAGATTTCCGATGAGCTCGTCCAGTGTCATGCTTGAAAGATCCTTGGATTCTTCAATAGCTGTCACCTTTGCTCTCCACTTCGGATGAAGTGCTCTAAGAAATTTCCTGACAAAGTTCTTACTAGAAAAAGATTCGTCAAGTGCTTTAAGAGAAGTAATTATAGTATTAAACCTAGCAAAAGCACTATAAATGGTCTCATCTTCAGAGATAACAAATTGTTCATATTGTTGAACAAGAAGATCAATTTTGTTATCTTTGACTTGTAAGTTCCCTTAATGAGTGATAATCAATGATTGCCAAATATCCATAGTCGTTTTACACATAAAGACTCTTTCATATTATTTCTTAGGTAAAGCGTTATAAAGCATCATTTTAGCTTCATTGTTTTTGGCAATCAACTTCTTTTGCTCATCACTATGACGAGTAAGAGAAGTACCCTCATCCCGACCACCTGATAAATTTGATATAGGTTTATAATCACCCTCTACGATGATATACCATAGATCTATGTCATTTGACTTCACATAAGTTTCAAAGCGATTTTTCCAATATATGAAACAATTTGGTTCAAATAGTGGTGGTCTTTGCATAGATTGCCCTTCTTTAAAGTTTTCAAAATCCATTGATCGTTTCAAGTTTTAAAATACAATATATTTTGAAAATCTTGAGTAACGTAGCTCTGATACCAATTGTGGAAAACTAGAAGGGGGGTTGAATAGTTTTTACCGTTTTAAAATTAATTCGCTTTGTATACTTAACGTGATTTCAAAGTAAAGTAAACAATCAAGCAATATATATAAAGCAAGTAAGGAAAGGAATGATCAAACCACACAACACGGATGTTTATAGTGGTTCGGCTACAAGGACTCTCTTCCTTGTCCTACTCTACTCCTCGAGCCTCTAACTCGAGAGTTTTTCTTCACTAAGAAACAAGCTCCCTTCTAGGCGGAGAAAACCTTTACACGTCGCTTACTCTTTATCCGGTACTAAGCTAAACACCGGGTTCTTTACAAGGGTACAACCACTCCTGTTGGTTCTTTAATAAGGGTACAACCACCCCCGTTGGTTCTTTAACAAGGGTACAACCACTCCCGACACTCTATGTATTTTGAGGACTAAAACACTAACCGGACTCTACTGAATGAATGGTATAACAATGATGTGTGAACACTAACAAATCATACAGAACCTAACTATCAAGACTTGCAACAGTGTGTTGAAGCTTGTATGCTTGATCTTCTTTGCTACAAAAGAGAGATTACTAAGAATGAAATGAATGAATGAAATGTGTTAGTAATGTACAAATGAATGAATATGTAATTTAAGCTATATGAGTGATAAGTGTGCTTGAATGATCAACTTGCTATTTATAGGCAAACTGATCAAATAGGCGGCAGATCCGGTGGACCCAACTTCAGGGTTCCGCCCTTGTAGTTGTTTGGTTCCGCGGGAACCTGACAGCTAATATTTTCACAAATCTTTCCATATCTTGCCATATCTACCAAAGTCAACTCCTTTGCTTCAAGATCTCTACAAGATATTTCACAAATCCTCAAGATATCCTAAAGATATCAAAATGAGGTATGCCATGATGTCATGTTTATATTTCTATTTTAAGAAATAAAAATAAACATGTAAATGTATATATATGTATGCAATGTAATTTCTAGTGATCATGTGAAATGTAAATATGTTTTAAAAGTTTGTTACTATAAATGTAAAAGACTTTAACTTATTTTATGCTTTGCTAAAGATAAACCTTATAATTGTCATTAACAAAATAAAGCAAAGATCGTAAAATATATATAACACTCATATATCACATGAGTAGTGCTCCTTTGCAAAGGGGAACTAAATTAAAATGCGCAGAAAGTAATTTGGGACGTTGGATCAATAAGCATGACCATCTAACGGTGAGGATGGAAACACATCTAAAAGGCGCATTCAATACTACTAACAGGGGTAAAATTGTCAGTTTACAACCAAAAGAGGTCATACCTTCCTTCCACTCTCCTCGATTCCATCATTATTCACTCTAAAAAAACTCATTCTCTCTCAATTCTCTCACTAAAAAATTGGGGAAAAAATTAGGGTTTCAGTCAAAATCTCTGATAATCCTAATTTCTGATCAAAATCTCCGATAATCTACTCGAAAAGATGAATCCTAATCGTAAGTTCTTCAAATCCCCTCTCAAAACGAGGAAAAAACAAATCTTGCTGGAAAAAAATTCACGATTGACTGGAAGAGAAAGTGCAAAGTGCAAACCATGTTGAAGAAAGGTGAAAATGAAGATAAGACACATTTTTTTTTAATGTGGTTGGTCACGTGTTACAAAGAAATGGGAAAGCAATTGATTTTGTTTTTCTATTGTCAATTTTATTTTGTTATGATGTTATCAGTCCGTACTTATAAATTATCTCAAGTTTAGGCAATTTTATTAGTCCGTACTTACAAATTATCTCAAGTTTAAGCAATTTTAACGGGTTAACATCTGCTTTTTGTTTAAAACTTTTATTCAAGACAGTCCGTCGACTAAAGGTATAAATTTTGTTTCATGTTCATCAGTATTTTTATTCGTCAAAAACAATTTTTCAAGTATTTTCATCAGTATATTATGTTTGTTCGTCAATGTATAGTGGAAGTCTCAGAGAGTGAAACCTTGGCAAAAGAAAGGAGATCAAAAAGATTCGAAGACCGACCAACTTTTAAAGGTATAAAACCATTATTTTGTTTTGTTCATTAGTTGTTGTTCGTCAATCATTGTTCATCAGTTGTTGTTCATCAGTTGGTGTTTATTTAATCATCTACCTAGTGCATTGGTGGTTTTTTTTTAGCAACTACTTAGTGCGTTGGTGTTTATTTTTAGCATCTACTTAGTGCGTTGGTGTTTGTTTCAGTTTTGGTTCATCAGTTGCTGTTTATGAATAGTGTATTTGGGTATGATGAAGATTATATTTGGGCATAATGAAGGTGATCTGTTTTGGTTCATCAGTTGTTGTTGTTGTTAATGCGTTGTTTATGAATAGTGTATTTGGGTATGATGAAGGTGATCTGTTTAGGTTCATCGGTTGTTGTTTATGCGTTGGTGTTTATTTTCAGCATCTACATTGTTTGCTTGTAGCTGAAGTTTTGGTTCATCGGTTATTTGTTATGTAACTGGAGCAAAGAAATAATTACTGATTTAGGAGCAGTGTCTTTGTTTCTGACAAAGTTAATATGTATTTTTTGTGAATTATTATTTAGCTGAAATTTCACGAATAAGCATAAAATAACTGATGAACCTATGACAACCTAATAGCTAAAAGTCAATAACTGATGAACTAATAGCTAACTGATGAACCTATGATAACATAATAGCTAAAAGTCAATAACTGATGAACCAATAGCTAACTGATGAACCTATGATAACACAAATAAACTAACTGATGAACTTATGATAACATAATAGCTAAAATAAATAAACTGATGAACCTATGATAACAAAAAAGCATTAACTGATGAACATCTGAAAAAATTAGTGTGAGTTATTATTCATCATGTTTTTTTATCATCAAAATATTGTTCGTCAGTTATTGTTCAGTATTAGTTTTATTTGTTCATATGGATCTTTTTTGGAAATGTACAGGCCAATATAAACAATCTGGAGGAGTATGTTTCCCTTGTAGTGTCTGCTACTGTCAAGACTGGTATCACACGACAAATGGAAGCATTTAGAGCTGGTTTCAATCAGGTCATTTTCACCTGGAGTGGATAGTTTGAAGCCATCTTCTTCAATTTAAGATGAAGTTGCTGCTATATCAGCATACATCAGAAAAACAAGTTAAAGAAGATGTGACTTTGCCTAATGTCCAAACTGAGATCAAGAAATCCGTTGAGAATGAAAGCGCAAAACAGGACCAATAAGAACTTTGTTTCTTGTTGCATGTTTGATATAGTGTGCATTTTTGGTAGGATATGTAACTTTATATATAGATGTACGTTCAGTGTTGTATACATTTTTGTTAGGAATGGTCAGATAGCTTACATTCAAGTTTATGAAATCAACAGCTAGATGTTTATTTTATCCATGGTACTTCTCTCTATTTTCTGCACCGGTTCTTGTCTTCTACTCTGCAATGCCAAATGTTGATTTGTGGTTTAGATTCAGAAATTCGCCTAGTTATACCCCGTCATTTTTTTATTGATGTGCGGTTCGTGAGTAAACATTGCCTCTATATTCGGCGGTTGGATTTTGGTGGTGAAAGATGTTGAACAAAGGTGAGGGTGATGAACAAATTATATATATATATATATATATATATATATATATATATATATATATATATATATATAATATATATATATATATATATATATATATAACTTCTTCATTAACTGATATATTGAACTAAATAAACTGATGAACATATAATAAAATTGATCATTACGGAATGAAAAGATAATTAAAAAAAATCACTTTTTGAATTTTACATTAATAAAATGATCAGTGATGCTTTGTGGTACAAAAATTAGTGCATTTAACGCAATTTTAACACTAAAAATCTAAGCTAGATATTTCATCAAACACCTTGTGTGCAACAAATATGATTAAAACGTCATTTTAGACATGCGATATCTCACTCATATCATATCGAATTTGAGTGATTCAAATTTCTAGGTAAAGAGTGAACCAAAATCTATAACTTTCGTGTTTTAATTTTATCATGATTTGATAGATTTAAAGGTAAAAAATAGGGTTAAAAATGCCAAAAACATCAAGAAAATCAAAACCCATTGAATATGCAAAAAAAAAAAAAAAAAAAATCGAAATAAATAACAAGAATTACACCAAATTAAAGAAAATTAAATTTTAAAAATTATGGTGAAATCAGTTTTTTCTAAAAGTTTGTCGTTTTAAGAGGTATGTGTGTTTGAAATTTGAGATGAAAAAGGAAAAATCAGGTAATTTTATGATTTTGCCCCTAGGTGGATTTTTTAAATAAAATAGGTGGGGGGACACTTGTCAGATGATGAGTGGCTTTCTACACTTTTTAAATTAGTCCCACTTTGCAATTGATCCACTACCTATATCACATACCTTTACTACCTATAAAATGAAAGCAGTTAAACTGAAATGTGAAATGTTAAAAATGGTCAAATGTGAGAGAAATGTGAACGCCTCTTAGAGCAAGAGGTGTGGTAATGCCCTTCTGCGTTAAACCTTAACATTTCATGCGTTAAGGGTGCGTTAACCACATCGCCTTGTTGCGTTAAAGGTGCGTTAACGCCCCACGTTAACCCTTTAACGCAACGTTAAAGGTTATTGGGAATAAAAAAAATCATTTCTACCATGAATTGTACTATGTAGACGTTGTGTTTAATTTTTTTTCCCTTTTACCCCCTTTAATGTTTTTAGTGTTTGATAAAAAAAAAAAAAAATCAAACCACCCTCTTGGTTCTTAAGCGGGATAACCAAATTCAAATTCAAATTCAAAATTCAAAATTCAACTACGAGCGGGATAATTTAATTTCAAATTGGAGCAGGATTTATTCAAATTCAAATTTAAAGCTGCCTATATATACAACACCACTAGAGTTGTTTATCACACACACAACTCATACACAGATTCTCAACAATGTCTCGCAAAGATTTCTCCCAACAATTCCCAACTCACCGTGACTTCTCCCAACAATTCCCAACTCACCGTGACATCTCCCAACAATTCCCAAATGAACACGACTTTTCCCAGCAATTTCCAAATGAACCAGTGAACACTCCACCGGAAGATATCTTTCCGGTGTTCACACCGGAAAATGAACCGGTAAACAATCCACCGGTTGTGGAACAACAACCAAATCCGTTTGGACTCACTGAGGATGAACTCCGACTTCTTGAGCAAGATGAGGAAGTCAGGAGAGAAACAGAACAACGAGAACTACAAGAGGAAGCAGGAAGCCGGGGATGCAGAGCATCTTAGGAAGAACTGGTTTGACATTATGGAAGGAAAGTATTATGATGGCAAGTTTAGGGAGTCTTCGAGTGAGGTGGGTTGGAACTCAGACTTTTGATTGTAATTCGTATTTTCATTTTCATTAGCGTATCGTATGTTAACTTTAATGTTTAATGTAATTCGTGTTTTCACTTTAATGTTGAATGTAATTCGTGTTTTAAATTTTATGTTTGTTGTTAAATGAAGTATTAATTTTAGTTTAGGGGTTGATTTTGAAAATAGTTGAGTTAAAGGTGAGTTAAGGTTGAGTTATGATAATGGGTGTTTTTTTTTGAGTTAAAGGTGAAAAGGTTAAAGCTGATGTGGCAGTGTGTTAAAGTTTAACACAGGGTTACCATACCCTATGCTTTATTTTGTGTGTAGTTGTAAGTTAGTAATTTGTATGTTTGTTGGTAATTTGTAAGTATATGTAAATTTATGTATTTTGAGTTATAACATTGTTTTGTAAATTTGTTGCAATTTAGATTTTAATTTATTTGGTGGTTTCGTTGTGGTAGAGATGCCGGAATCTAAACAGGATAGTGAGGTTTCGGTTGATGGTTTTGTGTTAGGTGGTTTTGCTTATTGGTTTTTGGTCGATGGTTTTGTCAAAGTGATTTTCTTGCTTGTGATTATTACAATACTTTTTTTTATTTAAAACCAATAAAAAGTTCAAACATAAAAATTTATAAAAAATCATTAGTTTCAAGAACAGTAGCCATAAAGTAATAAAAAGTGGTATAAGAATCAGCTTAAGAGCACAAGGTGTGGTATTCGCTGAGGCTCGCCAGTCCACGCTGGCACGCTCGGGGGGGGGGGGGGCCACCCCCCCCCCCCCCCCCGTTTTTTCTCGCCACTTTTCCAACACCACCACCATCGGACCTCTCGACCACAGTTACACCACCACCACCCGACCTCACCACCAACGAAACAAAACATCGCTGAAACCCGCACCTCCATCACATAACCCATTTGGTCACAAACCCAAAACGAAAAGAACAAACATAAAACAAACCTACCCGAGACCAAATAATTGATCTTGAAGCCGTAACCTGTTGATCTTTGTGGGTTACATCATTCGAACAAGAAAGGTTGTTGGTGGATTTCGGTTTTGATGATGATGAGATGAAGGAGATGAAACGAGTTATCTTGATGGGAGAGATGAAGTGTGAGTTTGGTATGTGAGATGAGCGGCGAGAGAGATTATGTTAAATGAAAATGAGAAGAATTAGGGTATGTATATCCCAATACCGGGTAGTAAGTGGGTTGAAATAGCCACTTCTAAGAGTGATGTGTGGAGGTTTTTTAAGGTTAGTTGTAGGTGGGCTCCAAATGAGTAAGTTGAGGTTAGTTGTTAGGGGGGGGGGGATTTAGTTGTGGATGTTTGTTAAAGTGATGTGGCACCCCGTTGGCCCCAAATGAGGAGGTGAAGTTACTCACTACACCTTGTGCTCTAAGTGACACCTTTATGACAAAACAATATCAACTAATAATAAAGTAAAAAATATATCAACTCTTGGCTAGCAAAATAGTATTTGAATGTAACCGGACAACAAGCAAAGTAGAAATTTTGATGGCAAAATAGTATTTGAATGTAACTGGACAAACAACTTTAAGCAAAAAGTTGGGAGCGTATAAAGCAATATAGTCGTGGTCTTTAATTAAAAAAGTGTGACAGACTTTCATTTAACATACTCAAATTGAGAATATCGGCTTTTGGTTAATGGAGCTTCATTAAAAAATTTAAACGTTCCAATTTTAGGGATGGATTGTGGCAATATAATTATGTGTTTTTTTATAGTAAACCAAAGCATACATTAGTTGGTGTAGCAACTTGACTATCTTATCAGACAATAGAGGAGCATTATTTTTGCTAACAAGTAGACACTTATTTACAATAAATAATAATGATATGACACTTTTGAATATTTTATAATTTTATAAAATTGAAAATTTTGAGCATAAGTGATTGAAATTGCCAAGTGATAAAAGAGGAAAATGTTTATAAAAAACGGGTTTGACGCATATGAAAATAAGTGAGCATGATTCTACAGTTCAACTACTTGATTATTAAGTAATTTATCAAAACTTATAAAACACTTGAACTAGACTACTCGGCTAGATAACACCGCCTTTTTGCGTGGGTACTCGGCTAGAACCCGCTGCCGCTAGACTCGGGTACTCAACTAGTATTATAATATATATCTAGCGATTCTTGAATCCACAAAATTTTAGTTAAGGTCTATGGAAAAAAAGGGACATGTGTCCCATTACCTTTTAAATATTAAAACCATTTGTAGTGTACTGATACTCTTTACATATACTAGCCGAGTACCCGCGTATAACAAGGGTATATAGCGGCATGTAATTATATAGTTTCGAATTTGCGGTTGAGTATTTCGTGTATTGTTCATGCATATAGTGAAAAATCATCGAGTTTATTAAAGTTTTTTTATAACAAAAAAATATGGGAAAAAATGATTCAAAACACAATATATATTCTTCCATATTGAATGATGGTTAGTTGCTTTTGAATTTTTTTTTGTATAATATACCATAATTTCAAGGCGGAGCCAGGATTTGAAGTTAGGGGGAGGGGGCGAAATTAACGTAAAAACTATAGCTATAAAAATATTACTCGAAAATGAATTTATAGTACTTTTAACCCATGATTCAACTTAACACCAAATTAGTTAGGAACTAAGCTAAATTAGAAAAGAATTATTTAACAAGTAAATTAATTTTGATGTTGTATACTTGCATCTGATTAGTTAAGTTATTCGAAATTTCAATTGGAATAAAGGGGGCTTGTTACAAATATTAATAACAAACGCTTGTTACAAATATCAATAACAAACTAGTTTATGGGCTATGTAACTAATGAATAAAGTAGTTTGATTAGGGGTGACCCCGCACTCACTAGGTACCCTACTAGTTACGCCCTTGATAATTCAACATAAAAAACTATATTTAAAATGTATGAATTAAATCAAAATTGTAATAAAATGGTACTTATAAAAATTTGGGCAAGCTGAAATTTTAAATCTTTAAAAAAAATATTGGGGTAGACTTTAATATACATTTTTAGGTTTAGGTGATATCCCTCCGGATAACGTAACATATACGTGTCCTTAGAGCATACACGGTCTCGAAAAATAAACATACATGGTTGGAATTGTTTGTTCAGTGCTTTATTGTATAGTTTCAGCTAGCAAATGAATAATTTTTCCACAATTTTTATAATTTTTTTGTTTTGACAGTTAATGAAACAAGCTTGCCGTTTTTTGGTGTGATCCTATAGTTAACGGTTAAATTATAATCATTATGAAATAAAGTTACAAAGGTTAAACTAAAAAAATATAAAAATATAAAAATTAAATAATGTTTAAATTGTTAATTTAATATCATATGTCATTATTATTTACTAGTTATAATGCCCGTACACGCACTGGGTTTTTCCGATTTTTTTTAATAATGTATTTTTATTTAGGGAGTATTGCATATATATCCCTCCAAAGCCTCATAATTGCATATATATCTAACCAAAACTTATAATTGCATATATATCCTTTCAAAGCCTTAAAATTGTCAAATATATTCAATCAAAACTCATAATTGCATATATATCCTTCAAAAGGCTTAAAATTGTCAAATATATCCAAATAATTATTTTAAATATATTTAATAGAAAAAAAATGTCTAATAATTATACTCCCCGTCCGATATTAAGTGTCCACTTTCAAAATGCACAAAGTTTTAGAAGATTCCACTAACTACACTCTCCACCAATCAAATATCATTTTTACCCACTAAAGTCTCATCTCATTGGTTGAAATACAATATGGACACTTAATTTGGGACATCTCAAGATTCCATTGTAGACACTTAATATGAGACGAAGTGAGTAATTAATATATAAAATGACGATGATACCCTTATTCTTATTATTATTATTTTTACAATTACAAAATATCCTTTAAAAGAAAGAGCAAACTGTTCGGCGACTCAACCGTGTTCGGTATCGACGAATCTTGAATAAGAATATAAACAGCACCATCCATTGTTCCATCTAAACGTAAACTCCTATATATATATATATATATATATATAATATATATTATTATATATATATATTATATATATATATATTAATATATATATATATATATATATAGATCAAATGACATAATAAAATTCAAACCAATAAAAGGATATTTTGTAATTGTAAAAATAATAATAATAAGAATAAGGGTATCATCGTTATTTTATATATCAATTATAATTATTGGACATTTTTTTATCTATTAAATATATTTAAAATAATCATTTGGATATATTTGACAATTTTAAGCCTTTGGAAGGATATATATGCAATTATGAGTTTTGGTTTGATATATTTGACAATTTTAAAGCTTTGGAATGATATATATGCAATTATGAGTTTTGGTTAGATATATATGCAATTATGAGGCTTTAGAGGGATATATATGCAATTCCCCCTTTTATTTATTAAAAAACAAATAATTTAAAGAGTTAATTTCATAAATGGTACCTGTGGTCTACCGGGTTTAACGGGTTTAGTCCCTAAACTTTTTTTTAACGGATCCAGTCCCTGTGGTTGCGACCCATAACGGGTTTGGTCCCTGAGACTAACTGTCGTTAGTTTTTTCCGTTAGCTAACGACCGTTTTCACCAAATATTTGAATCGTTAGTCCTTTATACTAACAACCGTTTATACCTAACTCAATTTTTTTCCCTAAAAAATTAAAAAAATTTAAAAAAATGGTTTTCTTATATTTTTCTTATAAATATATTTAAAATTCATACACTATTTTTATACACGTTTTCATACACACATTTTTTATACACACGTTTTTATATATATGTTTTTATACACATTTTTATACACACGTTTTTATACACATATTTATACACATTTTTATACACGTTTTTATCCATATGTTTTTTATACACATGTTTTTATACACCTTTTTATACACACATTTTTATACACATTTTTATACACATATTTTTATACACGTTTTTATACACATGTTCTTTTTACACATGCTTTTATACACATGCTTTTATACACACGTTTTTATACACACATTTATACGCACATTTATACACACATTTTTATACACATATTTATGCACACATTTATACACATATTTTTATACACGTTTTTATACAAACGTTTATACACACACGTGTGTATAAAAACGTGTATAAAAATATGTGTATAAAATGTGTGTATAAATGTGCGTATAAATGTGTGTATAAAAACGTATGTATAAAAGTATGTTTATAAAAACATGTGTATAAAAACGTGTATAAAATTTGTGTATAAAAATGTGTACAAAAACGTGTGTGTAAAAACGTGTGTATAAAAACGTGTGTATAAAAATGTGTATAAAAACGTGTGTATAAAAGCGTGTATAAAAACATGTATATAAACGTGTGTATAAAAAATGTGTGTATGAAAATGTGAATAAAAATATGTATAAAAACGTGTATAAAGTTTAAAGATATTTAGAAAAAAAAATATAAGAAAACCATTTTTTTATTTATTTTTCATTTTTTTAAAAGGAAAAAAAAAAACCAAATTTTGAGTTAAGTATAACGGTCATTAGTATAAAGGACTAACGGTGCAAATTTTTTTTGCAAACGGTCGTTAGCTAACGGAAAAAACTAACGACAGTTAGTCTCAGACTCTCAGGGACCAAACCCGTTATGGGTCGCAACCACAGGGACTGGATCTGTTAGAAAAAAAAGTTTAGGAACTAAACCTGTTAAACCCGACAGACCACAAGGACCATTTATGAGATTAACTCTAATTTAAATTTTCATTTGTTTTATTTCTTTGTTTAATTTTGTATTATACGAAGAAGACAGGTCAACTATTTGTAGTTATATTTTGTGTTTGTTGCACACATGAGGTTTTGACATGAATCAAACTTATTAGTAATCTTCGAAAAAGAAGATTTTAATGTGGATGCTGATACTGATTGATAGATAGACATTTTATATTAAAAAATTACTAAATCCCAAGGTTTGGATTTAAACTAAAAATTAAGGGATGCCTTATTCATTTGATGAATTAGATGTAAATTCAACCGAGACAAGTGAGATCCAAATGAAGAAAAAAGATTAAAGACATTAAGCAACGATAATATAATCTGTTTTAAGAATAAGTTTAGTGCAGAATCACCTAGTGCCACTCTCAACCTTGTGACAATCAAGACATACATGGTCCTTTTAAATAAGTGTTTGGTATTTCTAAATTGGTATATGTTGAATTGTTCATAGTAAATTAGTCCTACATAAGCAATAAAATGTGTGAGCATAATGAATCGCAACCAAAGTTTCAAGATAGAAAATATCAATTACAATAAGATGGCTGGCAAACGGCAACAAGTTGCGCCGCAACCCCCTTGTTGGGAATTAAATGTTCTGAAGATTAGCAATTGGAAATACATGTTCACAAGGTTTGTACTGCTGAGAATAATACTCTAACAGTACTAACTGCTAGTGTATATCTTAAGTCTTCTCAAGTTATAACTAACAGTACTAACTGAAAGTTAGTACTGCTGGTACAAAGAAGGTACTGCTGATGCTCAAAGGAAAATACGCTAAGTGTCATTCTACTGCTAGCCTTTGAGATTCTGCTCCTGAGTGGATAACTGTTGACGTATTCTACTGCTAGATGGATAAGTATAGAAAGATATTATGTGTATAAAAGTCAATTTTATACGGTAGATAATATATTAGACAAAGTGATCAGTCATCATGTTGTATACTCAGAACAAGTTGTAAACACAGATACATGTTGTATATTAATGACTGACACACTCATACTAGTAGTTTGACAAGACTTAACAATATTGTAAAGATCTCCTTTGGACTATAAAAGGGAGATCTTAGCTTAGTCATATGAGAGGCTAACCCAGTGGCTAACCGAGTAATAAAATACTTAAGAACATAGATATTCAAGGTTTTGTAACCCTAGTGATAGTGAAGATCACTCGTATTATTCTCAATAATATTGAATCGTTTGGTGATATATGTTCTGTGTTCATTGTCCATTATTCAAAGCAACTGTTCCATTTCCAATAATCAAATAACCTTCTAAGTGTGGTTAAGTAGATTCCGCATACTTATTCATATTCACTCAAGATATCATGTACACACACGTTATAAAGGACTAACTTCCTCATAGTGTGTCGAATCCTTCCACAAGTGGTATTAGAGCTTAAAATTGATTCTGATCATAACTTTTCAGATCTTCTCACTAAAGCTTTTGATGTTGGAAGATTTCAGTACGTGGTGGCAAGTATTGGGATGCTTAATCCTCAATGATTTAAAACTCTGTGTTTTTGTATATAAATTTTTGTTTGTATTGCTAGCTTTGTCAATTAGTACTGCTATTACAAAAAGTTTGTACTGCTAGTACAACTTTGGATTGTGTTATTCATACTGTTAGTCATATGATTATTCTAATATAAGACAAGTACTTTGTACTTTGTTCTCTTGGTTTTAGACTAACAATTTTAGGTATGGACATTTAAACACAAAGGAAGTTTCAAGTGAAATCTATGAGCAGCAGAATGATAATACAAATTGCTAACATAATAGGTTCATGATAGACAGAGTTTGGGAATACATTAACAAAGGTTTACACCTAAGTTAATTGATTCTTTAAAACTTCTTTCTTGAAACCTGATTATGATGTTTCACATTGACTTGATGACTCAGTTGATCAAATAGTAACTGATACAACTCACTTTCTATCAGTTTATACTTTTAAGTATAATGAGCAAGTCTAAGGACATCTGATAGAAAGAACAGCGAGCAAAAGTGAATCTAACACTTGTGTTAGAGGTAACAATTGCCACGAGCTGGAAAACCTGTTAAGAAAGCCCGATGAATGGGTTTATCTGTACACAGGCAGTTATTTATAACTGAATACATTGGTTCTCACACAACCAGAGGTTAATTTAAACCGAATTCTTGATTAAGTGTCTGTTACTACACTTAATCCCTTTAAAATGGTTGAAAGCAGTATGATTTTTCAATCATAAAATCAAGTTCATGCTGCTAAGTCAAAAGTTTCTTAAAAAGGATTTTCAAAGTTGCTCAGAAAAACCATCAAATGATGGATTATGAGTCAAAGCCCCATGAATCACCACTCACAGGAGTTAACACACTTGGAAGTGATGAGGGCAGCAAATTAAACTCATAAGGAATTGATGGCTACATGTACAACATTGTCTGAAAACGTGTTCTAATTAGTAGATCAGATGATAGTGAGGTGATGGTGAGAGATCTTCCAAATAGGGGAGGAAATGTTCTTTGCAACCCAGGGGAGGAAACAACTCAGGGGAGGAAATAAAGCCCAGGGAAGGAAGATTAACCAAATGTAGGGGAGGAAAAAACAAGAGCATACAAGATGATGTCATGAAGGTTGAAAATGACAAGAACCGAGCTGATAATGATGGATGCTGGGAGTAAGCTCTTTCATCTCTCTTCTTCATGGACAAGATTCTGGAGTATTAATAATATTCAGAAGGGATGAAGCATTCAAAAGGAGAAAGTTCTATCTAGGTTCTTTCAGTTTCAATTTCAGTTCACTACATTTGTTCATCACTTGCAAAGGCTTGCTGAAAGATGATTTGACTTCTTGGAACAAGCATCCAAGATACACAGCACCATTGCCTCTTATAATTCCTCCATCCAAGGAAATTGCACCATCTTTTAGGTCAAGGAATGAAGCCTGAAGATTGGTACTAATATTGTTAAAGTCAAAGAAAATGGCAGATGAGTATGGTCAGAAAGATACTTAGTCTTGCAGAGCAGAGGAAAGCTCAGATCAAGGGTTTGACTATGAAGTGTTTGAAAGATCCTCACAATCAGAATTTAATTCAGAAGAAACATGTTGATTTGGGATAAATCACAAGTTTAGGGGAGGATTGTTGGGAATTAAATGTTCTGAAGATTAGCAATTGGAAATACATGTTCACAAGGTTTGTACTGCTGAGAAGAATACTCTAACAGTACTAACTGCTAGTGTATATCTTAAGTCTTCTCAAGTTATAACTAACAGTACTAACTGAAAGGTAGTACTGCTGGTACAAAGAAGGTACTGCTGATGCTCAAAGGAAAATATGCTAAGTGTCATTCTACTGCTAGCCTTTGAGATTCTGCTGCTGAGTGGATAGCTGTTGACGTATTCTACTGCTAGATGGATAAGTATAGAAAGATATTATGTGTATAAAAGTCAATTATATACGGTAGATAATATCTTAGACAAAGTGATCAGTCATCATGTTGTATATTCAGAACAAGTTATAAACACAGATACATGTTGTATCTTAATGACTGACACGCTCATACTAGTAGTTTAACAAGACTTAACAATATTGTAAAGATCTCCTTTGGACTATAAAAGGGAGATCTTAGCTTAGTGCCAGTGGCTAACCGAGTAATAAAATACTTAAGAACATAGAGATTCAAGGTTTTGTAACCCTAGTGATAGTGAAGATCACTTGTATTATTCTCAATAATATTGAATCGTTTGGTGATATATGTTCTGTGTTCATTGTCCATTATTCAAAGCAACTGTTCCATTTCCAATAATCAAATAACCTTCTAAGTGTGGTTAAGTAGATTCCGCATACTTAATCATATTCACTCAAGATATCATATACACACGTTATAAAGGACTAACATCCTCATAGTGTGTCGAATCCTTCCACAAGTGGTATCAGAGCAAGGCTGATATCTTTGATTTAGAAGAAGCAGAAGAAATGGAAGTAGAAAATACTCAGGCTACAAATATTGCTGCAAAGTTACCTATGCTCAAACAGAATGAGTTTGAGTTGTGGAGGCTAAGGATTGAGCAATACTTCATGGTTCAAGATTATGCTCTCTGGGATATTATTCTGTATGGTGATTCTTTTACACTAGGTTATACAGAAGCCATTCTTGAAGGTAAAACAGTTCGGAAAATAAATACTGGACCAGCTACCAATGAAGAAAGGATACAGAAGAGGAATGATCAAAAAGCTAGAATTTACTGCTTATGACCATTCCTGGTGAACAGATGTTATCTTTTAGAAAGTATCCTGATGCAAAAACTCTTTTTGAAGAGATTTGTACATGGTTTGGTGGTAATGAAACTACCAAGAAAACACAGAAGACATTGCTGAAACAACAATTTGAAAACTTTAGTTCAAATAGCAATGAATCTCTTGATAAGCTGTTCTCAAGATTGCATAAGCTTGTCAGTCAGTTAGCTGTGTTGGGAGTTGAGATAGCAAAGGAAGATCTCAACATGAAGTTTTTAAGAAGTCTACCTGTTGAGTTCAATACTCATGTGATTGTCTGGATGAACAAACCAGACATTGAAACCATGAAACTCAATGATTTGTACAACAATTTCAAAATTGTTGAACAAAGTCTGAAGAAATCTGGAAACTATAGTACTAGTTCTGGAAATGTGGCACTTTTGTCAGCTCCTAGCATTAGTAAGTCAGAAGAGGTAGATGAAGATGAAGGTGTTTCTAATGCTAGTTTTGGTGTTCATACTGCTTGTTCACAGAAGAATGTTGCTGGGCTTGGAGACACAACATTTTATGCATTCCTGACTAGTCAATCTAGTGGCTCTCCTATAAATCATGAAGACCTTGAACAGGTAGATGATGATGATTTAGAAGAGATGAATATCAATTGGCAGGTTGCTTTACTTAGCATGAGGGTTAAAAAGTTCTGGCAGAGAACTGGAAAGCAGATTACCATTAATGGTAATGAAACTGCTGGGTTTGATAAGAAGAAAGTAGAGTGTTTCAATTGTCATAGGCTGGGACACTTTGCAAGAGAGTGCAGAAACCCAAGAAAGCAAGATAATAGGAACACATGGTATAAACAAGAGAAGAAGAAGGAAGTCACAGTGGAAGAGCCAAAGGCTATGCTGGCTATTAATGGTGTTTGCTATGATTGGAGCTTCATGGCTGATGAAGAGGAAGCACCAACAGAAGCTGCACTGGTGGCAACTGAGATTGCATTGATGGCAATTTCTGATTCAGAGGTAAATTCTATAATCAAGTGTACTGAATCTTGCTCTTCTCTTAAAGCTTATGAAAAACTTAAAAAGGAATTTGATGATCAACTAGAAGAGCTATATAAAACAAATTTTAACTTAGCTAATCATAAAAGAGGTCTAGCTGTTCTTGAAAAACAAATTCTGCATTATAGAGGAAATGAATCTAAGTTTAGTGATGACATTGCTGTGCTAAAAAGAGATTTAGAGTACAAAGAAGCTGTGATTGATGCTCTTAAAGAAGCTCTAGAAGAGCACAAAAAGAAAAATGAAAATGTTAAGATCACAGTAGATACACTAGCTCATGACTCAGATGGAATCAATAAAATTTGGGAAGCTCAAGTTGTCAATAAAGCTAAGTCTGGTATAGGTTACAAATATGTTCCTCCACTATTCAGAGGTGTTCCTTCACCTCCAGGTATTGACCTAGCACACAGGTTTAGCTGAGTTTCAAGAACCAAAAATGGAATATGGTTCTATTTCTACTGAGAGTACTAAGGTAGAAGAAGTAAGTGAGAGTTTAAGTAAAACTTCACTTCCTGAGGACAAGGTGTCCTCTGTTAGGAACTCAGATGGTCCAATTATTGAGGACTGGATATCTGATGATGATAAAGATGTACAGGTTATGTCTAAACCTAATGTTGTAAAGAAAGTAGGGACAATAGTTCCTAAGGTAGTCAAACATAGTACTGATAAGCCTAAAAACAATGTTAAACATGTTAGGCAACCAGTAAGATATTGTGAGCAATATAGAACCACCACAAGTCCAGAGGTAACCAAAGAAATTGGAATAACCTCAAGTCTCACCAATTAGGTGATGACTTTATCTTTTATAACAAAGCTTGTTACACATGTGGTAGTTTTGATCATCTTGCTGCTTTCTGTAACCAATGGGTATCTGGGTATTCAAACAATAGGGTGAATTTAAAAAGGCATACAACTAAAAGTCACTCTAATTATACCAGAATAAAACCCAGAGCAGTCTCACCAAAAGCAGTTCCTACTGCTAGACCATTTCAGTCTGTTTACCCAAGACCAATAGTTAAAAGTGCAAAAATAACTTACAAACATGCACTAAAAACTATTAAAAGGCCATTTCAAACAAAAGCAGTGGTCCAAAAACAAGTTTGGAAACCAAAGGGTACTACTGCAAAGCTAGCAGTTTCTACTGCTAGGCAAGCAGTTCATACTGCTGCTAGGGAAAACAGGGCAAATGCTGTTAAGGCCTCAGCATTTTGGATTTGGAAATCTCTTAAATCCAATGGTGCATCAACCATTCTCAAAAGATTACATTACATTGATGCACGAGGCAGATCCAAGTCAGTAATGGCTTGGGTCCCCAAAGGAAACTAATACTCCTTATTTTTTTGCAGGAACATTCAAATGCTAAACAAGAGGATCAAGGATACTCAGATAGTGGATGTTCAAGGCACATGACAGGCAACATGTCTTATCTTTCAGACTTTCAACCATTAGATGGAGGATATGTTGGATTTGGAGGAGGTATTGGTGGCAAAATTTCCGGTAAAGGTACTATTAAGACTGGAAATTTAGACTTTGAAGATGTGTACTTTGTAAAAGAACTTAAGTACAATCTCTTTAGTGTCTCACAGATGTGTGACAAAAAGAACAAAGTTCATTTTACTGACACTGAATGTCTTATCCTTTCTCCTAACTTTAAGATGCCTGATGAAAGTCAAGTACTTCTTAGAGTTCCTAGAAAAGACAATTTATACAGTGTTGATATGAAGAATATTGCTCCTAAAGAGAATCTTACTTGTTTGCTTGCAAAAGCCACATTGGATGAGTCACTTAAATGGCATAGGAGGCTTGGTCACATTAACTTCAAAACCATAAATAAAATTGTTAAGAATGGTTTGGTAAGAGGTTTACCTAAAAAACGATTTGAAAATGACCAAACATGCATTGCTTGTCTTAAAGGCAAACAACATAAAGCCACTTGTAAGCCCAAGATTTTTAACTCTATTGATCAATCATTGTTTATGCTTCATATGGACTTATTTGGACCTACTTCAGTAAGTAGTATTATGCATAAAAGATATTGTCTTGTTATAACTGATGACTATAGCAGATTTACATGAGTTTTCTTTTTAGGTTCTAAGAATGAGACTTCTAGCATTCTTAGGACATTTATCACTGAGATAGAAAACCTAGTAAACAAGAAAGTAAACGTCATTAGATGTGATAATGGGACAGAGTTTAAGAATAGAGTTATGAATGATTTCTGCAAAGAAAAGGGTATTAGGAGAGAATTTAGTGTTGCTAGAACTCCTCAGCAGAATGGAGTAGCTGAGAGGAGAAATAGAACACTCATAGAAGCTGCTAGAACCATGTTAGCCGACTATAAGTTGCCTATCACTTTTTGGGCTGAAGCAGTTAATACTGCTTGCTATGTTCAAAATAGGGTTTTAGTTGTTAAATCTCACAATAAGACATCATTTGAGCTGTTTAGAGGTAGAACTCCTGCAATAGGATTTTTTAGACCTTTTGGATGTCATGTGACAATTCTGAATACCTTAGACCATCTAGGAAAGTTTGATGGTAAAGTAGATGAAGGATTCTTGGTTGGATATTCTCTTAATAGCAAAGCTTTTAGAGTTTACAATACAAGAACTAGAAGAGTAGAGGAAAACCTGCATGTGGAATTTTTAGAGAACAAATCCAATGTAGCAGGTGAAGGTCCCAAATGGCTGTTTGATCTTGAGACTCTAACTAAATCAATGAATTATGTGCCTTTTGTTGCAGAAACTAATGATTTTTCAGGTTTACAAGCAACAAATGAGGCAGGGTTAGAAAAGGAGACAGATCAAGATTATGTGATGATGCCAATATGGACAAGTGTGGCTTCAACTTCAATGAATGGTGAACCTTCTTCTGATGAAGCTAAAGAAGGGATTGAAGATGAAAACAAGGAAGATGGAACAAAGGAACAAGAGACTCAAGTCAGCAGTACAATTATTATTCCTACTGATGAGCCAGAAGTTCCTACTGCTGAGACAGAGCAACATACTGCTAGGCCAAATGTTTCTACTGCTGGCCCATCAGAATCACATCTAGCAGATTTCTCAAAAGATGAGGTGGATTTCAATAATCTCCCACCTCACTATCAAGTTCCTTCTACACCACACACAAGGATTCACAAAGTCCACTCCCTGGACAATGTGATTGGAGATGTACAATCAGGGGTGAAGACAAGGCAACAACTGATGTCTTCAGACCAACAAGGGCTTCTTGATGCTCTTTATGCATCAAAGCAGCATGAGTATTCCAACTCTTGCTTATTTGTATGTTTTCTCTCACAAGTAGAACCAAAGAATGTTCTTAAAGCCCTAGATGATTCAAACTAGGTAGAAGCTATGCAAGAGGAGCTTCTTCAGTTTAAGATTCAGAAGGTATGGGTGCTAGTAGATTTACCCAAGGGGGTAAGGGTAATTGGCACTAAATGGGTTTTCAGAAATAACAGGGATGAAAAGGGCATAGTGATAAGAAACAAGGCTAGATTAGTAGCCCAAGGGTACACACAAGAGGAAGGGATAGACTATAGTGAGGTTTTTGCTCCAGTAGCAAGAATTGAAGCCATCAGATTATTTTTGGCTTATGCTTCATTTATGGGTTTCACAGTTTATCCAATGTATGTCAAGAGTGCTTTTTTATATGGTACTATTGAAGAGGAGGTGTCTATGTCTCACAACCTCCTGGGTTTACTGACCCAGATCATCCAGACAAAGTGTACAAGGTAGTTAAGGCTCTTTATGGCCTTTATCAGGCACCAAGAGCTTGGTATGAAACACTGGCTTCCTACTTAATTGAAAATGGATTTCAAAGAGGCAAGATTGATCAAACATTATTCATCAAGAAGCACAAGAAGGATCTTTTGCTAGTTCAGGTGTATGTGGATGATATCATCTTTGGATCTACAAGGAAGGAGATGTGTTTAGAATTTGAGAAACTTATGCATGATAAGTTTCAGATGAGTTCCATGGGGGAACTTACATTCTTTTTGGGTCTGCAAGTTAAACAATCAAGTGAAGGCATCTTTATCAGCCAAGATAAATATGTTGCAAAGATTCTAAGGAAATTTCAATTTGCTGATTCAAAAGTGGCAAACACACCAATGGACTCTGAGAAGCCTCTTCTTAAAGATGTAGATGGAGACAATGTGGATGTACACACATACAGATCTATGATAGGCTCCTTGATGTATCTTACATCATCAAGACCTGATGTCATGTTCTTTGTTTATGCTTATACAAGATTTCAAGTAACTCCTAAGGTTTCTCACTTAACAACTGTCAAGAGGATTTTTAGATATCTCAAGGGTCAACCTAGGTTAGGGCTATGGTATTCTAGGGAATCACCTTTTGACTTGGTAGCATATTCAGACAGTGATTATGCTGGTGCAAGCTTGGACAGAAAGTCAACAACTGGAGGATGTCAATTCCTTGGGTGTAGACTTATCTCATGGCAGTGTAAGAAGCAAACAATTGTGGCTACTTCAACAACTGAAGCTGAATATGTAGCTGCTGCAAGTTGCTGTGGTCAAGTCCTATGGCTTCAAAACCAACTTCTTGACTATGGGTACAATTTCTTAAACACTGTCATAGATATTGATAATAGTAGTACAATTTGCATAATTAAAAATCTAGTGCAACATTCTAAAACAAAACACATTGAAATTAGACATCATTTTATTAGAGACTAACCCAGTGGCTAACCGAGTAATAAAATACTTAAGAACATATTAATGATAGTGAAGATCACTCGTATTATTCTCAATAATATTGAATCATTTAGTGATATATGTTCTGTGTTCATTGTCCATTATTCAAAGCAACTGTTCCATTTTCAATAATCAAATAACCTTCTAAGTGTGGTTAAGTAGATTCCGCATACTTAATCATATTCACTCAAGATATCATATACACACGTTATAAAGGACTAACATCCTCATAGTGTGACGAATCCTTCCACAGCCCTTTTGGATAGCAAACCCAATCCTACTAAAGATGAAATTTTGTGTCTTAGGGGTCGAAAAATTACTTTGCACAACCCATTGAACCCTAGTCAAAAACTCCCATGCCTCCGGAGCTAGGAAACCAAATGTATCAAAAGCAAAATGGACAAACACGTGTTGATTTTCTAAACAAGACTTCTCGTGTTTAGCAACTTTGCTCGATTCCACTTTCAACACCGCTTGTCCCGCAACAAACCCATTGTCCCTGAGCCCAACAAGAGGGGACACCCCAGTAAGATCCACACAAGCATGTTTCCCCCCGGCCCACCTAAACACAATTATATCAGCCGACCGTATAGTAGACCTCCCTTCAAGCGGGTCCGTTAGAAAGTTCACGGGGGCCTCCTTTTTAGAAGAAATTCATGCTCGTTTAAGAACATCATATAGAACATCCCTAACACATTCACTTGTCGGAGGTATTCATGGAAGCAGTCTCATTACTCTCGGGTTTACTCTAAAGAAGGGATATGATTTGTCTATATTTTACCTCCTTCATACCACATTTAGACGGGATTGTGTATGATTGTTGTTGTAAAATGTTTGTTTTTGCTACTTTACCTTTGTAATTATTTAATACATTAAATAATTATTGCTCTTTCAAAATTTTGGATGTTACAGGTAAAGGTTAAAATGAATTTTAATCAATCAAAACTTGCAATTATTGCTCTTTCAAAATTTTGAAAGTTACAAGTAAAGGTTTAAATGACTTTTAATCAATCAAAACTTTGAAGGTTACAGGTAAAGGTTAAAATGACTTTTACAGGTAAAGGTTAAAAATAACCCATCAACTTGAATCATGAAATCCTAACTAAACAAAAAGAGTATTGCATGTTTTGTTTTAAGTGAACTAATGAGTGATAGTATTGCATGTTTTGTTTTAAATTAGGGTTTTAAAAGGTTGCAATAAAGGGAGGTGATATTAACCATTACACCATATTAACCGTTAAGTAAATGTGTTCATACAAATTTTTGGCGATTTTGGAGATTATGTTAACTATAGTTTATTTGGTTTTGACTTTTATTGGCTGATAAGAAACCTCTATTTGGTCAATGTGGCAAAATTAAAGTCTCATATTGGTCCAATTTTGAACTATTTTTCAACAATCATTTACTTATAAAGTTTTCAAGATTTTTTAACACTCATATTTCACATATATTATAACATTATAATATATATATCCAACGATAATGAAACCCACAACATTTAAGTTAAGGTCCATGGAAAAAAATGGGACATGTACCATTACCTTTTTAAATATTAAAACTATTTGTAGTGTACTTATACCCTCTGCGTATACTAGCCGAGTATCCGCGTAAAACAAGGGCATGTAGCCGCTTATAATTATATAGTTACAAATTTGTGGTTGAATATTTCGTGTAATATTCATGCATGTTGTGAAAAATGATTGAAATTATTGAAATTTTTTTGATAAAAAACAAGGTCAAATAATGACTCAAAGCACAACATATATTCTTGAAAATATTGAATGATGGTTACGTGCTTTAAAAAAAAAATTGTATTACGATAATTCAACATAAAGAACTATATTTCAAATTTATCAATTAAATCAAACTTAGTAATTGCATTTGCCTTTGGGGGAAAAGACCAAGGTTCAAACCTTGGCAACGGAGATTTAATTGTAATAGGGGTAGTATAGGAGAGTTAGCCGTTCAAAAAAAAAAAAAAAAAAAAAAAAAAAAAAAAAAAAAAATCAAACTTAGTAATAAAAAGGTACTTATAAGACATTTGGGCAAGCTGAAATTTTAAAAAATCTTCTTTCTTTAAAAAGTAACTATATTATACCTTTTTAGGTTTAGGTGATATCCTTCCACAACGTAATATATACTTGTCCTTGAGAGCATACACGGTCCGAAAAATAAAGATACATGGTTGGAATTGTTTGTCCCGAGCTAAACTGCATAGTGTACTAAGCGCATGGCAGCAGCAAATGAATAATTTTTCTACAATTTTCACTTTCTTTGCTTTGACAGTTTGTAAAACTAGCTTGCTGTTTTAAGGATTAAATAAGGTTTAAACTGTTATTTTACTACTAGCAAAGTACTCGCGTGTTGTAGCGGCGAGTACCATGTAATCAAAACTTTTGGCAAATAATATTATTTGATTATATATTTTTCGTGATAATAACTTTACGCATAGCGAGAATTTTAGGGAATAACTTTATCGCATACTATCTCATATAAATATGGTAGAGTACCCGACGAAAACGATTGTTAGTAGTATTACGAAGCTGTGACGATTGAGGGTGAACGATACTTGCTATTCAATAAATGTTGTGTAATATTCGTCACAATATTATATAAGTGTAAACATATAATAGTATACATTACTTCGTGCAAATATATGATTAGTAAATCTATATATGACATTGTTTAACAAAATATGAATTACGGTATTTAAAAGCTACACATTTTTCATAACTTATAAACCACCTGAAACTTTTCGTACTTTGACATGTACGATTCTATCGAGTTTAAGTGTTTGGGTTATGATGACCATATTAACAATTTATTTTGTTTGTATCTTGTGATATATTAATTGTATTTTTGAATGAGGGGTATTTTAAGGCTAACATTAATTATAAGTGTTGCATATTTAGCTTTATTATTTATATTTATTAAATTGTTGTTTATGTGTTTGAATCGTTTGTACAATATGCTTTATTATCACTACAAGAATAACAAGAACTGGCGACTAAGAAAATACCGGCGACACAATGTCGTCAGTATTAAACGCTAAAAGACAAAAAAGTTGCTTGACCGTGGCCAGCCTCTGTTGAATTTTTTTGTTGTTAAACTCCCGACGACACGTCGTCGAGACCATGATGGTCAAATATGACTTCTCCCCGGCCTCTCAATAATAGCAAATAATAGGGCGGGAATTTGACCCGCCAAGATGTTACTGACGCCATGTCGTCGGTAACATATAAACTAAAACAATTATAGTAATTAGCGTTTAGTTTTGTCATTAGTGTAATTGTTCAGACGACATGGCGTCGGGACGTATTTAGACCAAATTTTTTGCTTCCCCCGCTTGTGAATAATAGCGAATAATTGGGCGGGATTTTTTCCCGCCTGTTTTGTACCAACGACATGTCGCCGGGATTATCTTCCCGCCTCATTTTACCTTTTCCCCACCAATTTTTTACTTATATATAACCAATCATCCTCAACTCGGCAAAACGCACATAACCCAATCGTCAATTCTCACAAAACACACATAACAATGGCTGGTTACACGCCGGAAGATGAGTGGTCAAAGGTTTTATCATCGATGGGTCACTTTAATGAAGTTCTTAATACATATGGCTACAAAATTTATGATGAATATGGTTCTTATAAGAACATTAGATCGTGGATGAGAGAACAGATTCTAGAATGGTTGAGGAAAAGGCCGTACTACAGAGAGATGTTGGACGCTCAAGCTGATGATGTTGGAGGAGAAAGCACGTTGGAAACCAAAATTGATGATCTGGGAAATAGGATAACAAATCTTGAAGCTATGTTTGAATATTTCATCAAGCAAAAGAAAGCAAGGAAGGGAAAAGATGGTGTAGGTTCTAGCAAAGTGGGAAGTAGCAGCAAAAAAAAAAAAAATGAATGGGCGATGTTTGTTATGGTCTATGTCGTATGTTTCTTTTGCTTGTTGATTTGTTTCGTTTGCTTGTCGAGTTGTTTCGTTTGAGTTGGTTCGTTTGCTTGTCGAGTTGTTTCGTTTGCTTGTTAAGTTGTTTCGTTTGAGTCTGTATGAAATATATGTAGTTGAGAACTCTTGCGTGTTTTAAATAAAAGGTTTGCCTTTGTGTTTTAAATAAAATGTATGTCATGTTCGATAACTTCATCATTTCTATCTTTTCACAAAAACAACAACATTTTATTAAACAACAACAATAACACAACAACAACAACAACAACAACAACAAACAACAACAACAACAATAACAAAACAAACGACAAAAACAACAACAACAACAACAAAAACACTACTAAATACGAAGATTTTCCATGTCACCTAACAGCTCACGGAGTATTGCATCCGACTGACATGCGTGGTCGTGGTCGTCGGGATTCCTTGCCATTTCAAGTTTTGCCTCCAGCATCCTTACTCTTGTCTCTAGCACCTGTTTTTGTGATTCCAACATGTTTATCCTAAGATCTTTGGCATTACAGTTTGAGCACTCTGTTGGTGCATATCCAGAACCTTGAGATATTGAAGCAGAAGAGATTACTCTAGCATCTCGACTCATTCGTTTAACATGTTATGTATATCCATAACAACTCGACTCATCCGATTAACATGTTATGTATATCTATAGCATCTCGACTCATTCGTTTAACATCTCATGTATAACCATAGCATCTCGACTCATTCGTTTAACATGTTATGTATATCCATAACAACTCGACTCATCCGTTTAACATGTTATGTATATCTATAGCATCTCGACTCATTCGTTTAACATCTCATGTATAACAATAGCATCTCGACTCATTCGTTTAGCATGTTATGTATATCCATAGCAACTCGACTCATCCGTTTAACATGTTATGTATATCCATAACAACTCGACTCATCCGTTTAACATGTTATGTATATCTATAGCATCTCGACTCATTCGTTTAACATCTCATGTATAACCATAGCATCTCGACTCATTCGTTTAACATGTTATGTATATCCATAGCACCTCGACTCATCCGTTTAAAATTTTGTGTATATATATAGCATCTCGACTCATTCGTTTAACATCTCATGTATAACCATAGCATCTCGACTCATCCGTTTAACATGTTATGTATATCCATAGCAACTCGACTCATCCGTTTAACATGTTATGTATATCCATAACAACTCGACTCATCCGTTTAACATGTTATGCATATCCATAACAACTCGACTCATCCGTTTAACATGTTATGTATATCTATAGCATCTCCATAAAAACTCGACTCGTCCGTTTAACATGTTATGTATATCTATAGCATCTCGACTCAATCGTTTAACATCTCATGTATAACAATAGCATCTCGACTCATTCGTTTAACATGTTATGTATATCCATAACAACTCGACTCATCCGTTTAACATGTTATGTATATCCATAACAACTCGACTCATCCGTTTAACATGTTATGTATATCTATAGCATCTCGACTCATTCGTTTAACATCTCATGTATAACCATAGCATCTCGACTCATCCGTTTAACATGTTATGTATATCCATAACAACTCGACTCATCCGTTTAACATGTTATGCATATCCATAGCAATGTAACCGAATCCTATAAACAGGACATGACAAATGCATTAGACTACAATGATATATCGAAAAGTTACATTATTCGACTCAGGACATGACAAATGCATTAAACTACATGTTATGTATAATAATATGTGTGTTTACTTTTTAGGTTGAGGATTTTGGCGGGATATTTTATTTTTAAGCACGAATTGTTACCGCCTCAAGTTAAAGATGTTGGGTTTGGGTTTTTTATGTTAGAAAAATTACCGGGACAAGTTAAAATTTTGACTAGTTATTTTATTTAATTTTAATTATATATTAAATAAAAGTAGTTAAATTAAATAAATTTTTTTAATTTTATAAAAGTATTTATTTTAAATAAAAGTATTTAATTTTAAATAAATTTATTTAATTTTAATTATATATTAAATAAAATAATTTATACTAATTTTTTTTTAATTTTATAAAAGTAATTAATTTTAAATTAAAGTATTTAATTTTAATTATACAATAAATACCAACGCTATGTCGTCGGTATTTACTTGGAAACTCCCCCCCCCCCACCCCCAAATTTTCATTTATCCCACCAAAAAGCAAAACGAAAAAAGATTTTTATTGGTCCCGACGACATGTCGTCGGGACAATTATAAGTTATATTAAAAGTACACAAAAACCAAATCTGGTCAAAGACTTAGGAAAAAAAAATCGGTCTATCCTCAATTATTGCCGGCGATACCACCACCACACCACCACCACTAATCCGACACCAGTAATCCACCAACACCACTACACCACCACATTCGCTACCACCACCACCACCACAGTAGCTCTACCACCACCACCACAGTCTCCACTACACGAGCACCACTGTGCACTTCTTCCCCACATCTTCTCATGTTTAATTCTTTCCTCAACCCCTCATTGATTTAATTCTTCTTCCCCACTTCTTCTTCTTGCCCACCACGCAGGTACTTTTAATTTTGCTATTTTTTTATTTTTTTTTAATTTATATAATTTAAGTGTTAATTAATGTAGTAATTCTTACCTTTTTTATGTTGTTTCCCGTCTTTTTTTTTTAATACAGTTGAGAGCTAGTGAGAGTAGACATAGGTAATGTGGTCCTTTTTTTCTTTTTTTTTTTCTTTAACTTTTGGTATCCCGACGACAAGTCGCCGTCAATAGTTTTAGCTCTTGTATTATGCAACCCGTATAAATGTCTCTCTTTTTATATAGCCCAAGCCCGAGACCGCAGCCCGAGACAGCAGCTCGATACCACAGCCCAAGACCACAGCCCGAGACCACAGCCCGAGAGACCACAGCCGAGATAGTATGTTACTTGTTTTTTCATTTTTATGCTTTGTTGTATCCAGCCGTAGTAGTTGTAGTTTTCCAGCCGTAGTAGTTTAGTTTTCCAGCCGAGACAGTAGATATTGCGTTTGGTTAGTTGTTTGTTTGTTAGACTTTTGTGAATGTTTTAGGATTTTAGTGATTAATTTCGGAAAGACCCCGTCCGAAGTTAATCATCCTATAGAAAACCCGTCTGGAATTAATTTATTAGAAATTAATTTCGGAAAGTCCCCTGTTTAGGACTGCTTTTTGAATGTTTTGTCTCATTTAGGATATGAATGCGTATAACTGATTTACTATTTGAGATGATTTCGACAGTGTTTCTCTTTTACCCCTACGAATATGTCTTTAATGCACATATTTGAGGAGTTGAGGGGAAATGCTGCCGAAATTTTCTCAAATAGTAATTCAGTTATACGCATTCATATATGAGACGAATCATTCAAAGAGTGGGTTAGGATTGCCTTCCATAGTTGAGGCACCACCACCACCACCAACAATCATTCCTGTTGATGACGACGATGATTTTATTGATGATGAAGACGACGATCCTTATGATTTAGCAGCTTCTGATAATGAAGTCACAAACAATTCTGATGATGAAGCTGAAGTTGCGACTAATGCTGTTTATGATAGTGATTATGCAGATTCATCTTAAATTGTACCTTGTAAAATGACACTTATTTGAATGAAATTGTTATGGATTGTTTAAATGTGTATATTTATTTGAACGTGTATGTATCTGAATGTGTGCATGCTTATGTTAATTTGTTCATGAATTTCTATATGTTATTCAACTTGTACTTTTACAGATGGCAGCAACAGTCGCACGCGGTCACGATGGTGACGGTGCTGGTGACCCACCACCTCCCCCGCACAGTCTTGAGAGCGGTTGCCGTGGTAAGAATTTTTGGATTATTTTAAAAGAAACTTAAACTTGATCATTTGTATTTGGTTGCTTGTTATTTTATAACGTGTTTTCACTTACTTCAATTTGTAGGATCACGACCCCGAAGGGGAAGGGGCAGGGGTAGGTGCAATGGAGGGAGGGGCGGCGGCAGGACGGGTGTGCGTAAAGCCACCAAGAACGTAGCACTCAAGAATGTCGTGCGTGATTTCGGCCCGCAGCTGATTGAATTTGACTTCAATGATCAGGGGACAATCACTCATGTCGGAGACAACGCTAAGTGGTTCAGTAACTACGTTGGTGAGCTGATTAGGGAGTTCCCGTTGTGCTATGATTCCTGGCACACGATTGAAGAAGAAAAGAAGGCGCATTGGTGTGTGCACAAGTATATATATATATATATATATATATATATATATATATATATATATATATATATATATATATATACACACACACACACACATATATATACTAGTTTCAAAGCCCGCCCGATGGGCGGGCATGACTTGTAATTTACGTAAATAGGGTTATGCTATTGTTATTTATGTACTATTTAGTATGAGTTGGTGTATAATACATATTTTATACATTTAAAATACATGGTAATTAATTTTTTTATGTGTTGTATGTTTAAAATAGGTATTCATTAATGTACATATTAGAGTGTATAGATTTTACTTGAATGTGTAGTTGTATAATTTGTTTGTATATTCCGACCAAAAAGAATGTTTTGAAAGGATTGGAGTTTTGTTTGGTTTTTTATATAACATTTCCGAATGCATATGTTGCATGGATTTACGTAACCGTATCTTTTGATGCAGTATTTAGTTTGCATTGTTGTCTACTACATGTGATATATATTTACAATATATGTTTATTAATTATCTATAGTCTTGTATTTTGATTGTAGTTAATCATTACTATGTAGTATAGATTTATGTTGACATAAATAATGCCTAAAAACATTATTCATATCTCTATGTTTTAATGATCACAAAATATAAACTCATTAAACATAAACTTATCAAATAAACAAGTATTTAGTTGTAAATATTCACTTCTACAACTTAATCACTTAAGGTATGAATAAACAAGTGCTTAATGCATTATATGATCAAAGGAACATTTTCTTAATAACTAGATTTTTTAAAAAACATCAAAAACATTTTATATATTTTTGAAAAACATTTTTGGCATTAAATAAAAATGTTTAATCTTTTATAAAAATATGAATTCAAATTTTTAACCAAAATCAGTTAAAATGTTCCAGAAAAACCTTCCCCACAAAAGGACAAAATTGGCCAACGGACAGAAGGGGCGGCCCCCTTAATTTTACTAGGCGGCCCCCTTAATTATTAAGGGGACCGCCCCCGCTCCAGTAGACCTCCAGCTGTCCAATTTTTCTCCTATAAATACCAGCCTTCTCCTGGACTTTTACTCACCTTTTGCACACTAAAACTTTCTGTTTTAAATCACATTTCATATCTTCAAAATCCTTTGATCATATAATCTTAAGCTTTGGTTTCTAAGTGATCCAAGCTTCCTCCATTCAAGTGCAAAAGAAGAATACTCCTTCAACAACTAGAGAAGAAGTATTGCAACTTAGATACCTAAGTTGTTTGTGTCATCACATATATTTGTATATAAGTTGTGTATTGTTATTAGATAGTTGTGTGTATAATTATTTGGGATAGATTAGTGTGTAAGTAGAGAAGTTGTGTTGTTAAGGTGTGTAAGTAGTGAAGGTGTGAAGAAGTAGTAGTGAACATAGGTTGTGGTTAGTCGTGAAGTGTCGTGAAGAAGTTGTGAAGAAGTCGTGAAGAAGTCGTGAAGAAGTTGTGAAGAAGTCGTGAAGAAGTCGTGAACTAGTCGTGAAGAAGAAGGTGTGATTAAGTCGTGTTTAAGGTGTGAGATTGGTTCTAGCTACGATTAGAACTCGACATCTAGCTTTGTGTCGTTAAGCCGGTGTAAGCTAAAGTTGTGTAAAGGTTTTCTCCGCCATAAGGGAGCTTGTTGACATAGTGAAGAAAACTCTCGAGTTAGGTGCTCGGGGAGTGGAGTAGGGCAAGGAAGGTGTCTTTGTAGCCGAACCACTATAAATCTCTTGTCTCTCGGTTAGATCTTTCCATCTCTAGCTTTCATTTCATTTTATTACCTTACTTGCATTACTTAGTTATATTTACTTATATACGTATTGTTCAAGAATTGAGATCACATAAATTCGAATCTAAGTTTTAAAAAGAAAATAAAGTTTTCACAATAAATTATTAAAAGGACATAAAACTATTCAACCCCCCCTTCTAGTTTTCCACAATTGGTATCAAGAGCCACGTCAAACAAGATTTTTAAAATTAACTGTATTTTAAAACTTGAAACGATCTATGGAATCTTTAAAATATTTAGAAGGGCAATCTATGCAAAGACCACCACTATTTGAAAGTGATGGTTTTCTTTATTGGAAAAATAGATTCGAAACTTATGTGAAATCAAAGGATCTTGATCTTTGGCATGTTATTACCTATGGTGATTTTCCCCCTATTCAATATAATATCCAAACTAAAATAGATGAAATTGTACCTTTTGAAAAACAAAATGATGATTTAAAAAGGAAACTAGCAAAAAATAATGAAGCTAAAATGGTCATTTATAATGCGTTACCACGCAAAGAATATGAAAGAATTTTTATGTGTCAAACCGCAAAAGAAATTTGGGATTCTTTACTAATCACTCACCAAGGTAATAGTCAAGTCAAAGATAATAAAATAGATCTTCTTGTGCAACAATATGAACAATTTACAATTCCTGAAGAGGAATCTATTGATAATGCATTTGCTAAATTTAACACAATCATCACAAGTTTAAAAGCACTTGATGAGACTTTTTCTAGCAAAAATTGTGTAAGGAAATTTCTTAGGGCATTACATCCAAAATGGCGCTCGAAGGTCACGGCGATTGAAGAATCAAAGAACTTGATGACGTTATCACTTGATGAGCTTATTGGCAACTTAAAGGTCCATGAAGAAATTATAAAAAGGGACTCGGAAACGGTCAAGAGCAAGAAAGATCAAATCAAGTCTCTCGCGCTAAAAGCCAAAAAGGAACTTAGTGATGATGATGATTCAAGTGACGAGAGTGAAGACGAAGAATATGCAATGGCCGTTAGAGAATTCAAGAAATTTTTCAAGAGACGAGGAAGATTCACGAGACAACCACGAGATGAAAGAAGATCGCTACAAAGAAATAGAAATGATAACTACGGGAAAAGAAAGTGCTTTAGATGTGGATGTCAAAACCATCTCATTGGCGAATGTCCAAAGCCACCGGGTTATGATTACGAAAGCGCATTTTTTAGTGGAACATGGAGCGATAGCGACAAAGATGAAGCAGACAAAGCAAAAGACGAAAAGTGCCTTGTAGCTCAAGCCACCGATGAAATATGTCTAGGAATAAATTTGGAGCCCGACGAATGGATTAAGGATAGCGGATGCTCGAAGCACATGACGGGAAACCGGAAGCTATTCTCCTCCTACAAGGCATACAACGGAGGTAACGTTATTTTCGGTAGTGATTTTCGTGGAAAAATCATTGGCAAAGGTACGATCTCTCAAGATTCCCTAACTATTGAAAATGTTGAGCATGTAGATAACTTAACATATAACTTGCTTAGTATAGGACAAATATGCGATAATAAGTGTAGGGTTACTTTTACAAGTAAAGATAGCGAAATAGTTAAGGACGGAAAGGTCATAGGTAGAGGAGTTAGGAAAGGTGGCGTATATGTTATGAAACTAGGAAATAAACCGGAAGATAAAATATGTCTAGCAACCTTAGATGAAAACTCTACATTGTGGCATAGAAGATTAGGTCACGCAAATATGCAACAAATACAATCCCTAGCCTCTAAAGAATTAGTTAGAAACTTGCCTAACCTAAGATATGACCAACACTTTTGCGATGCATGTAAAATAGGAAAGCAAGCACATGCTAGTCACAAAGCTAAGAATATAGTCTCCACTACTAGATGCCTAGAATTATTACACATGGACCTTTTTGGTCCAACCGCTGTGCGAAGTTACGGAGGTAATCGTTATACCTTAGTAATTGTAGATGACTATTCACGATACACGTGGACTAGTTTTTTAAGTAATAAAACCGAAGCCTTTAATAAATTTGAAATATTTAGTAAAATGATTCAAAATAAATTAGGATGTTCTATAGTATCAATTAGGACGGACCATGGTCGGGAATTTGATAATGAAGTGCAATTCGGAAAATATTGTGATTTAAATGAGATATCTCACAATTTCTCCGCTCCTCGCACTCCACAATCAAATGGGGTAGTAGAAAGAAAGAATCGAACCTTACAAGAAATGAGTAGAACAATGCTAAATGAACAATCTATCCCACAAAAATTTTGGTGCCATGCCGTAGATACATCAACATATATAATAAATAGAGTCTCAATTAGGAGAATATTAGGAAAAACCCCATATGAGTTATTAAGAGGTAGAAAACCTAATCTAAATTACTTTAGGGTATTCGGGAGCAAATGTTTTGTTCTCAATACAAAAGATTACCTTACTAAGTTTGATCCTAAGTCGTACGAAGGAATCTTTCTAGGGTATTCACAAAATAGTAAAGCATACATAATACTTAACAAACACACTATGAAAGTAGAAGAGTCCTTAAATGTAACATTTGATGAAACTCCACCACCACCTAAGACATTGCCCCTAGAAGATGATGACCTAGTTGAAGAAGAAGCTATTAAAGTTAGTAAAATTAAACCCTTAGGTGATGATAATGAAGATATAATATTAGGTGAAGACAAAATAGTTAATGTTAAGGAATCTAAATCACACCCATTAGATAATATAATAGGAAACTTAAATCAAAGAACCCTTAGATCACAAGCTCAAGATAAAAATAACTTCTTTTGTTTCCTATCAACTATAGAACCTAAAAATATAAATGAGGCATTAAAAGATGAAAGTTGGGTTATGGCTATGCAAGAGGAACTAAATCAATTTAAGACTAATGACGTTTGGGAACTAGTCCCAAATCCCATGAACATGACCATCATAGGAACTAAGTGGGTTTATAGAAATAAGTTAGATGAAAATGGAATAGTTACTAGGAACAAGGCTAGGTTAGTTGCCCAAGGATATAATCAACAAGAAGGAATAGATTATGACGAAACTTATGCCCCCGTAGCTAGATTAGAATCTATAAGAATACTACTTGCCTATGCATGCGCCCTAGATTTTAAGTTATTTCAAATGGACGTGAAAAGTGCATTCCTTAACGATTTTATCAATGAGGAGGTATACGTGGCACAACCTCCAGGATTCATTGACTTCGCAAAACCTGATTATGTTTATAAACTCAAGAAAGCTTTATATGGACTCAAACAAGCTCCCAAGGCTTGGTATGATCGATTAAAGGCATTTCTTATTAAACATGATTATTCCATGGGAATGGTAGATAACACTCTTTTCACGAAAAAGAAAAGCCCAAATCTTATCATTGTCCAAATATATGTCGACGACATTATATTCGGATCGACTTGTCAGGATATGTGTGATGAATTCGCCAAAATCATGCATGATGAGTTTGAGATGAGTATGATGGGTAACTTAATTTCTTCCTAGGATTACAAATAAAACAATTAGAAGATGGAATATTTTTTAATCAATCTAAGTACATTAAGGAAATGCTTAAGAAATTTGGATTAGAAGACGCTAAGCCCATGAAGACACCAATGTCTACGGAAGTAAAACTCACAAGAGATGAAGAGGGTGAGTCCGTAGAAAACACTAAGTATAGAGGAATGATAGGTAGTTTACTATACTTAACGGCAAGTAGACCGGATATCATGTTTAGTGTCTGCCTTTGTGCTCGCTTTCAAGAGGATCCCAAAACCTCTCACCTAGAAGCGGTTAAGCGTATCTTCCGATACATTAAAGGCACTATACACTTAGGATTATGGTATCCTAAGGGATCGGGCATAGAAACCATCGTCTATGCGGATTCGGATCATGCGGGAGACTACGTGGATAGAAAAAGCACTAGCGGAATTTGCACGTTAATGGGATGTTGTCTAACATCTTGGTTCTCGAAGAAGCAAACCACTCTTGCTATTTCTACCACAGAAGCCGAATATGTAAGCGCTGGAAAGGCATGTCAACAAGCACTATGGATGAAACAAGCTCGAGATTGCTTAGGGTTAATGACTCCCATATGTGTAATGGTACACAAATAATGAATACGTTTATTGCAACCGCGTGCCGGTATTAAACTATTCCCAATTATTTAAAGAAAAATCAAATTTGCACGTTTGAATTGGTCTAGAAAAAATATATCGACAACTACTTATGAGATTATATAGTAGTGAAGTAATTAAAATATCATCCTTTCAATTTAACAACTAGTTCTTGTGTTTTAGTGTAAAATAGATGATTATATGCAAATAAGTCGACACTTTTTGGATATAACTGACTAACGGGTCAAGGGGTAGCCTTGGTGGGTTGGGCAGCCCTGAGAAGCAGGTCAAGGCGCACCTGGCAGGTCCAAGGCAGAGCCCTGGCTGGTCGGGTATGTTAGAATTCATTAGAATTTGTTTTTTCACCAATAACTAAAAGTTGATGCGTTTCGCAATAAAACATATCTATAGAAAAGGTTGCATCGGAAGATAACTTAGCAGACATATTCACTAAGCCCCTTAAGCGTGAACTCTTTAACCACTTACGTTTAGGCCTAGGAATGATGGAACAAATTGATTGAATTTTCTGCAAAATTTTTTTTCCAGATGGGCGGACCCCTTAATGTCATAAAGGCGGTCCCCTTAATTATTAAGGGGACCAGATTGTCATTAAGGGGACCGGCCATCTGACTGTAATTTTTTTTTTGTTTCCTCTCATCTGAGTCTAGGTATCTGTTTTGCACAAAATAAAAGATTGGGATATTTCCTTGCATAAACATATTTATAAACAAAACCCAATCTATTTTTCACAAATCATTCTCACATCTAGGAAAACACATTTTTCTTACATTGTTGAATAATGCTAAAAACATTTTTTTTCATGCATAAAGATCTCACATGAATTGTCAAAGTATATAATCTAATATATACTTCTTTGATATTCATATATTGAGCAAAATCAAATCAAGGAGACCTTGGATTGTTTCTTAGGAAATTTTTGCATTTAGGAGTCAAAACAATCACATCTCCACATTTGTTGCATATAGGCACACACTAGAACAAGCTTATTAATCACATCCTCACAATTGTTCCATCACCTATTCCCCATTAGTTTCTAGTGCCTTTGCTTCATTACCCTTGCCTTAGATGATTAGGTTCCTTAATTCTCTTAATTGCTAGACATTAATTATTGCTTGCTTATTCATTTGTCTTATATGCCATGCATGCTTAATATGTTTTCTATTGCCTCAAAGAGTGGGACTTGCCTAAAACCAAAAGCTCAAAACATAGCCATCCTCACCTATTTCTGCAGAAAAACCCATTTCTGGAACCCAGAAAGGTACCAGATGGGCGGCCCCCTTAATTCATAAGGCGGCCCCCTTAATTATTAAGGGGACCGCCCATAATTAAGGGGACCGGCCATCTGCTGGACGGGTTCAGAGACTCTTTTTCTGCTTTTTAGCCCATTTGATCCTATACTTCCCCAAATTCACAAACACATTTTGTCCTAATGATAGAACTTATGCACGCCATCATCAATTAAGTTCTTTGATCGTTTTGAGCCTTAGGGTTCAACAATAACAATTAACAATTATGCACAGCGGAATAGAACAAAACAATTGTTATTGACACAAAGTTTCTCTTCAATCACACCACGCCTCAACTATTATTTGATCAGAATAATACGATTACACTAACTTGTAACAGGGATCAAAGATCCTTGAGACGACGAACAAACTTGTTTAGGCGTTTATAATCACACGCCTAAACACACACACACACACCTTTAATCTACATCTTGGAAGACATATCAAAAACCTATTCCCTGGATTCTGTTTATATAACACAGAATTAGGGTTACAAGAATACTACGAAGGACTAAAATATAAATCTTCTTTTGCAAGTAAGTCCTTCATGTTTAATTCTTTCTTGTTTCATTCTTTATGTTTTGTATCATCAAATCCATAAAACCCAACAATCTTCCCCTATTTGATGATGACAAAACAAACTCGTTCTTGTACGAACTTCCCTAGACGAAGTAGCAGAAGTTGAGATGTGATCATCTCCCTGAATGAAACAATCTTGTCTTCCATGTCTTCCCTTTAATCCATGCCATGCACTCCAAATTTCTTCCCCTTTTTGTTATCAACAAATAGGGTACGTATGAAAATAATGATCTCGACCACCACTAACCAATATCACAAACTTCCAATCCAGGTTGTCCAATGTTTCAAATTACCCTCCATGAAGCTTAAATACGAATAATGAATCCAAAACAATAGAAACTCCAACTAGCAGTAGTAATAATGATCAACAATAGTAAAAATCAAACACTTTCCCTCGAGTGGTGCATGAACATCAAATGATTCTTCAAATCTGTAGACTTTATATATTGTTGAAGAAAACTAATCAATACCAATTTGATGTTAAAGTAGAAGAAACCAACCCTGTGTCTTATGCCTTGTACTAAATACGACTTCGAACGTATACTTAACGTATAGGGAGACCGCAATCTCTTGACAACAACCACTGAGCACTACAATGTAACTCCTTCAAGTGTTTTGTCAATTCGAGTCACTTGAACGAACAAACAAGTTACCTCACCTGAAAGGTATGCTAAGACACAACCTTGATAAATTCAACCGCATCATCAAAGAAATAATAAATAATCCTCTCCTCCAATAAGAAAATTAATGCGAGCCTTTAAAACTTTAACGAACAAATAAACCAAAAACAATCTTCTTCGTGTGTGTGAACTTCCCCTGTGTGTGTGTAAACCAATAACCATACTTACTTCCCCTCACTGCTCGTAAATAATGCAACTATACCGAACCAAACACAATAAGCATAGCAGCAGAAAAATAATATACGTAGCAGCAGAGTAAAATTATGTCGAACAGCAGAGTTAAAATAACTTAGCAGCAGAGTGAATTTCCACCGACAGCAGAGTGTAATAACTAATCAGCAGAGTTATAAAACTAAACAGCAGAGTTTATCAGACGTAGCAGCAGAGTTATATAACCAATCAGCAGAGTAAAATATGCATCAGCAGAATAAAATATGCAGCAGCAGAGTAAAATATTCATCCCACTAAACCAGTTGCATCCCACTATCTGATAACACAATTTAAAGTGTTCCACTGACCTTTGACCTTTTGCACCAATCACACTCATTAAACAAATAAACCATTCGCTGTGATAAAAAAAATCTTCACCAATCGATCAATTAAATAATCCTAAATCACATACGAATCTTACCACCAAATCAGGTAACAGTAATAGATCGATTAAAATATTAAATAAATACAGCTATTACCGACCATGATTATGTCACCACCAATTAATTAAGTTGCAGCAGACGACAAATAACCCCACATCAGTTCAGTACACGGATAATTAAACTAGCCAATCACAATCGAGCAGCAGCAAACCAATTGAGAAAACGACAGCCCACAATTAATAAGAATAATTAATAGTACGAGGTCTTCATAGTACGAGGTCTTCACTCAATTATAATCGATCAGTCCAATCAACCCCACGTGAATGAATAAACGTTTTGACCAATTAAATTCAATCAGTACGAGAATAATTAATTAGACCTTACCGATTATTTGCCTTCTTCAAGTCTGCACTTTTTCAATGAATCAGCAGCTCTTCGACAAAACAAAACTTTGTGAATCCCTAGGTAACGAGCTCCCCAATCTCTGATACCACTTGATAGAACTTACGCACGCCATCACCAATTAAGTTCTTGGATCGTTTTGAGCCTTAGGGTTCAACAATAACAATTAACAATTATGCACAGCGGAATAGAACAAAACAATTGTTATTGACACAAAGTTTCTCTTCAATCACACCACGCCTCAACTATTATTTGATCAGAATAATACGGTTACACTAACTTGTAACAGGGATCAAAGATCCTTGAGACGACGAACAAACTTGTTTAGGCGTTTATAATCACACGCCTAAACACACACACACACACCTTTAATCTACATCTTGGAAGACGTATCAAAAACCTATTCCCTGGATTCTGTTTATATAACACAGAATTAGGGTTACAAGAATACTACGAAGGACTAAAATATAAATCTTCTTTTGCAAATAAGTCCTTCATGTTTAATTCTTTCTTGTTTCATTCTTTATGTTTTGTATCATCAAATCCATAAAACCCAACACCTAATCACCCAACAAGCCTATTCATTCCTAAACAACACAAATCCTCCACTATAAATAACCCCATATCTCACCACATTCAATCATCTCATCATGTCTTCTTCAATCAACCCAAAACCTAAAACCTCTAAGCTAGCAAGGATGACCTTAAAACCCGGGTGGAAAAGAAAACCTAACCCTCACCACAAGCCCATCACAACTAGACAACCAACACCTCCATCATCATTCATCCCCAACTACTCTCCAAGATCACAACCTCACTCCATTGAACCATTTCACAAACCCTACCATTTTGGCCAAACATCCACATTCATTCCAAACTACTCACCTAAACCTCAAACCAACTTCAATAGAATACTTGAAAACCCTCATCACCTTGGTCAAACATCAAACCTTTCACCCCAATACCATCCATTTCCACCAAATAACCAAATCCCCATTAATGAAAGACAAAAGCTTCATGAAGAGATTAACCAAATCCATGATCTTAATGATCTCCTTGCTATGCACCTCACACAACGCAACAAGGGACAACCTCCATCCTCACCTTACTCAAATTGCCTACCCCACTCTCTTAACTTGGATCAAGTTACAAACCACACCCACTATTGCCCTTGTTGCATCTTCCTTCAAAAACAAATCCTCCACCTAAGTGAAGATATTTCTTGGATCGAATATCTACTCACTCGTCCCTATCCCATTCCTCCACTACAACGATATAACATCAATGGATCCGCTCCATTTCCCTCACCATCACATAACTAAAACCCATCCACATGCTTTCCGCCTCAAAATAAAATCCCTCACCCTTTTGTGTTGTAAGCAAGTCCAATCGCTCTCTTTGGCAATATGAGAAGCATTAGTATTTCTAATTTTGTTGTAATCATTATGTTTCAAGTATTTTATGTAATGTAATGATGATTCATATTTTATATGATCATCTTGAATTTATTAGTTGGTTGTTCTAAATATTTTTGCTATGTATATGTATCTTGTGTCTCCTAACTTGTTTTTGCAGCCAAGATTTCCATAGCTCGTCTCCTTGGTGCCCTCGAACTAGGGGGAGTAACCATCAAGGGGGAGTTCTCGTCCCGACAAATTTTGTTTCTAAAACTTGTCGGCATAACCTTTTTGATTCTACAAAAAGGGGGAGAAGTGAATGTAAACTCACTAAATACTTGTCCAAAAATAAATTTTTGGATTTAATAAGTTTAAGTTTTGTAATCATCAAAAAGGGGGAGATTGTTGACATAAATAATGCCTAAAAACATTATTCATATCTCTATGTTTTAATGATCACAAAATATAAACTCATTAAACATAAACTTATCAAATAAACAAGTATTTAGTTGTAAATATTCACTTCTACAACTTAATCACTTAAGGTATGAATAAACAAGTGCTTAATTCATTATATGATCAAAGGAACATTTTCTTAATAACTAGATTTTTTATAAAACATCAAAAACATTTTATATATTTTTGAAAAACATTTTTGGCATTAAATAAAAATGTTTAATCTTTTATAAAAATATGAATTCAAATTTTTAACCAAAATCAGTTAAAATGTTCCAGAAAAACCTTCCCCACAAAAGGACAAAATTGGCCAACGGACAGAAGGGGCGGCCCCCTTAATTTTACTAGGCGGCCCCCTTAATTATTAAGGGGACCGCCCCCGCTCCAGTAGACCTCCAGCTGTCCAATTTTTCTCCTATAAATACCAGCCTTCTCCTGGACTTTTACTCACCTTTTGCACACTAAAACTTTCTGTTTTAAATCACATTTCATATCTTCAAAATCCTTTGATCATATAATCTTAAGCTTTGGTTTCTAAGTGATCCAAGCTTCCTCCATTCAAGTGCAAAAGAAGAATACTCCTTCAACAACTAGAGAAGAAGTATTGCAACTTAGATACCTAAGTTGTTTGTGTCATCACATATATTTGTATATAAGTTGTGTATTGTTATTAGATAGTTGTGTGTATAATTATTTGGGATAGATTAGTGTGTAAGTAGAGAAGTTGTGTTGTTAAGGTGTGTAAGTAGTGAAGGTGTGAAGAAGTAGTAGTGAACATAGGTTGTGGTTAGTCGTGAAGTGTCGTGAAGAAGTTGTGAAGAAGTCGTGAAGAAGTCGTGAAGAAGTTGTGAAGAAGTCATGAAGAAGTCGTGAACTAGTCGTGAAGAAGAAGGTGTGATTAAGTCGTGTTTAAGGTGTGAGATTGGTTCTAGCTACGATTAGAACTCGACATCTAGCTTTGTGTCGTTAAGCCGGTGTAAGCTAAAGTTGTGTAAAGGTTTTCTCCGCCATAAGGGAGCTTGTTGACATAGTGAAGAAAACTCTCGAGTTAGGTGCTCGGGGAGTGGAGTAGGGCAAGGAAGGTGTCCTTGTAGCCGAACCACTATAAATCTCTTGTCTCTCGGTTAGATCTTTCCATCTCTAGCTTTCATTTCATTTTATTACCTTACTTGCATTACTTAGTTATATTTACTTATATACGTATTGTTCATATTGTTCAAGAATTGAGATCACATAAATTCGAATCTAAGTTTTAAAAAGAAAATAAAGTTTTCACAATAAATTATTAAAAGGACATAAAACTATTCAACCCCCCCTTCTAGTTTTCCACAATTTATTTAATTGTAAGAATTAAATGTCTACTAGTCTCATTTATGGTTTCATTTCCGATAAAAATAATTACCATACTACCTTTCTTTGCTACTGCTGATCATTTTTAACGACAATCAAGGTTTGAATCTGTTTTCTTTCTTTTTTTTCCCTTTAATTTATAAGGCGAATATGAATGTTATTTTAGTATAACAGTATTTGTTTTTTTATAATTTTTTGTTTGCTTTGTACTTGGTTGTTCATACACTGTTTGAAGCTGGTTTTGTTAAGTGTTTGGTTGATCAGGTCTTGTTTATGACAATATTATATGTTTAACAATATGATTGTGAGGTTGCATGGTTGTTTGTTTGTTTACAGAAGAAAGACCCAAAATTTTTTAATCGGATTACATAACGTCATTTAATTATGTTTTATTGTAATGCGGTTAGATATATGAGTTTTATTTGGTATATACTATTTTAAACCTTGTGGTAATACTGAGTTAGTTCAATAGTATGTTTGGTTATTTGATTTTGGTATTGGATGATTGTTATATTGATTACACAATAAAACCCCAAATAGTTTAATCAGCTCTTTGAGGCTCATGTGAGTAAAAATCATGTTGTTCCCGTTCTCTTACAGGGTATTTATCTGATGCTTTATATATCTTTTAAAATGAACGACCGGACGACAAAACCTTTTTTCTCTAGGATCATTTATTTTTTTCTTTACACCTTTCAGACGTCCAACACCCCTTCCGCCAGCGATACAGGTGTTTTCAGACATGGAAAAACATGGATGTGAAGTGGATGTTGTTACTTATACCACCTTAATAAACTGTTTTTTGTAAATGGGGGAAAACCCAAAAGGCTTATGAGCTATTAGATCACATGATACAAAGATGGCACTCCAAATCAGTTAACATATTTAGATATATTAAATTCTCATGAAAAGAAAGATGAATTAGAGGAATGTTTAGAGCTTGTGAATGAGATGAAGAAGATTGGATGTTAATCTGTTATCCTAAACTTAACATTTACAATACAATTATTCGGTTGGTCTTCTAGTTAGGGGTGTCTAAAAAAGGTATTAGCGTCTGGTATGAGATGGAAGCAAGTGGACTCAGACCGGCTCTTGACAATTTTGTGAATATGATTCACAGGCTTATTGATCAAGAATGCTTTGAGCCTTCTGAGTATCTTAAAGAAATGGTTGGAAAGGGTCTTCTTTCCACCCCTCAGTATGGTCTTTTAAAGATCTTTTAAATTCACTATTAAAAAGCTCGAATTGTATTATTAATATGGGGTGTGAGTCTAACTTTTATGCTTAGACGATTTAGATTCATGCACTTTTTGTAAAAGGGTATATGAAGGAAGCGGTTCTTATTGTTTGGACATGATGAAGGATGATGTGATGCCACAACCCGATACTTTTGCCAAGCTTATGAAGGGTTTGAGAAAACTTTATAATAGACAGATTGCTGCTAAGATGACTGAAAAGGTATGGCAAATGGCTGCTGAGAGGAAAATAACTTTTAAAATGTATAAAAGGCGTGTCGATACTTTTGCCAAGCGTATGAAGGGTTTGAGAAAATTATATAATAGACATATTGCTGCTGAGATGACTGAAAAAGGTAAGGCAAATGGCTGCCGAGAGGAAAATAACTTTTAAAATGTATAAAAGGCGTGGTGAGAGGGATCTGAAAGAGAAGGTTAAGGCTAAAAATGATTGTAGGAAAAGAAGGAATCGTAAACGTCAATGGGGCAGTTCAAAAGCTGGGTCTATATGATTTTATATGGTGTCGTGTGAGGAAAATGTTACTGTGAGCTGTAGCAGCTTAATAGGTAAGACGACCCTCACTAACCTTCCACTCCTCACTGGCCCTTACTACCCCATGTGGATAAATTTTCTGAGCTTCTCAGATTGGTCTTAAAAAGGTGGTAAATAAACAAAGTGAATGGATCACTGGCTCTCATAGAGATGAAAGAAGGTGAAATAGGATGCTACAGAGGATCAAGAAAGATGTGTCATAGCCTTCGACCATAGGTGCAGCGGTGGAGAGGAATGTACTTGATCACAAATGGCAGCGGCCATAAAATTGGTGTTGCAGTCAGCGTGTCGCCCGCATTATTAATGATGTCCCGAGCTGTGTGAAAGCATTTGCAAAGTCACATTATAAATACCCCAAAGCAGGTTTCCTATAATCTGATGTTTGTTAACAGTGAAGCATATAAAGTTTGATATATGTCATTTTTAAGCTACAAAAGTAGATGTTGGATGTATATTTTGATGTTGTTCGTGATACAAATGACCCACCCATTTTGCAGCCATATCATTAAGCATATAAGTGATTTCAAATTTACCTTGGCCTTGGATCTTTCGTTCCGGGCTAACCCTTTAATAAAAAAGCTATAAAGATACATTTAATAGCACAAATATATAATCAATCAATAATTAGTGATGGATTTTATAATCAAGTCAATACGTGAGATGTTGATACTACCAAATGAATCATACATGTGCCAACTGTAAAATAGATTTGCATTTTATTTACACTTTCAAGTTAAATAGATTTTCATTTCATGTAAACTTTCAAGTTACAAATAATTGATAGACTGAACCGAGAGCAGGTTAATAATCTGTTAGAGTAGGTTCCCGAACTAAAGACTGCTTGCAATATATTCTCCATCATATTGACCCACTATGCATATTACCTACATGCATACATGTAACAGATACTAATTTCACTTTGAGCTAAGCTAGGTTTATAATTATGTTGTGTAATATATCTTGTTTTGGATTATACCATCTTGATTAGAAAGAAAAAAATGTAGCTGTAGAACAAAACTTTTAAGAGCGGAGAGCTCATACATTGCGGTAGCCATTTGATCCATGTAGTTAGGCATATTTGTAGGGGAGCTTAAAGCATCATAATCAATGGCGCAATTTGACAAAGACCGCATAATGATTCTTAACAATGCATACCTAAAAAAGTGTTATAAAACAGCCTGCATAATGATTCTTAAGTTTCATTGGTCTAATTGTTGTTGCTAAGCTTCCATACTCTCTCAGCCATGATACAACTTGGGTTTGTCCAAAATATATTCGCCCAAACTTCTAAAATTATCTTATAAATAATTAGTGTGTCATATATGATAACATTAACATTAGTTATACTATTTCATAAATATGATCTTTTTTTGTTTTTGATAAATAATCGAGGATGGCTTACACATTAAAAGGGGGCATTTTGAATGACTTATAACATATTCAAACCAGTTGACTTGAATCGGCCATTTATAAGCAAATGGATCAGAAATGCCCCCTTGCCACCGACACAATAAAGATAATATTATTTTTCATGTACCTTGTCGCACCTTTAGAGTGGGTTGTGGGTAAGAATCATACAAATTCTCCATGTCATTTTGTTCTTGATCCTTAAATAGGCTTCGGAACTCCTATTTCCTATACATGGCAATAAATGGCACCTGATACAAAAGAAAATACAAATTTCAAAAAACACCAAAATAACAGAATACGAAAACGATACCGGTTTTAGGCTGGTCAATAATCCAGTTACTCTCCCCGTTAAGTTCATACAATCTGTTGGTGGTGGGTCAGTGATTTTCTCACATATCTACCGCAAAAAAACATCAACTATGATCCAGAAAACAAATGGGCATATCCGGAAATTAGCAAGGTGGAACAGAATGCAAGTCATACCTTAGTTGTTTTGCATTATTAACTTTAGTTGGCATTACTTGGGGTCTGATCCCGCTGGAAGTGGTTCTATATACCTGTTGTTAAGAAAATTCAAAAACTGGCCATTTAAAAAATATTCATAAAAGTTGAAGTGAACATATGCGTCTGGATATGTCTTACCCACACACTCATCCATTGAATCTGAATGCATCCATCCTAGTTTAGATATCTGTTACAAAGATTTGGTGAAATTCTGAAAAAAGCATTCTTAGATTACACGTCATTTATAAGAGTTACAACTTACTTTGATTTTCTTCCCTGTAAAAATGTTGGTTATAAATTCACCTTTCTTAAGCACACCTTCATAGATCCTTCATTCAAATGAAATATTATTAGTCACTTCAGTATAGATGGACATAAAAACTGAAGTGGAAAATGTTAAACAATAAAGTACCTTAAATATGTCAACTGTCCAAACGGGCATTCTTCTAATTATACCATCATAGTTTTTGTTATTGCATTGCTGGATTCAAACAATGGCATCTCTATATCTGCCTTGTTGCGAATGCATATGTTATCTTTATCAAGGATCATCACATGCCTGCCTAGAAAAGATGAAAATGAGACCACAACCTTATTTTCAAATAATAACGATCATACGGTATTAAATTGTACCTACATCTATTTAAACCGATATTTCTTACCTACTCTGATATGAGTGTCATTTCAGGATGGCTGGTACACCTCCGAATGAAAAGTTACCTTCTGGTAGCTCTTCTAAGGTGTTCAATAGTGACATTGAAAGTGTGACACTTGACCAAGATAGGGCTCTATTAGTCACCAACTGCCTCGTCAGACCACTGGCCATCTGGAAAATTGCAGCAGACCTCACCCTTACGGATAGGACCTGCTGCACATTTGGCTGAAAACTTTTAGTGGACTGATAAAACTCGTTTGATTAGGACTACATCATTACAAGTATGTCATAATTTTATTTCACTAACCATTCATTAGGACTACATCGGAATGCTAACCATTCATTAGGACCATCATGTCCTTCACCAGGAGGGGTACTCGTACATCTTCAAGTCTTATATAGTGTGCATGTGTTAATTAACATAATTTGTAACATAATGGCGAAAAGTAATCAGACCTGGTTGATACATGGCATGATGTTTTAGATGTGCAACATGTGTATCAAGGAAAAGAAGCAGGTCCTTCAGGAGATCATCTGATTCAGCCGTGATCAGCATTTCCTTACCTATATTAAAACAGAATAGATGAGGAAAAAAGAAAATGTTATTTTACTAATCAATAATATGAAATTGGATTGCTAAGACATCTCTTACAGGGATGTATAGATAGGAACATGAAAAGTCACTTTTAACCTTTATGTTCTTACGATGATCGTAACCCGAGACAATAATAAGCAACCTTAGTTTCTCCAACCCAGCACACAAGAAAAAAAAAATAGACCATGTGGATGTTCGATTTTCCGTCCCTAGTGGGCGTAGAACAAATGATGTCAGCGTAGAGAAATGTAAAAATATTTATATGTCACACACTTGTACTCTTAACAATCATATTGGTCATATGACTATCATTAAAGGTTATCAAGTTAGCTAACGAAAATATTAAGTACAGTTTATACAATTAGCATTTACTCTTCCCAAGTTGTATTCTCCTGTACCTTTAGTCCCAAAATGATCATTTATGTAACATAAAAACATTTCTAGATTAAGAACAGATTAATAACATTCCAAAATTTATTACTTAATAAAATGTAGAAACACAACTTATTACTCATATACACTTGGAACTAATGTCATGTAAAAGCCATATAACACTAATATGTTCCATTACAAATCCTATTTATGATATTCTTGTTTCATTCATTGCAAAGGAAAGTAACCCGTGGGCTTCAAACAATTAATAATTCATCTCATACACATTCTCACCACAAGACCATTGAATGGAGTCGAGAGCAAGGATTTTTGCTAGATATTTTAGAAGTACTCATAGCATAGCCTAACCCCTTTTGCCTATCCAAACAATATCAAACAAACATAAGATATTATAAAGCGTCTGCTTTTCGTTTCTTGTTTTTCTACAAAATGAAAATGAGATTAAGAACATATAACTTAAGTGCCTCCACATGCTACCTTTGACCACCTTAAAAAAGTGCTTTATAAAAGAAATTAAGTGTGAAACAAATACGGAGTAGTAATTTTATGCACTTACGTTTTCAATTTTGACTATATCACGTGACTGGACTCCAGCTGCAAGTCCATCAAATAAACCTTGGACATAATATTTATCACAATTGATTATTTGGTTATGAAAAGTAAAAAAAAAAACATAATCACTTTAAAGCACACATCTACTGATAACACACCTATTTCAAAACTGCATTTTGTCTTATGAGAATCAAAACCTTACATATGGAAAAAGAGTGTAACTTTGTATCATCTTACCAGGGAGGGAAATGCAACAGTTGTTTGTATTACTGTCCGTATAAACATCAGAACAGGAATCTGCTCAACCTGTAAAAGACAATATAGAATTAAGTGTTTGCTTAACTTAAACTATTTTCACACATTACCTAACCCACCCATATTACAGTAGAGTGAAAGGTTGAGCGTACTGGTTATTCTTGGGTTCATAAGGGCGTATTCCAGAAACTAATGAATAGAGTATCATTGATATAAGCTGCCCCAAACACCCTTATTAGTTCCCTCTTTATACCACAGCGGTATTGATCTTAACGCAAATGCAAATTCAATCCATACGGGACCATATATAACAGTCATATAACAGTCTCAAGCTTAACAAATATATGTGCTAAACATATTTATATAACAGAGTAAACCAAAATACCTGCAGATAAATGAATTCCACCCTTCTCAAAGTCATTGCATAGGTCATGAGCAACTCTTTTAGCTTCCTCGCTTGTCAAACTTTGATCTTTGTGAGCTTTCAGCACCACGTCATATAAAGTAGAATTTGTATTAAGATACTGCATGCCACTGTAGCAAATCTGCAGTAGTGTGAACCACTTTTCCTGCATCATAGAAAAGCAGAGACAAATAATTATTAATAAATGTAACAAAATAATATCAATGAATAGTTAAATGACGATTTAAATACCTTCACAAAAGTAGGAATCCAATTTGTTTCCTCATTGTGCTCTAGCAATATGTGTGATTCAATCAGAAAAATACCTGCATCAGCAAGAAAATCAAATAGTGAAGATGTAGATGAAGAATATAAAACAACATAAGTCAGTCTTATAACTCGAGTTCCTGTCACAACATAAGTCAAAAACAACATCTTAGTTACTGATAATGGGATCAGTCAATGGAATCTTCAAAACTATGTAAACATGCAGATGTACAGATATGTGCAACAAATCTTTTCGAGCATTACTCATCTATGATGACATATTTGGCTAATTGTTGTAAAGAAACTATTTCTAGCACCAGATTGATATGATAAAATATTTCATATCTTTGAAACATCTTTAAGGCTTTTCATTAAAATTTGGTCTAATAATTTAAATTATAGTGATCAAAATTCCCTATTTAAGAATGATGGTAGAAATCTTAATATCGAGCGTGAACGATACAGTCGAGCCGGCATGAAGATTATTAAGTAGAACTGTAATCAAGAGATGCCATCGTGTCTAGAAAAAGTTTATTCACCTGAACATAATTCATGAGCGGCACTGTCTTCCAAACCATGAAACATATGACAACCTACAGCAAGATATCTAATGGTCACACAATTAATAACTTGTAGTTAGCTTTGTCTACATAAATCAAACATGAACATCTAAACAAACACGAACCTTATTATTACAATATGTCATAGTAATCTCCATGCTTTTCTTTGTACTGTTTCATTAATCTAAATAAATATGCTAATTAACATCGTTAAAGTGATAATTACCTCCAGCCTAAAGGCATAACTTGAGAGAAACATCCTGCATAACGTGGTCGTACAACTTATTTTATACGATATACATTTATAATCTGAACATGATATATTGAGAAGGGAGACATAGATACATAATGATCCGTCGTTCCACATAGCATGATATACTATCCCATATGAACCTGTAAAAATTTATGTAAGGCGTAAAACATGAGAAGTGCACACAGATAAACAGAAAATCACGTAGAAAGAATCATTAGGTTCTGAAAAAAGGAGGCGTAATCTTTATAATTAACAATATTATTTATATAACGTATTTTAAAAAAATAAAGATTTAAGTGGTATTTTTTAGAGCATGACATATTGATTTTCACTGTATATCATAACTTCCAGCTTGTTCCACTGGTTGAGGTGTTTATTTCTAAATCAACAGACCCAAGTTCAAATCTTGCAATGGACATATTTTTTATAAAAGATCCGAAATTAATGATGAATATTTAAAAAAATTATAATAATTCCGAAACAATTTAAAAAAAAAACCAATGACATGGCATCCTTGATGACATGGATACAAAAAATGATTATGTGGCATTGAGGTGGCATTTATGTGGCATTATCTACGTGTAACGCCTCCTGTTATATATAATGTAGAGATATATCGAAAAACCGACCAAAAGGTCAATTCTCTCTCTAACCAAGAGTGAATATACCTAGAGGTCAAAGAAAATCAAACAAAATATATTTTCGGAAGTATTGGATATTCCCGGGTCGTTTAGGTCCCAACGAAGTGTGAATGAAAAATTGGATTCGGTTCGTGATCGGGTGATTTGAATAATTGAGATATTTTGGAATTATGGCTAAAAACGGAAAACGTATACTAAAAAGCAACTAATAAACATATAAAACAAGAAAGTAAAGCATAAATTAAACTAAAAACGGGCTCTAAACGGGAATTAAACGGGCTTAAAAAACCTAAAAATAAAAAATTAACCCTAGATGTGTAAATTTAATTTCTAAAAGTCCTAAATGACTAAAAATAATTTTAGAAAAAAGAATTATATTTTTTTGATTTTTATTTTATTAATTATGAATTAAAAACACTTTTAAACTAAAAATATTATTAAAAATACTAAAATAATTAAGAAAAATCTGAAATTTTTATAAAAAAATACTTAAGACTAAGTGGAATCTATGAAAAATAAAACCTAAGTACCAGCTTATAGAAATAAGCTGGTAATAAGCCAAAAGGAAAATTAAGCAAAATAAGAAAAAGCCGGTCAAGTAAATATGGTATGCAATCTTAAACGAAAAAGTCTCAAGGGCAGAGTTGGTTGTGGTGTGGTGTGATAAACTGGTTGAGGTCTGGGGTTCAAGCCTTAGCTCACCCTGGGCTTCCCAACTTCCCAATTTTTATTTTGCAAAAATTTTCAAACAAAATTTTTAATAAGCCGAATATAGAAACTTTTTGTAAAGCAAACCTTTTTTAAACTTTTAAAATAAGCTTGGAAATAAGCCAAACAGGTTCAGCAGTACTAACTTGTAAGTTAGTACTGCTATGCTAGAAACAATAAGCACTAAGGAATCTAAAACCCTAACCCTAATAAGCACTAAGGACCACAATTAAGCTAGAAACAATAAGCAAAATGTTCAAAATCCAAATAAGCAATAACCCTAAAGTTGTTAACCAAACAGCCTAAAGGGGACTATTTAAGCTACTATAAAAGCTATTAAATCAATAAACTATACCCTAAAAACTCAAAACAGATCAAAATAATAGACTAATGAGCTCACAAAATCAATATCAGATAATTTGAAGCTTATTTAGAGCTTAGAATTAAGCTGATAAGAAGTGCACTTAGCACTCAGCATAGAAATTTCTATGCTGAGTGGATTTTCCAAAAAACTGAAAATGCTACTTTAGTAGACTAAAAATAAGCTACTATACCAATAAGCTAGACTTTAAATCCTTAAAACAGATTATGATCTATCGCCAATGAACTCAGAAAACCATTTTTCAGACAAATTGAACTTAAAAATAAACTGAAAAAGATCTGATAAAAACCTATGCTGAGCAATCAGCATACACGGATTCAAATTTTTTATTTTGAAACTTAAACCTTGGTGTGCTTTTTGACTCTTAACACAACACTTACAACTATCATTTTAAAGTCTAATTGACACAAAAATCTAACCTTAAAATGACCTTAAACAATTTTATCAAATTAAATTGATATAACTATTTTTAGACAATGGAACTTTGAAAATTAAGCTAAGACCTATGAAACTTGATAAAACTGGTTTAAACTCTTTAAAAACTACTTTATAAACTAGTTTTAAGCTTAAACAAACTGACTGAATGGTCAAAACCAATACTAGCAGTACTAACTTAGAGTTAGTACTGCTATCCCAAACACCCCTTTAAATACTGAAATAAGCATTTAGAACTGAATTAAACAAAAAATTTGAACTTTTAAACACAAGCTAATTTAATGACTACTAAATGACTTTTAAGTAATAAAAACAGAAAAATAAGCACTAAGTCAATAAGCATAGTTTATTGACTTATGAGACATTTATATAGAAATTAATACTTAAGACTAAAACTAAAGCCATATCTACTAGATTTAAACTAAGAGAAGCATAAATAAGCTATTACTAAGCATAAACAAGCAGAAAGTAAGTAGATTAAAGAAAATAGCAAAACTAATAAGCAAAAAGCAGTACTATAAAAGCTAAGACAGGATTTAAGCAATAGAGTAAAAGTAGTACTCACTTGGTCCTTTGCTCAAACAAGGACTAAATATGCTCCAAGAGCTGATCTACAAGCTCCAGCTTGTTTAAAACAAGCTGGTAAAGTCCAATAAGCCCATTCATATCCGGCTTATCATCCAACCTAAGCTTATTTTGGTTTAGAACTGAATTTTCAAACAAAAATGTTTTCAAATCTAAACAAAAGCTACTCAATACTCAAACAAGCTATTGAAGAGCTTATTTGAGTATAAGTGAAGTAAATAGAGCTTATCAACAGCTTATTAATCAAACATATGAAAACATGATAAAAGCATTAAGTAAATTTGAAACATAATTTAAGGTAAACTGAACTTTTTATTTAAACTTAAAAGGATTACAATACTTGGAAAGAAAATTACAATAGTAAAGAGCAATTAAAAAGACAATAAGCAGTAAATAAACTTAAAACTAAAACGTGTAAAATATATCCCATTGTGAGGTGAGGAGGTCTTGTATTTATAGCCAGTTGAGGGAGCTTCTAGGGTTTGGGGAAGCTTCTCGTCGTTTAATCTTGACCCTTCATTCAATCCCAATCATCAATCTACCCTTGGATCATGTGCCAACAAGCTTCGTCCACTCATGTGCTTGAGATTTGCAAGCATGGCATCAAATGATGTAATTCCTTGTCAGACATGTCAGCTTCTAGAAGGTGAGTGGTACGGTTAATTGATGCGAGTGAGTCGAGGTAAGTTTGGGGAAGGAGATGAATAGTAAAATAGTTTTACTCGCCCTTTCTTGACTGGTTATAAGGGTTGACCCGAGTTTTAATAAGGTTTGACTTGGGTTAAATTCGGGTAAAAAGGAGTGGTCGGGTTGTAGGATATGGACTAGGCTTGGTTATTGTTGGGTTTATTATTTGGATTTGGGTTTAGTATATATAAAGGGTTAACGGATGGTTAGATTTAGGGTCTAAGTTTGTAATAGCTTAGGACTATAAGTGAAAAGGTTTTAGGTTTAGGGTTAAATGGGTTTAGGATTTTTCATTTGAAGTTTAATCATGATCCAAAATGTAGAATTTTATCCCCGGCTCCGGCTTTTCACACTCTTTCCAATCCCATGCTCGTGTTTGTCCGTTTTGTCTTTCTTTTTGTCCTTTTCTTATATCTGTTATCTGCACATACACAAACACAAAAACAAACATATATTTGGCATTTATGGCCAGTTTTTGGTCTTTTGAGTCTGATTTTGATAAAGAAAAGGTATGTGATTTAACACATACCAAAATCCCCCAGACTAAGGTATTGTCGTGTCCTCACGCAATGTCATCACATCACGCCTTTGAAACCAAAAATTTCAAACCTCTTTCTACTAAAAACTTTTGAAAAGTAGCAAAGTGTTCTTCAAAAGAGATTAAGAAATCAATAGTTCTAAAAACGCCCCATTTGACCATTTTATCTAGTATAATATTTTTGTACCTTTTTTCTTTTTATGACGGGATGTTGACTTTCATTATTTAAAAAATAACTTTTAGGATCACGGAGTAAAAAGCACTTTTCATGAAAAAGCGTCCATTCGGATAAAATTTATCGTCCTTGATTTTTCACGAGTCCCCAAACCAAGCTTAAAAATGAAATCATTGTTAAATTCAAGTTAGATGCTAACACTACCCATAGATGCTTATTGTGTACGCGCAACTACTTCTTGCTCCCTTATTCCTATTTCCTCTAAGGATTTTATATTAAAAAATGAGTTTTTTCTTTTTATTTTGATAGATTTCTAGTCTGATAAAGGCACCAAGTTTAGACGCTAACTAGTTTAAAATCCTTCCCTCGAGAACCGTTGCCCATAAAAATGAGGTCCACATCAAGGTCCTAATTTAACATGATTTAAGGGATATCCTTTTTATTTCGACCGAAACAACTCATCTACGAGTCCAGAGACAGAAGCTTTATTAGGATATCATCGGAGTCGAAATTTGGCATTATTAACATTATTAAGCACATATTAGTCCTTGTCCTTTTAAACAACCAAAACAACGGCAGCTAACCGTCAGGAATCATGAGTCTTATTTTGACCTTGGGGATTTTTCCTCTGCCTTTTTGAAGTCTGAGTCAACGGGAGCAAACCGTCAAGAAACAGAAAACTTTTATGGCTTTGGATTATTAATATTTATATATTAGGTGCCAAATCCCGAGTCCTGCGGTCTTTCGACAACCGAAACAATAACACGTACTATCAGGAATAAGTAGTTTATTTCCCCGCAACACTGGCAGTACCTTGATGTGTACCCAACTTTCATAAGCAAGAATTCTTTAAAGAAGGAGTAAAAACTAGTTATCGCCAAAACCGTGCACCTTTAATTATTGAGAAATTTTATTTTTTTGGGTTTATTTAGCTAATGGGAGCAAAAAGCCATAGTTAACCTCTACGAGCTCTAAAGAGATCCAACTACTCCACGCTTAGCATCTAACTTATATTTAACTCTATTATTTTTCGTTCTTCACAAATTTAAAATCCTAAATAATAAGATCCGCGAATGCTTAGTCGAATAAAATCAAGCTGCGCATATTTAAAGTCAATTATGGAAACTTGCAAATTCTTGCTAGAATTCGCGTTTTATAGCTTTTTGTATAAGAGACTAGCACAACTTTTAATTATAAAGGTTAAGGGGACAAGCTAGAGCTCAACACGCTGGGTCAAGTCAAAATTTTATTCCTACTCTCACCAAAGAAAAGTCAACAATGTGTCAAAACACTCATTATATTTTTGCAAAATTTTTAATTTTTTTCATTTTTTTGGAATTTTGGAGGAAAAACGAGGTTGCGAGAGTATAAGGCAAATGCAAGGTAAAATCAAATCGAAAGATTACCCCCCCCCCCCCAAGACTAAAACAAAACATTGTCCTCGATGTTTTGAAATAAGGGTTCTCTTATGCAAATCTAAAGCCGTTTATTAATTATGCTAATAGATAAACATTAATCGATAAGAGTTTGGATATCGGATTTCCCAATAAGCACTGAAGGATGAAACTCGAGTGGATGAAAAACAAAACCACGAGCACGAGAGTCTTCATAATTTGGGCAAATCCTGGACATAAAACAACAACCACGAAACACGAGAAATGGAAGAGGTGGGCCTCCTCACGTTACACTTATTAGAAAATAGAAAGAAGATAGAAACACGGGTTGCCTCCCGAGAAGCGCTTGTTTATTATCAAGTCATTTAGCTTGACTCACCTCGAATTTAATTGTTCATGGGGAAGGTTTGGAGATCCGGGAGAACCATGGATGGTATGTCCCCTCCAAAATAGTGTTTGAGTCTATGACCGTATACCTTGAAGTTGGGGCCGTCGGTTTGAGATAACTCGACGGTTCCATTAGGGAAAACTTGAGCAACGGTGAACGGCCCAGACCAACGGGTTTTTAGCTTGCCCAAGAAAATCTTTAATCGAGAATTGAAAAGAAGGACTCAATCACCAACGTTAAAGACGCGGTTCTTAATTTTGGAGTCGTGAATCTTCTTTGTTTTCTCTTTCTAGATCAAAAAGTTCTCATAGGCTTGATCTCTAAGTTCATTTAATTCATTCACTTGAATTTTTCGGTGATCACCCGCGGTCTTAAGGTCAAAATTGCAATGTTTCAAGGCCTAATAGGCCTTATGTTCAAGCTCTATGGGGAGATGAGAAGCATTTCCGTAAACTAACTTATAAGGGGTGCACCCAATGGGTGTTTTGAAGGCGGTACGGAAGGCCCATAATGCATCATCTAACTTATCGGCCCATGAGGCCCGATTTTCTCCTACGGTCCTTTCTAAAATACGCTTCAAACCACGATTTGAAACATCAACTTGCCCGCTCGTCTGCGGGTGATACGAGGTAGAAAGATGGTGAGTAACTCCATATTTAAGCATAACTTTCGCAAATTGATCATTACAAAAATGAGTACCACGTTCACTTATAATAGCACAAGGAGTTCCAAATCGGGAAAATAGACTCTTCAAAAATTTCACAACAACTCGAACGTCATTAGTGGGGAGCGCCTTTGCTTCAACCCATTTCGACAAATAATCGACAACCACGAGAATATACTTGTTCCCTCGAGAAGACGGGAACGGACCCATAAAATCGATGCCCCATACGTCAAAGATCTCGCAAACTTGGATTGCATTTTGAGGCATTTCATCCTTTTGCGAGATTTTTCCTTGACGTTGGCACGAGTCACATGATTTAACCAAGTCGTGGGCATCACGGTAAATAGTTAGCCAATAAAAACCGGAATCAAAGACTTTCTTAGCGGCGTAGTTGGCACCATGATTTCCCCGGTGGGTCCATTATGGCAAGCCGTGAGGATATCAACGGCTTCTTGGCCGTGTACACATCATCTAATCACTTGATCCGCACAAATCTTAAACAAATAGGGGTCATCCCAAAAATAATGTTTTACGTCCATAAAGAATTTCTTCTTTTGTTGGGATGACATCCCTTTCACAACAAAATTCCCCGCATGGTAATTTACAATGTCGGCAAACCATGGGGTACTAGAATCACCTCTAAGCGATATCATTCCAAGTGTCTCGAGAGGAAATGTTTCGGTAATTTCCTTTTTCTTGAGAACACCTTGATGAGGGTTCTCTAGTCTAGACAAATGGTCGGCAGCGAGATTCTCCGCTCCTTTCTTATCACGAATAATGACATCAAATTCTTGGAGAAGGAGGATCCACCGAAGCAATCTCGGCTTAGCATCTTGCTTAGCTAGGAGATACTTAAGAGCTGAATGATCTGTATACACTATGGTCTTCAATAAGACGAGATAAGGTCTAATTTTCTCAAAAGCATAGACTACGGCTAATAACTCTTTTTCAGTAGTGGTATAATGAGATTGGGCATCGGTCATCGTCTTACTCGCATAGTGTATTGGCTGAAAATATTTGGTCTTACGTTGCCCTAGGACGGCCCCGATAGCAAAATCACTAGCATCACACATAATTTCAAAGGGCAAGTCTCAATCGGGGGCAACTAAAATCGGTGCTTCCGTTAATTTCTTCTTAAGAATTTCAAATGCTTCAATGCATTCTTTAGAGAAGAAAAATGGAGTATCTTTTTCTAAAGGTGGATCAGTGGCCGGACAATTTTAGAAAAAACTTGAATAAATCGACGGTAAAAACCGGCATGACCAAGGAAACTTCGAATTCCTTTACGGTGGTGGGATGAGGTAGCTTAGCGATAACATCGACTTTAGCTCGATCGACCTCAATCCCGGATTTAGAAATCTTATGGACGAGGACAATGCCCTCTTTAACCATGAAGTGACACTTCTCCCAATTTAGAACAAGATTGGTGTCTTCACACCATTTTAGCATTTTGTCTAAATGGGAGAGGCAAGACATAAAAGAATTTCCATAAACCGAAAAATCATCCATAAAAACTTCCATTGTTTTCTCGATCATATCATGAAAAATGGCCATCATGCACCTTTGGAACGTGCCCGGAGCATTGCATAAGCCGGAAGGCATACGTCGGTAGGCAAATTTACCATAAGGGCAAGTGAAGGTAGTATTTTCTTGGTCTTGTGGGTCAATCGGGATTTGAAATATCCGGAAAAACCATCGAGAAAACAATAATACTCATTTCCCGCTAAACGTTCGAGCATTTGGTCCATAAAAGGGAGCGGAAAATGGTCTTTACGAGTCGCATCATTAAGCTTACGATAGTCAACACACACTCTCTATCCGGTGACGAGACGTGTGGGAATTAACTCATTATCTTCATTGGTGACGAAGGTCATACCCTCTTTCTTGGAAACACAATGAATGAGACTAACCCACGGGCTATCGCAAATAGGGTAAATCATTCCGGCATCAAGTTGTTTAAAAACTTCCTTTTTGATAACCTCATGAATTTTCGGGTTTACCCTCCTTTGTTGTTGCACCGCGGGTTTGAAGTCATATTCCATTAAAATCTTATGAGTGCAAAAACGAGGGTCAATACACTTAATGTCGGAAATTTGCCAAGCGATGGAACTCTTATGATTCTTAAGCACTTCTAAAAGTCGGGTCTTCTCCTCATCTTTTAAATCCTTAGCAATAATGACGGGAAATTTGTCGGTTTCTTCTAAAAATGCGTATTCGAGATGAGGAGGTAAATCCTTGAGCTCGAGTTCCGGAGGATTAGACGGCTTAATTTCTTTTATTTCTTCAATTTTAGTTTCCTTCGGAGGGAGAGAGGGTGAAGGGTCATCGTTTAACAATTTCTCGAGTAAAAAAATATCTCCCTCCGGATCCAAATAGGTATCATCAATTTCCGGTGAAATTGAATCATTCTTAAGACAAGCCTCGATCTCTTCCAAAATGAAGCACTTCCCTTAAACGGAGTGAGAGAAGGGGAAGAGTCGGCAACGATAGGTTCAGAAGTCGGAATGGGACTGCCACTCGGAGAATTGTTTGAAAATCCAAGAACTTCTTGAGCATACTCCTCAGAAGCAATATCTATGACATCGATCCGGTTAACCGATATATCATTGTAATTAGAGGAGTATCTCGAAGTTTGATCGAGTTTAAAAGTTACGGCTTGATCATCAACACGAAGGGTTAGTTCTTCACCATAAACATCAATTAAAGCACGTCCCGTCCTCAAGAAGGATCTCCTGAGAATGAGGGGAACCCGAGAATCGGCATCAAAATCAACGACTACAAAGTCAGCCGGAAAATGGAACTTTCCTACTTTTACGAAGACATCTTCGGCTACACCGATAGGGCGAGTAATTGATCGGTCCGCAAGCTCGAGAGTCATACGAGTAGGAGTAAGTTCGGAAAGAGAAAGCTTTTTCCATACGAAAGTGGCATAAGATTGATGCTTGCGCCAAGATCGGCCAAGGCTAAGCATTCAACCATTCCCGGAAAATCGCACGGAATGAGAAACTTGCCGGGGTCTCCAAGTTTTTCGGGTAACTTTTTGAGGAGAACCGCCGAACAATACTCATTTAACGGGGTTTTGGCCAATTCAAATAATTTTTCCTTATTACTTAGCAAATTCTTAATTGTCGAAGCAAATCTAGGCATGTGAAGAAGAGCATCCGCGAAGCTAATATCGAAGTGTAAATCTTGAAAGATTTGGAAGAACTTTTCCATTTGATTGTTAGCTTTTTCGCGGAGCTTTTGATCATTAAGTCTTGACGGGTAAGGTATTGACGGTTTAGGATTAGACTTTGGAGTATTAACGGGAGCAACTTCGGGCTCAGAAACTTGGAAAACTGGAGGGTGGACGTTGTCAGTACTTCCCTTTTTAGTAGGAGGCACCGTGTCCTTTGTCACCTCGGTTTCACGTTCCACTACTTTAGGAGGAGAAGAAGAAGTAGTAGGAACCGTAGGTCCATTATAAGCAACACCACTTCAGGTGGTGATAGCTTTCATGTCACCTCTCAGGTTAGCAACGGTATTGCTTGGAAGAGATCCCGAACTCGAGGGTTAATTCATTTGCATCAAACTACTCATCATGTTCTTAAGCTCATTCGTTTGCCTAGTCAACGTAGTATTGATTTCTTTCCGAAGCTTGACCTTCATATTGTTGATATGATTTTGCATAGCTCGCATGCTAACATCATTCGTCTTTATGTAGTTCGAAAAATAACTAGAAGGTCCAACTTGAGGAGGAGGAGGTTGATGAGGTGGAGCTTGGTAATTTTGGTTTACTTGATTGAAATTTGTTCCACGGTTTTAGTTATAACCTTGATTAGTATTTTAACCTTGGTTATTTTGATTGAAACGGTTTTGATTGTTTTGAACGGAAGGAAAACCGGGTGGTCCCATTTGGTAATTAGCACGATAATTAGTTTCTCCTTGAGGGCGAAATCCTTGATTTTGATTGTAATTCGCTGTTGCTGCGGTAGCATTGAAAACGTTGCCATCGGTGGCTTGACAATCATAGTAAGGATGGGGACCACCACAAATTACGCAATTTTCGGTAATGGCTTTAACGGGCTCCGGTTTTTGGTTTTGAATCTTAAGTTCTCTCATCATACATCTTATAGCATCCGTAAGTTCGGCCATCTCCGATGGATGTGCCGGTGAAGAAGAAGTAGAAGCATTCACTTTGGAAACAACCGGTTTGTTTCGTAAAGTGGGAACTTTCGATTTGTTCTCGATAATAGTCAAAATATCTCTCGGAGTGCGATTCAAGATATTGCCACCGGTGGCCGCATTAAGCGAATCTTGATCGGTTTGTGTCAAAGCATTATAGAACGTATCGATTTGGTGCAATTCCGAAAAACCGTGAGGTGGGCATTTAAGAAGGAGATCCTTGAAACGTTCCGATGCCTCACCAAAATTTTCATCAAAACGTTGTAGAAAATTTGTGATATCATTCTTGAGATTCGTCGTCTTAGAAGGAGGAAAGAAATGATTCACAAATTTAGAGACGAGATCTTCCCAAGTAGTAATCAAACGAGGGGGTTCTTTTTCGAGCCAAATCCGGGCAGCCCCCTCAAGAGAAAATGGGAATAAAATCAACTTATTCGCGCTATGAGGAACAACCCGATATTTCATAGTCGAGGTCAACTTATTAAACCATCGGATGTGAGCGTGAGGATCGTCCCTCTCGAAACCATGAAATTGGTTTGACGTTATAAGTTGAATTAAACCGGTTTTTAGCTCAAAATTCTCGGAAAGAATCGGTGGTAAAACAATAGCATCTCCGTAACCCTCGGTGGGTGCTTGGAGCAACTCCGACATAGTACGTGTATCCTCCATTTCGGTAATAGGGGCTTCAACAAGAGTACGTATCTCTATCTACGATTACGTCTACGATATTGTTGAGTCGGTATTGTGAGATTCGATTGAGAACGAGTGCGCATGCATTAAAAACACAAAATTCAAAAGAAAAACAAATTTTGAATTTTTTTTTTGGGTTTTTATATTTAGAAAAATGAGAAAAACAATTATTTTTGGTAATCGATTCGTCAACCGGTGCTCGGTAGCTCTCTAGAATACGCACAAAGTGGCGGAGAAACAAAGGTCCGCAATGAATGCTAATTAAAAACCCGTTTCTTTCGGTTCGACAATTTAATGTCAATCCTCTTTAAACCACTCTTATAGTTTGTAATCTAAAGGTGAGCCGACGTAACAATTGACTTCACGATTTCTTTTGTTGATTTTTTTTTTTAATTTTTTTGGTATTTTGAATACTTTAGGAAAAGTATTCGTGATTTTTTATTTTTTTTTGTTTTTATAATAATATAAGAAAATATTTACAAAATAAAATGATAACTTCACGGGGAAGGATCTTCAAATCACTAATCTTCTAACGGGAACGGCGCCAAAAGGTCAATTCTCTCTCTAAAAACTTGGTGTGTCCACAAGTATATATATTATAGCAAGAAAAACCCGACCAAAAGGTCAATTCTCTCTCTAACCAAGAGTGAATATACCAAGAGGTCAAGGAAAATCAAACAAAATATATTTTGGAAAGTACTGGATATTCCCGGGTCGTTTAGGTCAAAAAGAAGTGTGAATGGAAAATCGGATTCGGTTCGTGATTGGGTGATTTGAATAATTGAGATATTTTGGAATTATGACTAAAAACGGAAAACATATACTAAAAAGCAACTAATAAGCATATAAAACAAGAAAGTAAAGCATAAATAAGCAAAAACGCAAATTAAACTAAAAATGGGCTCTAAACAGGAATTAAATGGGCTTAAAAAACCTAAAAATCAAAAATAAACCCTGGATGTGTAAATTTAATTTCTAAAAGTCCTAAATGACTAAAAATAATTTTAGAAAAATGAATTGCATTTTTTTGATTTTTTTTATTAATTATGAATTAAAAACACTTTTAAACTAAAAATAATATTAAAAATGCTAAACTAATTAAGAAAAATCTGAAATTTTTATAAAAAAAAAAAATACTTAAGACTAAGTGGAATCTATGAAAAATAAAACCTAAGTACCAGATTATAGAAATAAGCTGGTAATAAGCTAAAAGGGAAAGTAAGCAAAATAAGAAAAAGCTGGTCAAGTAAATATGGTAAGCAATCTTAGTCGAAAAAGTCCCAAGGGCAGAGTTGGTTGTGGTGTGGTGTGATAAACTGGTTGAGGATAGTTAAGGATGGTTGAGGTCTAGGGTTCGAGCCTTGGCTCACCCTGGGCTTCCCAACTTCCCAGTTTTTATTTTGCAAAAATTTTCAAACAAACTTTTTAATAAGCTGAATATAGAAACTTTTTGTAAAGCAAACCTTTTTTAAACTTTTAAAATAAGCTTGGAAATAAGCCAAACACGTTCAGCAGTACTAACTTGTAAGTTAGTACTGCTATGCTAATAAGTAAGCTGCTAAGGACTTTTTAAGCTCAATAAGCACTCTAAAAAGCTAAAAAGCTAAAGAAATCTAAAACCCTAACCCTAATAACCACTAAGGACCAAAAATAAGCTAGAAACAATAAGCAAAAGCTTCAAAATCTAAATAAGCAATAACCCTAAAACTGTTAACCAAACAGCCTAAAGGGGACTATTTAAGCTACTATAAAAGCTATTAAATCAATAAGCTATACCCTAAAAACTCAAAACAGATCAAAATCATAGACAAATGAGCTCACAAAATCAATATCAGACAATTTTAAGCTTATTTAGAGCTTAAAATTAAGCTGATAAGAAGTGCACTTAGCACTCAGCATAGAAATTTCTATGCTGAGTGGATATTCCAAAAAACTGAAAATGCTACTTTATTAGACTAAAAATAAGCTACTATACCAATAAGCTAAACTTCAAATCCTTAAAACAGATTAAGACCTATCACCAATGAACTCAGAAAATCATTTTTCAGACAAATTGAACTTAAAATAAGCTGGAAAAGATCTGATAAAAACCTATGTTGAGCAATCAGCATACACTGATTCAATTTTTTTTTGAAACTTAAACCTTGGTGTGCTTTTTGACACTTAACACAACACTTACAACTATCATTTTAAACTCTAATTGATACAAAAATTTAACCTCAAAATGACTTAAACAATTTTATCAAATAAAACTGATATAACTTGTTGATGCAAATAATGTTCTAAAAACGTTATTTATATCTTTCGATAACTTCACGTTTTGATGATAACAAAATGTGAAAACATTTTACGTTAAAATTAACGTAAACAAGTTTTTAGTCGAAATATCCCGTTTCTACGTATATCACTCTAGGTATGAACAAACAAATTTACAACTTGACAAATGATCAAAGAAGTGAATTTGTGTTTCAAACTTCACATTTTTAATGTGACAAAACATTTTTTCAAAAATATACCTTACAGGTTATTTTTAAATTATAAAGAAATGTTTTATTGGAAAAATAAGTTTAAATATCATAACAGCTATTTTCCCTCCCAAAATCAACTCCAAACTTCCCCAAATAAACTTTCACCATTAAAAACAAAAAGTGGAGCGTTCTTGTCTGGCACGGTACCACTAAATTTAGTGGTACCGTGTGACATTTAGTGGTGCCATGTCCCTATAACGGTCAGATTTCTTCTGCCTATAAATACCAGCCCTCTTCACAGTTTTTGGGTATCCTTTTTCACACACAACTTTCTGAGTTCAAAACTCTTAACACTTCTGATGTGTCGGGTTCGTGCAAGTTTTAAATTTATAAGGGGTGAATTACCGAATCTAAGAACAACACATACGAGCAAGTATACTCGTCCGTTGTAGCAAGGTTTTTATGGTAAGTCGGGATCGTTCGCAGGTATTTGTGTAGTGAATCGAATTGTAAGTTAAAAGCAAATTTCTCAAACAAGCAATAATGATAATATGAAAATTCAAATGATTAAAAACTACACTTGCTTAGACTAGTGCACTACAATTGACTAATATGATTGTGATAACTTTGGATAACATGTTGGTTGTGATAATTAGTTTGGTGACTAATCTATTGTTTCTACAAATTAAACCTTCGTCAAGATTTTAGTTTATAAAAACAAGCATTACGTTTAACCAATTAATTCAAGATCAATTCAAGGTTCATAAGTTGGTGTACCTTAAACACGAAAACAATTTTTTGTTTTATCAAACAAGCTTAAGAAATGGTCAATACGAAAGGTAACCGATTATAGACAAAAGGTCACAATTGATGGTAAACTATTAATCTCTCGACCCTTGAAATGGTTTACAATTAATCCGTTTTGATAGACAAAAGCATTTTCATTACAATCACGATTAAGCTTCTTTGTTTAATCAAGAATAGTGGATGACAACAATCATTCATAGACAAATGATTATAACTAGTTGAATAACAATAGTTCTCTCGACCCTTAAAATTACTAGCAACTAGTTAAACTTGACCAACAAATGTCACTATGAAACTTGATCACAATTGGTTCTTAGAATCAACTTGAAATTGAATTAAAACATGTTATCACAATCATATGCCAATCAATAGGTAATACACATCATCTAAGCAAGTGCACAAAGGCACTAGCCACTCATAGCAAACATAAACATAATCTTAAAACTTTGAACATTAAAAACCATGATTAAGAGTCTTACAATGATTGAAAATAAGATTACAAGTGAAAAGGCAATGATTCTCACAAGAAATGAAATGGACTTCGACTCTCCTCTTCTCCTGGACTTTTTGGACAAAATTAAGAGTATGTGATGAGTGGTTGATGGATTCTCCTTGTTGATTTTTGGATGTACTCTAAATACTCATCAAATGGTCCAATTAATACTCCAACCAAGGGTCTTGGTTCATTAATTCTTCTCTTGTCCTCCAAGTAGTGTTAATTAGACAATAATTATGATTAGAAGGTCCTAGAACCGGATGTGTAGCAATCACAAGACTTAATGATGAAGATTTAGAAATCAGACGACATCCAACCAATCGGTATTTCATCCAACCGATCGGTTGGTCTTCAAAGCTGACCTCCATCCGAATCGGATGCGGGCTGCATCCGATCGGATGGAGCTTGCTGATTTACTCTTTTTGGACTTTTGCCGTTTGACTTGTTTCTTGTTCGTAGCTCTTGGTTCTTTGATCTTTCCCTTCATCTTTAAACTCATTAACTTGACTACATTGACTTTTACTCTTCTAAGTACCTTTGGTGCGGGACTTGCCACAAGAATCTTCATGAATTCATAGATATTTCCTTCTTCCTCGTTTTTGCATCATTTTCATCCTTTTTCCTGTTTTTGGCTACATATAGTTCGTGATGAGACGAAAAGTGTACCGCTTTTAGGGGGTCATTTAAGCCCTAAATCGTATTTATTTGATCAAATATTGCCCTAAATCGTTCCTTTTGTCATTTTAGGTACTTTGGAGAAGAAATCTGGAAAAGGAAGCATTTTGGACGTTTTTGGAGCATAAAAGTGAAGAAAACGAAAAAGTCTCAAAATCGGCTGGAAAAGTACCTGTGACGGTGATGCGCGTGATGTGTCGTTGCGGTTTAGCAGTTTTAATGCCTACTCAAGTTTTAAATTTATATTTAGCCGACTTATCAATAACACACACACTTAACGAGCAGTGTACCCGGTCAGTATGAATATAATGGTAAGTAGAGTGTCGATCACTAAGAGTGGAACGTATTATCTAGTTATTCTGATCAGTATTTTAATATCCTAACGCAAGGGGGTTTCAGCCTGAGAGACTGGCACGATTTGTTTGCAATTAAATAATAAAATAAACCAATAGGCACGAATCAGCAAGTAGCACACACGTACACAGATAAATACTCGAGACAATAAGAGGGCTGTCCTTATAATTAAGTAGATTGTCACTTGTTTTATTGATAGCTTTATATGAAGTGTATGTAGTTAACCCTTTCTCGTTGGTCCTAATCTTATCGGCGAGTAAACCCTTAATGATTACTTATGTCTAAAAGTTATTCCTAAGTGATCAGTTTAGTAATAACCGTGGGAGCCACATTATGTCCCGCAGTCAAATGCCCGCAAGCCACTAATAAACACAGAGGTTATCAATGCACTAATAAGTAGTAACCAAAGACATCAACATATAAACTTTAATTGATGGGAAAGCAAGTATTAAAGGGAGTGCAATCTTTCGTTGTCACATTACACAAGCCACCAATCCTGATGAATTAAAGTTTGCTAACACAATAAAACAAAACTACTTAATGAATTAAACACATGCAGCACCTTCTTACAGCTCTTGTATCTTTGATTTGGGTGTGTCTTGTGCTGCCTCCTTGACTGAATTCGTCCTTGGTTTCTCCTGTTCGGTCTTAGGTTATATTGTTCGGAACTCTTTAATTCGTCTGGTCTACGGGGTATTTATAGTTTCTGTCTGAGGGAAGATGCGGCGCATCTACTAAGTAGATGCGGCGCATGTACTTAACTTCGCGTGGGGTCCAAGATTATAATATTCAGGAATATTCGTACACCGCCAGAAGATGCGGCGTAACTCCATGATTAGATGCGGCGCATGTCCTCTTGTATCTTGGATCGTATCTGGTGATATCTTGATAGAGATGCGGCGCATGTCATGAGTGAGATGCGGCGCATCTGGAGCAGATTAGTCTTGATCTTCTTCATTTCAGTACTCTTAACTTTATGCATGTTTTGCTTCATAATCGGTCCAAAATCGCTAAGTTTCACCAAATGCTTGTTTTTACCTGAGAATTACAAAAGTAAACGATTAAGTATCAATCCTCATACATAATATAGTAAAACAAGTCAAATTAATAGGATAAATGATAGTAATAAAATGTACTTATTTGAGTTCATCAAATATCCCCCCACTTGAACTTTACTTGTCCCCAAGTAAACCTTAGAATTTCTTTTATGAAAATGTATCCTAAAAGATGTTAGGATTTATTTTTATATCAAGCATGTATTCGTTTATTTCATAATCACACAACTAAACACTTAACGAATTTAGAAGTAAAATAAAATAAGTCGATAAAAGCAAATCTAATCGTTTAACTGTCCAGTCGCGACGAATATTCTATCATAAGCTTGGCAAGTATACACATCTCCCCCACTAAAGCTAAAGAATAACAAGTCTAAAGCGGTAAAAAGGGTTTTTAGGCTTAAGGGTTAATTATTCTCTTTTCACTATCGATTTCAAATCCCAGAAAAGGCGACAAAATCACAAATACATGATCGAATCCACGAACACGATACTTGCAATTGCTCAAATCCTTAACTCGAATAGGCTAAAGATAGGTCCAAACTTCACCAATAATAATATATCAAAAAGGGCGACAAAATCATAAATACATAGCCGAATCCACGACTACGATACTTAAGATTGCTCAAATCCCTAATCTCAATAAATCAAAGGTTCGGTTGGGAAAAGAATAATAAAGGGTATGGATAACATTTGGGATATAAATTGGTGTCAAATGAAAAATGAACAAAACAAATAAATTAAAATCTTAAGTGTGGTTAATCACTATCCCAACCATCCCATGAATAAGACTCATATCATAGAATAACTCACGCTTTAAAACTTGAAACACACGCTTTAGGTAGACACAAATTATACTCAACAAGATCTTAATCAAAGAATAAACCTTAATTGGCGTTCCCATAACGGCCAATTCCCATTCAATCCATAAATATAGTACAACAAATAGTGGTGATATCGACCACTTACATAACTTTACATAAGTTGGTTAAAACAAACATCCAACTCTTCTTCTTTTTTCTTTTTCTTTTCTTATTTTTTCGATTTTTTTTTTTTTTTTTTTTTTTTTTTTTTTTTTTTTTTTTTTTTTTTTTTTTTGAAGAAACATAAACATAGATGTGTAAAATTTCACCACATCACTATAATGATAATTCTGGATAATTTTTCCATACTTTTCATAACTTCAGAAATAATGGTAATAGTGAAAGTAGTAAACACACGAAAAATAAACTCAAAAATATACAATATTTACTTTCACTCCAATTGCATTGTGCAATTTCCCGACCTAACCATAGATAATGAATTACGCACGCGAACACAGGTAATGTAAGGAAACACACTTTGCCTATAGCAATTAACCAACCACGGATTTTAATCTACAGGGTAGGCTAAGGTGTAAGGTGTAACGAAACATTTTAAAACATAGGTGTAAGAAACGAAAGGAATGGCTCTGAGTGTTTTTCTAGGGGTATCTTACTCTAAAAATGAGAGTAACAAAAGGGTTTATACGGGGGTTAACTAACCAGTGTAGTTAGTTAATAACACATAACATATAAAGGCTATTTTGGGTGTAATCCTAGAATTTTACCAAGTTAGACAAGTCATTCCAATTATATAAATAATACTCATTATGGTGGTCTCGAATAGTATACAAGCCAAGTTCTAAAGTTTACAAGTCACCGGCACACTCATAGATTTGTGAATTTTGGAAAATCACAATTTTTGAAAATAACGTCATGTGTGCAGCTATGCAACTTAGATCTTAAACAAAAACATGCTAAAAAAAATTTTAAGTTTGATATATTAAGCACATTTTAAGCATATTTTGAAAAAGTTTAGGACAAGTAATTGTTAAGTGTTCTAATTCTCCAATCCCCCCACTTAAGTTAAACAACGTCCTCGTTGTTTGTATAAAAGGCTAAAAACTGGAAAATAAAAGAATTAGAACAGGAAAACTCCCCTGAGATTTGCTTGGTATGATCCTCCATTTGTATAAGAGCAAAAATCAACTTCTTGTGGATTAGAACGTTAAAGCTTCATACTTGATGTATCCACAGGAAATCCAGGAAACTATAATACCACCAACACTTTAAAACACACCTAAGATAAGAAAGGTTCAAACTTGCATAATACATTAGTAGTTAGGAAAAATAAAACTTAAAAATTAAAAAATGAATATCATCAGGTCAGTCGATGCGCCGTATCTTATGGAAGAAGATACGCCGTATCGAGCCTGGAATTAATACGGATCAGAATAAAGATGCGCCGCATCCTTAACCAGGGATGCGCCGCATTGAAATAAACTGATAAATAGTTTTAAAGTCGAAAATAAAAATGCAGAGAAATAAAATAAGATATGACCATTGTAGGAGATGCGTCGCATCTCAGAATTGAGATGCGCCGTATCCTCGGCGGCCTGACTGACTCGACACAGAAAACAGAAAATTAAAAGATAAATCCGGGTTGTCTCCCGGCCAGCACTTGTTTTTATTCCAGAGTCTTCAAGTTAGACTCACGTTCAGCTCTTCATTCCAATACTTCAGGTTCAAACTCCACCACCTCGTTCTCATCATCCTCAATTTTATTATCAAAGTATTTCTTCACACGTTGCCCGTTCACTTTGAATATATAACCATTTTTATCGCATATTTTAATAGTTCCATATGGATACACTTTCTTGACAACGAACGGTCCCGTCCACCTTGATTTAAGTTTACCAGGATACATCTTTAATCTGGAATTAAACAGTAGCACTTTCTCTCCAATAGTAAACGTTTTATCCCCACGTAACCTCGAGTCATGCCATCTTTTAGTTCTTTCTTTGTAGATCTTAGTATTTTTGTAGGCCTCATCTCTTAGTTCATAGAGTTCATTAAGTTCCATGAAACGGTTCTTCGTTGCAGCTTCCATATCCATATTACAATTCGTCAAAGCCCAATATGCACTTTGTTCAATTTCGATCGGTAGGTGGCATGCTTTTCCGTATACAAGACAGAATGGAGTGCATCCCGTTGGTGTCTTATAGGCTGTACGGAATGCCCATAAAGCATCATTTAACTTGTCAGACCACCCTTTAGGATTATACCCAGTCGTTTTTTCAAGAATTCGTTTTATAGCTCTATTGGTTAGTTCAGTTTGACCATTTGATTGAGGATGGTATGCGGTGGAAACCCTATGATATACTCCATATTTTTGCAAGGCTCTTCCCAAATGGTGATTACAAAAGTGTGTTCCCCTATCACTAATCAATGCTTTAGGAATTCCAAACCTAGAGAACAAACTTTGCAAAAATTTAAGTACTACCTTGCTGTCGTTTGTTGGAGATGCTTGCGCTTCGACCCATTTTGATACGTAATCAACAGCAACTAAAATATATTTGTTACCTTTAGATTCAGGAAACGGTCCCATGAAGTCTAATCCCCATATGTCGAAAACTTCACATACATGGATATAGTTTTGCGGCATTTCGTTTCTTGATGTAATATTTCCGGATCGTTGACACGCATCACATCCTTTTATATAATCTTTCGCATCCTCCAACATATTGGGCCAATAAAATCCCGCATCCAGGATCTTTCTTCTTGTGATGACTGGACCGTGATGTCCCCCTGTTGGCCCTGAATGGCAATGTGCCAATATTGCTGCGATGTCATCACCGTCTACGCATCTTCGTATAATATTGTCAGGACATAATTTAAAGGCATAAGGTTCATCCCAAATATACTCGTTAGCGCGAGTTATAAACCTTCTTTTCTCGTCGGATGTTAGCCCTTTTGGAATTTCATTTGCAACAATAAAGTTTATAAAGTCGGCATACCATGGTCCATTATTATTGCTCTTAATTCCTACCATCATAAGGTGTTCATCAGGAAAGTCATCAGCTATTTCCCTTTCGTCAAGCACCTCCATATCAGGGTTTTCAAGTCTAGATAAGTGGTCAGCAGCTAGATTCTCGGCACCCTTTTTATCTTTAATTTCAATATCGAATCCTTGGAGCAATAAAACCCACCTAATAAGCCTTGGCTTGGCATCCTGTTTATTGAACAAATACTTCAAAGCAGAATGGTCAGTGTAAACCATAGTTTTTGACAATATAAGATATGATCTAAATTTATCGAATGCAAAAACTACTGCTAAAAGTTCTTTTTCCGTGGTGGTGTAGTGTTCTTGGGCATTATTCAATGTTTTGCTAGCATAATAAATTGGCTTAAATTTCTTATCTATCTTTTGGCCAAGTACGGCTCCAACAGCATAATCACTAGCATCACACATTAGTTCAAAAGGCAGATTCCAATCCGGCGAAATTATAATGGGTGCAGAAGTTAGTTTTTCTTTAAGTATATTAAATGCCTTTTTGCAATCTTCAGAAAAATCAAACTTTGCATCCTTTAGCAACAATTGGGTCATAGGCCTAGATATTTTTGAAAAATCCTTTATGAACCTACGATAAAATCCAGCGTGCCCTAAAAAACTTCTAACGCCTTTTACGTTAGTGGGGTAAGGTAGTTTGGCAATTACATCAATTTTAGCTTTATCGACTTCTATACCTTTCCCAGAAATCTTATGTCCTAACACAATTCCCTCTCTAACCATAAAGTGACATTTTTCCCAATTAAGAACAAGGTTAGTTTCTTCACACCTAGCAAGCATTTTATCAAGTTTAAAGAGACAATCACTAAATGAGTTACCGAACACCGAGAAGTCGTCCATGAAGACTTCCATAAAGTCTTCTACCATATCATGGAAGATAGCCGTCATACAACGTTGGAAAGTAGCAGGGGCGTTGCATAGTCCGAACGGCATTCTCCTATAGGCGAAGGTTCCATAAGGGCAGGTGAAAGTCGTCTTCTCTTGATCCTCGGGGGCAATTGGTATTTGGAAGAAACCTGAAAAACCATCTAAAAAACAATAATAATCATAACCTGATAGTCTTTCTAATATTTGATCAATAAATGGAAGAGGGAAGTGATCTTTTCGCGTAGCATCATTGAGTTTGCGGTAGTCGATGCAAACTCTCCATCCGGTAACAGTCCTTGAAGGGATTAGCTCATTGTCGTCATTGAGTACTACCGTCATTCCTCCTTTTTTTGGTACAACGTGGATGGGACTGACCCACGAGCTGTCGGAAATTGGGTAGATAAGTCCGGAGTCAAGCAATTTTACAATTTCATTTTTCACCACATCTTGGACTTTTGGATTCAAACGCCTTTGAGGTTGGATAGTTGGTTTGAATTCATCCTCCATAAGGATTTTATGTGTACAAAATGACGGGCTAATTCCCTTAATATCAGACATACTCCACGCTAATGCTCCTCTTCGTTTACATAGTACCTGCAAAAGAGACTCTTTTTCTTTTGGCGTTAGGTCAGATGCAATAATAACGGGTGAATTAGTATTTCCGTTTAAATAAGCATATTCCAAAGTAGAAGGAAGATCCTTAAGCACAGGTTTAACATTATCAATTTCAGTAGCACTAGCGGAATAAACCTGTTCTTTAATTATATCGCTGCTGTCATCAGATAGATGCGCCGCATCGAGGTTTTCGATGCGCCGTATCGCGTTACAAACAGCAGAATCAGCAGCGAAATTATAATCAATAGTATTCTCATCAACTTGATCTTCTATAGCAATTGTGTTTTCTAAATTTTTAAGCAGAAAAGAATCAAGCAAATTATTTTTTAACAATCTCTGAGTAAATTGATTAATCGTGTCATCAGAAACATCGATGTTATAGCATTCATCATCATCAGAATTATCTTTACTCATAGATTGTTCCATGTTAAACTCAACCTCATCTTTTCCTATGGTAAGAGTTATTTTTTTATTAAAAACATCAATCATGGCCCTAGCAGTGGCTAAAAATGGTCGTCCTAATATTATAGGAGTTCTAGAATTTTCAGGCATATCGAGGATAACGAAGTCGATAGGTAATTCAAATTTATCAACTTTTATTAATATATTTTCCGCTATTCCTAATGGGTATTGTATAGACCTATCAGCTAGTTCTAAGCACATCCTAGTAGGTTTTGGTTCACCAAGACCTAATTTATCATACATAGAAGAGGGCATAAGACTTATACTAGCTCCTAGGTCGGCTAAGGCATTTTCAATATGCAAATTTTTAATTTGACAAGGAATAGTGAAACTCCCTGGATCTTTTTCTTTAGACGGAAGTTTGTTGAGCAATGCCGCTGAGCTTCTTTTCCCCATTGTAATGGTGCAAGCCTCTTCGAGTTTAGACTTGTTTGTAAGCAAGCTTTTCAGATATTTGGCATATTTTGGCATTTGCACTAGGGCTTCCATAAATGGTATGCTTAGCTGCAGCTGCTTGAGATTCTCCAGGAATTTCTTTTGATAGGCATCTTCTTTCTCTTTCCTTACCCTATGTGGGAAAGGTGGTGTTGATCGTTTAGGTTCAACAGAAGGTTCTCTTCTAATTACAGGTTCTGGATCAGTCTCTTTTGGTTGCTCTTGCTCAGGTGATAAAGATTCAGGGGAAATTTTGTTTGTACTGTCATCCTCGGGTGTTTCTCCGATTTGAAAGGTTGACTTTCCGCCTCTAGTTGTAATTCCTTTCAAATCGTGCCTTACCAAAAGAACCTTGTTAAGCACTGTTGACAATTGGTGCACTTCAATTGCCAAACCATTGATCATATTGTTTTGTTCCTTTAGTAACAGCTCATGACTGCCTTTGAATTCAGTAATAAAGTTTCTTGCTTCATGATGTTCTTTTTCATTAGCTTGAGCGATTAGTAGTGCAAACTCTTCCATAGTAAGGTTTCTTTGTGGTCTTCCGAACCAGTATGGGAAAATATCGAACATTGCTCCTGAAAATTAAGAACAAGAAGATTTCAAAGTAAAAGCTTCCTAGTATAAGGGTAAGTCAGAATACTTTCCGTTCGGAAATTAGAAAAGAATAAAAGTTGCTGATATCTGTAGACGATGCGCCGTATCCAAAAAGTTGGATACGCCGTATCTTATAATCGTTAAAATTTAATCAGACTTTATCCAGAAAATAGATACGCCGCTTAGAATATAAGAATGCGCCGTATCGAATTAATTAATCAAAAATCAGCTTATCTAATTAAAATTAAATGCGTCGTATTAACGAAAGTTAATGCGCCGTATTTTCGTTACGTTTAGAAATAAATATCGATTTTTGATTCAGTAAGATGCGCCGTATCGACAAAGATCGATACGCCGTATCCGTTTAATAATTCGCAAACTGTTTTTAATTAAAATAATAGATACGCCGTATCTGCTAAAGCAGATGCGTCGTATGGCGTTAACGTTTAGAAAATTTTTTTTATCAAAAACAGATACGCCGTATCTGCAAAAGCAGATGCGTCGTATTACTTTATCGCTTTTTGAAAAAAATTTCGTATTAAAAACAGATACGCCGTATCTTGGGGAAAAGATGCGTCGTATCGAATTAATTAAACGCGTTGTATTTTTTAAAAATTAAAAGCAATACGCCGTATCTGAGAAATCAGATGCGCCGTATCGTTTGATTTAGCACAGTACAACGATAGCAGAACAGAAAAATACGAAAAATAAAAACAAAAAATAAAAACACACAAACAAAATAAAACACACAAAAATAAAAGAAAACAATTAACACACAATACAACAAATATGCAAAATAGTACAATGATGCAATTAATCTAATAAAAAGAAAAACCTAATTAAAATACTAATCAAATTAACAGATAATAACAATTCACTCCCCGGCAGCGGCGCCAAAAACTTGATGCGCGTGATGTGTCGTTGCAGTTTAGCAGTTTTAATGCCTACTCAAGTTTTAAATTTATATTTAGCCGACTTATCAATAACACACACACTTAAAGAGCAGTGTACCCGGTCAGTATGAATATAATGGTAAGTAGAGTGTCGATCACTAAGAGTGGAACGTATTATCTAGTTATTCTAATCAGTATTTTAATATCCTAACGCAAGGGGGTTTCAGCCTGAGAGACTGGTACGATTTGTTTGCAATTAAATAATAAAATAAACCAATAGGCACGAATCAGCAAGTAGCACACACGTACACAGATAAATACTCGAGACAATAAGAGGGCTGTCCTTATAATTAAGTAGATTGTCACTTGTTTTATTGATAGCTTTATATGAAGTGTATGTAGTTAACCCTTTCTCGTTGGTCCTAATCTTATCGGCGAGTAAACCCTTAATGATTACTTATGTCTAAAAGTTATTCCTAAGTGATCAGTTTAGTAATAACCGTGGGAGCCACATTATGTCCCGCAGTCAAATGCCCGCAAGCCACTAATAAACACAGAGGTTATCAATGCACTAATAAGTAGTAACCAAAGACATCAACATATAAACTTTAATTGATGGGAAAGCAAGTATTAAAGGGAGTGCAATCTTTCGTTGTCACATTACACAAGCCACCAATCCTGATGAATTAAAGTTTGCTAACACAATAAAACAAAACTACTTAATGAATTAAACACATGCAGCACCTTCTTACAGCTCTTGTATCTTTGATTTGGGTGTGTCTTGTGCTGCCTCCTTGACTGAATTCGTCCTTGGTTTCTCCTGTTCGGTCTTAGGTTATATTGTTCGGAACTCTTTAATTCGTCTGGTCTACGGGGTATTTATAGTTTCTGTCTGAGGGAAGATGCGGCGCATCTACTAAGTAGATGCGGCGCATGTACTTAACTTCGGTGGGGTCCAAGATTATAATATTCAGGAATATTCGTACACCGCTAGAAGATGCGGCGTAACTCCATGATTAGATGCGGCGCATGTCCTCTTGTATCTTGGATCGTATCTGGTGATATCTTGATAGAGATGCGGCGCATGTCATGAGTGAGATGCGGCGCATCTGGAGCAGATTAGTCTTGATCTTCTTCATTTCAGTAGACTCTTAACTTTATGCATGTTTTGCTCCATAATCGGTCCAAAATCGCTAAGTTTCACCAAATGCTTGTTTTTACCTGAGAATTACAAAAGTAAACGATTAAGTATTAATCCTCATACATAATATAGTAAAACAAGTCAAATTAATAGGATAAATGATAGTAATAAAATGTACTTATTTGAGTTCATCAGACGGCGTCAAGCCCCAGTGTGACGCCGTCAACCCTTGATAAGCCAGAGAGGATTTTGGAAGATTAAAGGGGGACGGTGTCAAGAAGGCCGTCAAGTGTTAAGTTAAAGAGAGACGGGCCAAAGGATTTTTGAAGGTGACGGCGTCAGGATCATAGACCTGACGACGTCAGATGATATAGAGTGACGGCGTCAAAGTATTCTTACACGAGAAGGAACCTTAGTGAAACCGCCACAAGTTAATCAAGACAATCACAACTCGCGCGCGGAGTAGTTGTTACTGTTTTGGCCATAAAATCCTCATACGAACTCGGATTTAGGTGATTCAAAAGGCCACGGATTCGGGACGAAGAAATCTACAATTTGGTGAAAAAGGGGATCTAACGCCGTCAAGTGTATGGGCTGACACCGTCAGATCGGGCCGACAGAAAAATGCCTATAAATATAACCTCACAACTTCATTATTTGTAAGCCCTAAACCCTAAGTCCGATTCTAGGGTTTAGGTAGGTGTTTTTCCAGCAACTTAGAAGGTCTTAATCACTCCATAAACATCTTGTAATGGTGTGTTGATTCTATCTTAATTATGTCTTCCATTATTATTGTTGCTTGTTCTTCATTGATTATGTTTTACTAAATCACCTAGTGTTTACCTATGATTGTGTGAAACTTGTATATAATTAATTAGATCTTATTGATTCCTTGTTGATGTATGTGTCTATCGTCATCAATAAAGGTGTGACACTTCAATAGATCTTATTGGTTTAGCTTATAATTCTTGTTTCCTATTGTCTCTTGTTTGATTGGGTGATATCGATGTTAGGCTTAAGAAAACTGGCTAACCTCCTATACGGTAACTTGCTTGAACGTCTTAAGAAACATGAACCAATGCGTACTAAGGTTTTTATGGTTGTATTTAATGCATGAGCGAATTCTAATGATCCCATGTTAGGAGCTTCTTAGCCGGCTCGACATAGGAGTGAAGTAGGAGCTTGTAGAGTTGGGGAAGTACGTACGCCACCCCACGAATGGTATTAAGGAATACAACCCGTCAATTAAAACAAGGTGTGACAATTCAATAGATAGAATTGGATAGCTAGCAAGGAGTAACATATCATAGGTAGACATGCTTCACGTCCCTTGTAGAACCCTAGTTTACTTTTCTTGCATATTAGTTTAGTTAGTAGCTTTTGGGTTAGTTGATTAGCAACTAATTCCGCCCCTTCTTCCAAAACACGAAATTTTTACTTGCTTTCCATAAAATATAAAAATACAAAAAGAATCATCCATCACCTCTAGACCTAGTTAGAATAATTTCAATCCTAACGAACACTATTCTTTGAGTTGAACGATCAATCCCCCGGTACTTGCCACTTTACTATACTACAACGGTCAGGTACACTGCCTGGTGGGGATTGCAAGCCTCTTGAGATCCCTCGAGAGGTAAAACCTGTTGTAAGGTCGTAAAACCACGCATCAGTTCGCAAACACACTTTGGTACGATTAAGTAACAAAAGCATATAAATATAACCACAAAACACATATAAAAACACAAATAACGCTACTAAAAACATGTTAGATTTAAACGTTATCAAATCCCCCACACTTGAACTTTGCTTGCCCTCAAGCAAATTTAGAAATAAAAACAATTACCCACACGGCATACAAAAATGATTGGGAAAATGTGATGCAAATCTATTAAGCGCGAATACAAGATAGATCCATCATTTTAAGCTTTTATGGTTGAAGCATCGAGATGTTTGACAATACCCAAATGATTTTCTTGCTTGATACTCATTACTAAACACCTCACGAAAGGGAAATGAACTATAATTCACTCAAAACACTCATTTGTATGATTGGTGGAGTATATAAGAGGAATGACACTCATTTGCTCAGTCATGATCTAAATATTACCATAGGCTTGTACAAGAAACAAAACTACACCGAATGGTGTGAGCGCCAAGTATACATGTCAAAGAGGACTTCTATTCGGGTTTAAGGCTTAGGGGCAATATCAGACTTATGTGCCACTATCTCATGCAAAACATAATAGCTCGCTAACAACGAATTCTTGCATTACCAAATAACGGATGGTCACTAAGGATAACCTTAGATCGCTAACAACGCTACCTAATTCCTCAAGAAATCGGATGGTCACTACATGTCCATACATTTAATAATTTCACAAAGTCAAAAAGGGTAGGATAAGGCATGGGATATATTTGAGAGAGGTTTGATGATAAAAACAAAAACTAGTCAAAGTCTATTAACCGAATGTTACTAGCTATTACAAACCACTATCATGCCATTTTACGAGAAACTCCATACTTCCTTGATTCATACTTTATTCACTAGCCCATTGGCTCATTCTTGTCACCTTATAGTTGCGATGACTCTTTCTCTCTCTCTCTCTCTCTCTCTCTTTTTTTTTTTTTTTTTTTTTTTTTTTTTTATATATTTTTTAATATTTTTCACTTGTCATCATATAATTGCGATGACTTCACAACTTTTGGAATTTACAACTTTCTTCGAACTTTCATGATTTCCCACATAACATCCATCTTGCCAAATAGCTAGCAACCAACCAAGACTTGACTAGGGGTAAGGCTAGGCTAAAAGGTGTAAAATCTTTTTGAATTTTTCTGGGTTTTATCAAAAGAAAAAGATAGGCTCGGAGGGTGTAACTAGGGGTATCTAGCGCTAAAGATAAACGCTAACAAAAGGGTCCATATGAGTGGTAAACTAGCCAATGTAGCTAGCTAATATATCATTATATGTAAATGGAAGGCCATTTGGGTTAAATCCTAAGGTTACCTCTTATCACGCATATATACTTATATCACAAAAATGTGATCTCACAACGGTCTCGTAATGATTTACAAGTACAAGTTCTAGAATAAATAAAATCACCGGCACACTCATAGCAAAAGATCTAAGCATAAAAGATGTATGCTATATACGGAATAGGCTCAAATCCTCACAGTTTAGTGGTAAGGGCTATAATATGTGCTAGCTAATGTTATCGATCCCAGAATGGATTGCAATATTAATCGGGACACATCTCGAATTTTCAAAATCAAAGATTTTTCAGTGGATAAATATATGATCTTTAGAATGACAACTAGATTACAAGGGGAAACAAAATTTAAAATTAAGTTCGAAACATACAATCTATTCTTATTTTCCTATTCACCCCCCCCCCCCACACTTAAGTTAAGCATTGTCCTCAATGTGATAAACGATTTCAAAGAATGAAATAGGGAAATAAGAGAATAAACCGTATTTTCTGCTCAGGGTGATTCTTGATCCTAGCATCCCAGCTTCGCAATCATTACCTACAGTAATCTTAAATACAAAAGAAACACACGAAATATGTCTACGTTTTATTAAAAGCTAGTGATACACCCCCACACTTAAGTTCAACTAAGCGATTTAGAAAAACTTTGGGGTTTAATCACTTGAAAATAAAAATAAAAATGAAAACACACGGGTTGCCTCCCAAGAAGCGCTAGTTTTATTAACGAGTCATCAGCCGGACTCGAACTTCCTTCTTACATTGGTGCAATTTTTGGATTCTTCTTCGAGAATTTTGGAACATACACCACATTTCCTATCAATATTCCTTCTCCAGTTGCATCTATGTCTTCCAATTTAATTTTCTTCCATGGTCTAGGAAGAACATCATAGATATAACCAGAATCCTCGGCCCACGGAGTGTTTTTCTTGAAATCGGCCGGGAAAGGTGACATAAATGTTATAGCTTCATATTCCGATTCAGGCGGAATCTCTTTGATAGAAACTTCATTCATTTTCTCCTTGTCATAGTACAATTTAATACGGTGCCCATTAACAATGAAACTTCCACCATGTTTGTCATGCAATTCAACATATCCAGATGGAAATCCATGTTTCACTATATACGGTCCGAACCATTTCGGTTTCAGCTTAGGAGCTTTGAACTTGTATTTCATATTAAAAAGCAGAACTTTGTCTCCAGCTTTGAATTCTTTTTGGATTCTTAGCTTTCTGTCATGATAGGCTTTGGTTCTAGCTTTGTAAAGCTTGGAGTTCTCGTAAGCTTGGAGTCTTAATTCATCGAGTTCATGCAATTGCAAAAATCTCTTTTCTCCAGCTATTTTGAGATCTGGATTACAGCTTCTTAGTGCCCAGTAAGCGCGATGTTCGATTTCAAACGGCAAATGACAGGTTTTTCCATACAAAAGTCTGTATGGTGTTGTACCAATTGGTGTTTTGTAAGCCGTGCGAAATGCCCACAGAGCATCATCTAGTTTCCTCGACCAAATGGCGGGATTGTCTTTAACCGTTTGTTCGAGTATCCTTTTTAAGGCTCTGTTGGTATTTTCGACTTGACCACTGGTCTGTGGGTGATAAGCTGTAGCGAAACGATGATGAACTCTGTATCGCTTCATAATTTTCTCCATTTGTTTGTTACAGAAATGGGTTCCACGATCACTTATTAAAGCTTTAGGAATTCCATAACGAGCGAAAAGCTTTTTGAGAAAATTAACAACTACTCGTGCATCATTTGTGGGTAGAGCTTCAGCTTCAGCCCATTTGGAAACGTAATCAATAGCAACGAGATTGTATTCGTATTTGTGTGATTTAGGAAATGGTCCCATGAAATCAATTCCCCAAATATCGAATAATTCACAGACTTGAATGCTCTTTTGTGGCATTTCATCTCTTCGAGAAAGACTACCGGATTTTTGGCACGCATCACAGTTCTGAACAAGAGTATGGGCTTCTTTAAAAATAGTTGGCCAATAGAATCCAGCATCAAATACTTTTTTAGCGGTGGTGGAAGGACCATAGTGTCCCCCAGTCGGGCCATGACGACATTCATCAAGAATTCTTCTCGTTTCGGAACCATAAACACATCTTCTTATCATGCCGTCAGGGCACATTTTGAAAAGATAGGGTTCTTCCCAATAGTAATGTTTAAGTTCTGAAAAGAATTTACTTCGTTGGGCATGAGTTAATCCTTTCTTTAGAATTCTTCCAACGAGATAATTTGCATAATCTGCAAACCATGGAATTTCGTTTTCATCAGCTGTATAAACAGTCATGAGTGTTTCATCCGGAAAATAATCGTCAATCTCATCTTCTTTTAACTCTTCCAAATTTGGATTTTCTAAACGAGACAGATGATCAGCAGCTAGATTTTCTGCTCCTTTCTTATCTTTGATTTCGATGTCGAATTCTTGGAGTAGCAAAATCCATCGAATGAGACGCGGTTTGGCATCTTGTTTGGCAAACAGATATTTTAACGCTGAATGATCAGCGAACACGATTGTTTTCGAGAGCACAAGATAAGATCTGAATTTGTCGAAAGCAAAAACAACGACTAACAATTCTTTCTCCGTAACCGTATAGTTTTGTTGAGCGTTGTTGAGTGTTTTGCTGGCGAAGTATATAGGATGAAAATGTTTCTCTTCTCGTTGTCCTAATACAGCTCCAACAGCAAAATCGCTTGCATCGCACATGAGCTCGAATGGTAGTGACCAATTAGGTGAAACCATAATGGGTGCACTAGTCAGTTGGGTTTTGAATGCCTTCATGCAATCTGCATTAAAGTCAAAAACAACATCTTTTTCAAGAATTTTCGTCATTGGACGAGATATTTTGGAAAAATCCTTAATGAAACGACGGTAAAAACAGGCATGTCCTAAAAAACTTCTAACGGCTTTAACGTTGGTTGGGGGTGGTAATTTGGTTATGACATCAATCTTTGCTTTGTCAACTTCCATTCCTGCGCTGGAAATCTTGTGTCCTAGCACAATTCCTTCAGTCACCATGAAATGACATTTCTCCCAGTTGAGAACAAGATGTGCAGCTTCGCATCTTTCAAGCATTTTATCGAGATTAGAAAGACAAGCTTCAAATGAGCTTCCAAAAACTGAAAATTCATCCATGAAAACTTCCATAGACGTTTCAAGCATGCCTTGGAATATAGCAATCATACATATTTGAAAAGTCGCGGGTGCATTACATAATCCAAAAGGCATACGCCGGTAAGCGTAAGTTCCAAAGGGACATGTGAATGTAGTCTTTTCTTGATCAGCCGGATCAATAGGAATTTGGAAATATCCTGAAAAACCATCAAGGAAGCAAAAGTATTTGTTCCCTGCTAATCTCTCAAGCATTTGATCCATGAAAGGCAAAGGAAAATGATATTTTCTGGTGGCTTTGTTCAATTTCCTGTAATCAATACATACTCGCCATCATGTGACAGTTCTAGTAGGAACTAATTCATTTCGTTCATTGGTCACAACAGTCATTCCTCCTTTTTTCGAAACACAGTGAACAGGACTCACCCAAGGACTATCCTCAATGGGGTAAATAATACCAGCATCAAGAAGTTTGATGATTTCTTTTTTAACAACTTCTTTCATGTTGGGGTTGAGTCGACGTTGTCTTTCTACAACTGGTTTGGCATCTTCTTCGAAATTGATTTTGTGCTTACAAAAATCAGGACTGATTCCTAGGATATCAGAAGTTTTCCACGCAAAAGCTCTTTTATGCTTCTTGAGAACGGAAATGAGGCATTCTTTCTCATAATCATTGAGCAACGAAGATATGACTACTGGAAGTAACGAATTATCTTCCAAGTAAGCGTACTCAAGATTTTCGGGAAGTGGTTTCAGCTCAAGATCAGCTGGTGGTTCTTGAAGTGATGTTTTGATCCTCATTTGATCATTAAGATCGATTTCCTCAAAATCTTCTTCTATTTCTCCTTCTTCAACTTCTATTTCTTCTTCTTCTTCAAACTTTACTTCCATAAAATCAACGAATTCCTTATCAAAGTTTGTTTCACTAATTTTCTCTGAAGTAGTCATGAATGGATCCGAATCGTCAAGTAATGCGTCCAATTCTTCCTCAGTGACTTCATCGATTACATCAACAGTGTCATCACTAGAATATGGATATTGCATTGCTTTATCGATTAAAAAGGTGATTCGATCATCTCCTACTCTAAGATTTAGTTATTTTCCTTTTACTTTGATGATCGCGTCAGCGGTGTTTAGGAAAGGTCTTCCTAAAATAAGGGGTACTCTACTATCTTCCTCCATTTCTAAGATCACAAAATCCATGGGAAAAATGAATTTACTAACTTGGACAAGCATATTCTCAGCAATACCAACAGGATATTGATAAGTATGATTAGCTAATCGAATACTCATCCTTGTGGGCTTCAAGGTATTGATGGAAAGTTTCGAATACAGAGAATAGGGCATCAAATTGATACTTGCACCTAAATCGGCTAAAGCATCGCATGTGATGTTGTTTCCTAATATGCATGGAATCAGAAAACTTCCGGGATCTCCGAGTTTCGGTGGAATTTTGTTTTGAACAATGGCTGAACATTCTTCATTGAGAAAGGTAGCAGATATTTGCTCCAACTTGTTCTTGTTATTAAGAAGTTCCTTCAAAAATTTCCCATAATTGGGCATTCCGGCTAGAACATCAATGAGGGGTACATTGAGTCTAACTTCTTTGATTATTTCAACAAACTTCTTATAACGCTCCTCCATTCTTTCTTTCTTAAGGCTCTGAGGATATGGAATTTTTGGAGTATAAGCCTTAACTGGTGGTTTGGGTTTGGGTGGTGTTTTTGGGGTATTTTCCTTCTTTGCTTCTTCATCTTTATCCTCACTATCATCATCGATGATCGTGGTATTGTTTGGGTTGGGTGGTGGATCATAAGAAAGGCCACTTCTTGTGAATACAGCATTGATATGCTCATTTCTGGTCTGTGGTGGACGATAAGTTTTATCGTTCGATCCAGATGATGTTGGCTTAGGGTTTGTTTGGGTATTACTTGGCAATGAACCTGATGGTCGGGAAGAAATTTGATCAGAGAGTCTACCAAATTTGTTTTCAAGATCTTGAATAGATGCTTGATGATTTTTCTGACCTTGCTCAACTTTGGTTTTGAGATTGAAAAATTGATTCTTAACAAACTCGTTGGTTGATTTTTGAGCTGTGACGAATTCTCTCATCATTTTTTCAAAATCGGAGTCTTCGGGTTTTTTGTCAGAAGTTTGTGTGGTTTGGTTGTCTACTCTTGGTTGAGAATCATGGTTGTTATCCCTTTGTCGACGATCTTGCCAATTAACAGAATTTCGTCCGTAATAATTTCCACGATATCCACCTCCACGGTATCCTCCTTGAACATAATTGGCTTCTCCTTCTTTGGGTTGATCCATTGGTTGATCGTCGCATTCTGAAGACGGGTGATTACCTCTACAGTTGTTACAACCATCTCGCATTTCTTTCATCTCTCCTTTAAGGTCTTTGTATTGCGAATCGATTCTGGAAACCAAGGTTTCCATTTTCTCCATGAGTTTAGATGAATCGGAACTTTCGACAAAAGCAACGGTTTTTCTTAAAGGTTTGGTTTTGGCATCTTTCGACCAGTCGAGTTTGAGAAGAACTCGGTCTTCAAGCAATTGGTATGCCTGGTTAGGGGTCTTATAAAGAAAAATTCCTCCAGCATCAAGAATTCCTTGAGATGCTTCATCAAGTCCATGGTAGAAGATTTGGATAATGGTTCCTCGTCCTAAACCATGTCCATGACAACTTCGAAGTAGATCTTTCATACAAAGCCAGGCTTCGACGAGCGATTCGTTAGGGTTTTGTGTGAAAGCACGGATTTCTCCCATGAGTCGGTCAAACATGGAAGGTGGAAAGAATCGGCTTACAAAAGCTTGCCTCATCTACTCCCAAGTATTGATAATTCCGGGTGTTAATTCGTTATACCACACTTTTGCATCTCCAGCAAGTGATGACGGGAAAAGTTTGAGTTTAATGGCATCCACATTGGTGTCGCCATATCGGAACATGCCACATATTTCAATGAATTTGGCAATGTGTTTGTGAGGATCGGCCCTCGAACGGCCATCGAATTGAATGTCTTTGATCATAGAAAGATGGTGACCTTTCACGGTGAAATTGTCACCTAGGTTGACAGCAACAATAGCAGCTCCAGGAGTGGGTGCTACGGCTCGGTTGGCTTCCCACATGGGTCTATTGTCAGCCATGGGAAAAGGATGATCAGTGAATGGATTATAAATGAATTTGGCTTCAAAAAGGTTTTCAAACGGTGGGTTTGGTACTCTCGGTATACGGTTGGCTAATGGAACAATTGGTTTTCTTTTCTTTCTTTGTCTTCGGACTAAACGTTCGGGATCTGAAAACGGTGAAATTGCTTCTATTCCAGTTGATCGAGTGTTCATACAATTCCCCAGAGAATCAAGGCAATGTCTAAACAAACGAGCGAAGAACGAAAACAATTTAAAAAGATCAGAACTGACCAACCGATCGGATAGAAGTGCCTACCGATCGGATGATGCTCTCGGTAAAATTGGGTTTGAAGGATCCGATCGGATAGAAGTGCCTACCGATCGGATAGATCTCTCGGTAAAATGAAAAACTGGGCAACCGATCGGATGGATATGAAACCGATCGATTTCTCAGCTCGGTAAAACTTTTTTTTTATTTTACGAAAACTAACTAGGTGAGAAATGGACTAAAACTTACAGAAACACAATCAAAATCCCCGGCAGCAGCGCCAAAAACTTGATGTGTCGGGTTCGTGCAAGTTTTAAATTTATAAGGGGTGAATTACCGAATCTAAGAACAACATATACGAGCAAGTATACTCGTCCGTTGTAGCAAGATTTTGATGGTAAGTCGGGATCATTCGCAGGGATTTGTGTAGTGAATCGAATTGTAAGTTAAAAGCAAATTTCTCAAACAAGCAATAATGATAATATGAAAATTCAAATGATTAAAAACTACACTTGCTTAGACTAGTGCACTACAATTGACTAATATGATTGTGATAACTTTGGATAACATGTTGGTTGTGATAATTAGTTTGGTGACTAATCTATTGTTTCTACAAATTAAACCTTCGTCAAGATTTTAGTTTATAAAAACAAGCATTACGTTTAACCAATCAATTCAAGATCAATTCAAGGTTCATAAGTTGGTGTACCTTAAACACGAAAACAATCTTTTGTTTTATCAAACAAGCTTAAGAAATGGTCAATACGAAAGGTAACCGATTATAGACAAAAGGTCACAATTGATGGTAAACTATTAATCTCTCGACCCTTGAAATGGTTTACAATCAATCCGTTTTGATAGACAAAAGCATTTTCATTACAATCACGATTAAGCTTCTTTGTTTAATCTAGAATAGTGGATGACAACAATCATTCACAGACAAATGATTATAACTAGTTGAATAACAATAGTTCTCTCGACCCTTAAAATTACTAGCAACTAGTTAAACTTGACCAACAAATGTCACTATGAAACTTGATCACAATTGGTTCTTAGAATCGACTTGAAATTGAATTAAAACATGTTATCACAATCATATGCCAATCAATAGGTAATACACATCATCTAAGCAAGTGCACAAAGGCACTAGCCACTCATAGCAAACATAAACATAATCTTAAAACTTTGAACATTAAAAACCATGATTAAGAGTCTTACAATGATTGAAAATAAGATTACAAGTGAAAAGGCAATGATTCTCACAAGAAATGAAATGGACTTCGACTCTCCTCTTCTCCTGGACTTTTTGGACGAAATTAAGAGTATGTGATGAGTGGTTGATGGATTCTCCTTGTTGATTTTTGGATGTACTCTAAATACTCATCAAATGGTCCAATTAATACTCCAACCAAGGGTCTTGGTTCATTAATTCTTCTCTTGTCCTCCAAGTAGTGTTAATTAGACAATAATTATGATTAGAAGGTCCTAGAACCGGATGTGTAGCAATCACAAGACTTAATGATGAAGATTTAGAAATCAGACAACATCCAACCGATCGGTATTTCATCCAACCGATCAGTTGGTCTTCAAAGCTGACCTCCATCCGAATCGGATGCGGGCTGCATCCGATCGGATGGAGCTTGCTGATTTACTCTTTTTGGACTTTTGCCGTTTGACTTGTTTCTTGTTCGTAGCTCTTGGTTCTTTGATCTTTCCCTTCATCTTTAAACTCATTAACTTGACTACATGGACTTTTACTCTTCTAAGTACCTTTGGTGCGGGACTTGCCACAAGAATCTTCATGAATTCATAAATATATCCTTCTTCCTCGTTTTTGCATCATTTTCATCCTTTTTCCTGTTTTTGGCTTCATATAGTTCGCAAACACACTTTGGTACGATTAAGTAACAAAAGCATATAAATATAACCACAAAACACATATAAAAACACAAATAACGCTACTAAAAACATGTTAGATTTAAGCGTTATCAACTTCTTTTCTTCTTGATTATTTAGTTTAGTTTTCTTTTGTTTAAAGAGTGATCCAATCATCCAACCAAGAGATCACCTTCATTCCCCTACTAGTGCAAGAGAAGAACACAAGGTATCAAAGATACAAAGTGTTGTAGTTATAGTTAGTGCACTTGTAACACTTGTTACATACTTGTTGTATCCTAGCATACACCAAGTTCATTTTTCTTTTGAGTAGTTTGTGAGAGTAGATCATTGTATCTTGTTGAGATCTTGGAGATCTCTTGTAGCTTGTGGGCTTGTGTGTTGATCAAGTGGATCAAGAGTAGATCGGGTAGATCGAGTCAAGTGTGTTGATTGTGTGAAGTAGTAAGGATCGTGTGGATCGTGGTAGATTGGTACTAGCTAAGATTAGTACTCTACATTTAGCTTAGTGTCAGAAATAAAAATAAGCGAGGCTGTACGGTTTTCTCCGCCTGAAGGGAGCTTTGTTGACATAGTGCTTAGAACTCTCGAGTGTGGTACTCGGGGAGTGGAGTAGGGCGAAGAAGAGCTTCGTGACCGAACCACTATAAATCTCTCTGTCCCGGTTTGATCTTTGCATCTCATTTCCATTTATTTATTGTCTATATTAGTTAGTATTATTTAATGTTCATGCTGGTGTTGATTGATTTCACAAAAGAATCGAATCAAAGTTTTTCAAAAGTAAAGTTTTAAAACGAATTAAAAACTGGTAAAACTATTCAACCCCCCCCCCCCCTTTCTAGTTTTCCACATAACTATTTTTAGACTATGAAACTTTGAAAATTAAGCTAAGACCTATGAAACTTTCTAAAACTGGTTTAAACTATTTAAACACTACTTTATAAACTATTTTTAAGCTTAAACAAACTGACTGAATGGTCAAAACCAATACTAGCAGTACTAACTTAGAGTTAGTACTGCTATCCCAAACACCTCATTAAATACTGAAATAAGCTTTTAGAACTGAATTAAACCAAAAATTTGAACAACTTTTAAACACAAGCTAATTTAATGACTACTAAATGACTTTTAAGTAATAAAAACAGAAAAATAAGCACTAAGTCAATAAGCACAACTTATTGACTTATGAGACAGTTATATAGAAATTAATACTTAAGACTAAAATTAAAGCTATATCTACTAGATTTAAACTAAGAGAAGCACAAATAAGCTATAACTAAGCATAAACAAGCAGAAAATAAGCAGATTAAAGCAAATAGCAAAACTAATAAGCAAGAAGCAGTACTATAAAAGCTAAGACATGATTTAAGCAATAGAGTAAAAATAGTAATCACTTGGTCCTTTGCTCAAACAAGGACTAAATATGCTCCAAGAGCTGATCTACAAGTTCCATCTTGTTTAAAACAAGCTGGTAAAGTCCAATAAGCCCGTCCAAATCTGGCTTATCATCCAACCTAAGCTTATTTTGGTTTAGAACTGAATTTTCAAACAAAACTGTTTTCAAATCTAAACAAAAGCTACTCAATACTCAAACAAGCTATTGAAGAGCTTATTTGAGTATAAGTGAAGTAAATAGAGCTTATCAACAGCTTATTAATCAAACATAAGAAAACTTGATAAAAACATTAAGTAAATTTGAAACATAATTTAAGGTAAATTGAACTTTTTATTAAAATTTAAAAGGATTACAATACTTGGAAAGGAAATTACAATATTAAAGAGCAATTAAAAAGACAATAAGCAGTAAATAAACTTAAAACTAAAAAATGTAAAAGAGATCCCATTGTGATGTGAGGAGGTCTTGTATTTATAGCTAGTTGAGGGAGCTTCTAGGGATTGGGGAAGCTTCTCGTCATCTAATCTTGACCCTTCATTCAATCCCAATCATCAATCTACCCATGGATCATGTGCCAACAAGCTTCGTCCAATCATGTGCTTGAGATTTTCAAGCATGGCTTCAAATGATGTAATTCCTTGTTAGACGTGTCAGCTTCTAGAAGGTGAGTGGTACGGTTAATTGATGCGAGTGAGTCGGGGTAAGTTTGGGGAAGGAGATGAATAGTAAAACAGTTTTACACGCCCTTTCTTGACTGGTTATAAGGGTTGACCCGGGTTTTAATAAGGTTTGACATGGGTTAAATTCGGGTAAAAGGGAGTGGTCGGGTTGTAGGATATGGACTGGGCTTGGTTATTGTTGGGTTTATTATTTGGATTTGGGTTTAGTATATATAAAGGGTTAACGGATGGTTAGATTTAGGGACTAAGTTTGTAATAGCTTAGGACTATATGTGCAAAGGTTTTAGGTTTAGGGTTAAATGGGTTTACGATTTTTCATTTGAAGTTTAATCATGATCCAAAATGTAGAATTTTATCCCCGGCTCCGGCTTTTCACACTCTTTCCAATCCCGTGCTCATGTTTGTCCATTTTGTCTTTCTTTTTGTCCTTTTCTCATATCCGTTACCTGCATATACACAAACACAAAAACAAACATATATTTGGCATTTATGTTCAGTTTTTGGTATTTTGAGTCCGATTTTGATGAAGAAAAGGTATGTGATTTAACACATACCACGCATATCTTTTCTCGACTCGGGGTCAGTTATTTCATTTTCCTTTTATATTGTTTTGTTATCGTGTTTATATATTTTAATGTGTATATTTATTTAAATTTGTTTATTTATTTATCTATATATATTAGTTAACAAGTATAAAAAAATTAACAAATATAAAAAAATTAGTTAACAAATTTGTTTATTTATTTATCTGTATATATTAGTTAACAAATATATATATTAGCTAACATATTAAAAAAATTAACAAATATCAAAAAATTAACAAAAATAAAAATTTTGTTTATTTATTTAAATTTATTTTAGTTGTATTTGATTGCAGGAAATGTTTGATCTGAGGACCCACATGCGTTCACCCCGGTGGGAGACCATCAGAGATGGCATCAACGATTATCTCGCAACTCGCTACAGGGACAACAAGCACAACATGAAGCGAGATTACTGGACTATACCAGGTGCGGCTGACAAGGTGGATTAGATACGAAGGTAAATTTTTTATTTTTGTTAATTTTTTGATATTTGTTAATTTTTTTAATATGTTAGCAATTGATATATGTTAATTTGCTGTTTTTGTTATTATGTTAGAAACCATCCTCCGAACATGGAGTCGTCTATGTGGGAGAAGCATATTCAGTTCTACCTCAATGAGAAGACCGCCAAAAGGGCCAAAGTCAATAAGGAAAATAGGAAGAAGAACAAGGTCACTAGCCGCCACGGATCTCGGTCGTTGGCCGCATCTCGACACGAATATGTAAGACACATTATGATTATTTTACATGTTGTTCATTATATATATGGTGTTTAATTTGTCGTTTTTAATTTGTTTCACCTTTTATATATATATATATATATATATATATATATATATATATATATATATATATATATATATATATATATATTATATATATATATATATACAGTTTCAGAGGAGTGAGAACCGTCAGTGTCCGTCCCTGATACAGAGCTTCCACGACCAGCGTTGCAAGGACGGTGTATGATTGCAGGACGAAGCTCGTGTTCAATACGTAAGTACCATTTTATTTTTTATTTTATTTTGTTTTTTTACACGCACTTTAATGATTTATTGAAACATAATGTAGTAACCCGAGTAATATATTAATTTTATCATTTTTTTTCAACAACACAGGAAGAGATGTACGAACTGCGGGATCTGGGAGCTTACACACCTACTGGGATAGCCTACACAGAGGAAGAGATACTTGCCCGGGTTTTAAAGGGCAAGCACCGGGGTTATATAGCCGGTAGGGGTAGGGTGTTAGTAGGCAGTGGCAAGACAAAGTTACCCATGCCGCCTCTCGGTTCGTACAGTGGGCCCGAGATTGACAGGATGATGGCCGAAAAGAGAAGAAGATCAAAGAAGTTGAAGAAGATGCTAAGGCCACTAAGCGCCACCTCACTGCAATTATGAATGTGTTACAGACCAACCCCGAGCTGTGGGGCCAGTTGATGAGCCAGCTACCTTCTCAAACCGAGGTAGGCTCGGGCAGTGGGTGTGGCGCCGGCGAGGCAGGCAGCTCGGGCAGTGGCGATCCCGAGCTCGAGGATGATGGCGGTTCCGATGATGATGAGGGGCAGTGAGGTATATATGTATGGGTTATTTTGTACACTTTAACATTTTCTCCATCCGTATGCTTGATCCTTGATTCGGTTGTAAAGTATATATCAAATATACACAATACGTGCGAGTCAACAAGTCAACTTTTTAGTAAAAAGGTCAACGTGCAAAACTCACAAGTAAGATATATGTGATTCCGGGCAAGATATACCCGGGTTGTTTCCCAACGAGGTGTGAATAGAGGACGCCATTTGAGGTATGTTATTAAAATGCTTGAAGGAATGATTTTTGTTTTTTGTTTTGTTTGGTATTTAAAGTGAAAGATTAAAAACTATTTTAAGTGATAAAAAAAACTAGATTAATTAAGCAAAACTACGAAGATAACAACGAGCTCTAAAAAATAAAATAATAAAAAGATATGTTTGCTAAGTAATAATTAAACTAATAATAATTAATTCTACAATAGTAAACATAATATTAAACTAAGTATTTAAGCTAAAAATGATAAAAAGGTAAGAGAATAAGACCCGGTGATTTATACGAGAGAATTACCACCCGATCTTATAAACTAAATAAATTATTAAAGTTTATTTCTCTATTAACTTTAATTTTACTAATTAGTTAATAAAGTTGAAAACTTTGTTAACTAAAGAGCTTAATAAAAGTTATTAAAGTTGTAAATTTTAATGATTTTTATGCTTATAAGACCCTTAAGCTCCTCGCCTTAGGTCGCGAAAGATAAGAGATCAAAGAAAAACAAGAACTTTATTAAAGGCAATGTTGAAAAAATCAGTCAACTCGACCGATTAATCGCCGATTACAAGGTAATCGGCCGTATACCTTGTAGAATTTTGAAAATCGGTAAGAAAATCGGTCAGGCAAAAAAATCGGCCAAAAATCGGCCAAATCGGTCAGCTTTAAAAAAATAAAAATTTAGGCATTCTACTTAATTTTGGGATAATTTATTTCACTTATAACGCACAATGAGCCTCATAATCAGAATTGGAGCCTTTTATTGAGGTTTGGAAACATAGTAGGCTTGGAATCAGTTACGATCTTTAGTTTGGTCTCTAGAAATACCCAAAACATGCAAAAAATGCCAATCTGATTAATCACCGATTAATCCTGCCTTGGCCGATTAATCGCTGCAGGGTGGTCGACCGCCCGGCTACCGATTCACGATTTTTGCAACATTGATTAAAGGTTAGCAATAATAAACAATAATAAGCAATACTATTATATGAAATAAGCTAAAAGTAGTCTAAAATGTAAAAAGATTAAAACTTTATAACTAAAAACTATTAGATCTAAGTCCACCCGAAGCTAAGTTGCCCACTCCGATAAATAGACGCGAATCGGATATGTTTAAGGACTAGATCTAAATGAACAAGCTATTAAATAGCTTATTGTTCAAGAAAAACTCAAAAAAATTGCAAACTTTTTATGAAAAACTTGATAAAACTAATAAATCTAATTAATAAGCTGTCTAAAAAGCAAAAAAAAAAATAATAATAATAAAGGAAAGTGCTCTCAAACTTAAGAGATATCAAGGTTTATTTGGAAAATAAGCCGAGCTTAATAAGCTCATGCATCTCTTTTGGTGTTTGAATCGAGCTAGAGGGTAAAGAGAATAAGAAGTAATAAGCTAAAAGGAATAAGCTAAAAAAAACAACATAAACTTCATTGATTAATATAAAAATTGATTACAAAATAAGCTAAAGGAATAAGCACTTTAAAGATAAGCTAGAAAAAGATAAACTTCTACTACTACAAATAAAAAGCACTACTAATTCAACAATAAACGAAATGATCAAATATAAAATTTTGAAACTGACGCTAAACTATAAAGATTTAAGCTCAAAAGAAATTTAGACTATGTCTATTAATTCAACAATAAACTTTCATAAACATTCGAAATAAATAACTTAGAAACTGAGAACAACTTCAAACAAAATAACTGTCTACTGCTACATATTAAAATGAACTGTGTGAAAAATAAAAATGTGAAGAGAAAAACTACTAACTACTGCCACAATCTCATACTCGTTGGCTCTTTATATAGAGCCAAAGCGTAGCATGTAAGCTAAGGGACCAGCCACGTGTCAGCTTCTAATTGGGCATTTGGTTAATAGTGGACGTGAGAGTGGTGGAAGGCAGCAGCTCCACGCGCCTTTAGGATTTAATTTCGGAAGGTGGAGTACATTCGTTGCTACCCACTAGTATTTATGTAAGGAAATGATGAGCTGGCAATCAACTTTGCAATCTTTCTTTTCTTCTACTTTTGTCGCATAGCAATAGGAGACAAGGCTTAGGTGGCCTTCACTTGAATCAATTTATTTGTTTTCTTCATTTGATCCCCACGTGATATAGATTCCAAATGTAAAAAATATTCTTCATTGAAATATACTTTGTCTTCATTTCTTTAGTTTTGCATTTGCTCCAAATAATTCTTGAACGGTACTTTGGCTGGACCTGGTAATTTCATGCTCTTTCCAATCTCGTGCTCGTTTTTGTCCATTTTCTCTTGATTTTTGTCCTTTATCTCAATATCCGTACCTGCACATGCATAAACACAAAAATACAATATACTTGGCATATTTGGTTAGTTTTTGGTCTATTTGGTCTATTTTTGGTCAAATAAAAGTTTGTGTTTTCACACATACCAAAATCCCCCAGACTAAGGTATTGTCGTGTCCTCACGCAATGTCATCAACTCACGCTTTTGAAACCAAAAATTTCAAACCTCTTTTTACTAACTTTGAAAAGTAGCAAAATATTCAAAAGAGATTAAGAAATCAAAAGTTCTAAAAACGCCCCGTTTTTCCATTTTATTCACACTTATACTATTTTTATACTTTTCTCTTTTTCATGTGACGGTTTGTTGACTTTCATTATTTCACAATAACTTTTAGGATCACGGAGTAGGAAACACAACTCATGAAGAAGTGACCATACGGATAAAATTCGTCGTCCCTGATTTTTCACGAGCCCCCAAACTAAGCTTGTAACACCCTAGGCAAATCCTACATCGGCTGTGGCCTGGAGAGATGCTGGGTTCATAAGATTACATTCGCCTTACAATGACACAACGCGTTTTGTGGTCTACTGCGAGTGGAGTTCTTAGGAACTGGCAGTTAAGCGTGCTCATGTGAGAGTAGTACTGGCTTGGGTGACCTGCCGGGAAGTCTTCAAATGAGGCCACAAAAACAAAGCCGTGAGCCTGCGGGCAAAGCGGACAATATTGTGGTCTGAGTAGGCGGGATGTTACAAGTGGTATCAAAGCCACTCCTGAGCCGTTCGGGATGGTAGGGAAAACCTCATCGAGGACGATGAGTCCCTAAGGGGGGGTGATTGTAACACCCTAGGCAAATCCTACATCGGCTGTGGCCTGGAGAGATGCTGGGTTCATAAGATTACATTCGCCTTACAATGACACAACGCGTTTTGTGGTCTACTGCGAGTGGAGTTCTTAGGAACTGGCAGTTAAGCGTGCTCATGTGAGAGTAGTACTGGCTTGGGTGACCTGCCGGAAAGTCTTCAAATGAGGCCACAAAAACAAAGCCGTGAGCCTGCGGGCAAAGCGGACAATATTGTGGTCTGAGTAGGCGGGATGTTACAAAGCTTAAAAACGAAATCATTGTTAAATACAAGTTAATATGCTAACGCTACTCATGAATGTAATTTGTAAACTTTTCACTCCCCAATTATTCTTCAAGTTTCGTAAGTGTGCTTGTTTTCAAAAGTTTTATCAAAGAAATCGACGTTATTATGGTTGTTACTTGTTTAAGTCAAATATTAATTCACCGGGAAACTTGAAATCTAAGGATCAAAAGGGCCTTTCTCATGTAACGGCTTTCTTCTCGGCACATCCCAAACCAGTTGGTTTTAGGTGACCAGGCTTTTGATACCCCACAGAGAATAGTACCGGAATCAGCGGGATTTCGATTTCATAGTTTTCTAAGATTTCCGCTAAGTTAATATCAAATACTTAAACAAACAATAACCGACGATCATTTGGAGATTAGAGACGCAAAGATGAGATCACTCCATGTAGCGACTTTCTTCTCAGCTTGTCCTTTTAGCAAAGCTTAGGAGGCTAGGTTTTTACACCCTCGAGAATAGTATCGGAGCTTTCGGGGTCTTTGAAATCAACAATCTACCAAATTCCCGTTTAAACTTTTAACACAAAATTGACGAATACTAGTTCAACTTCCGATTCAAATTTAAGAAAAAGCAAGCTTTATACATTTATTCATAACAACATTTTTATTCACATAACACATATTTTTCATTTTTCACTTTTTTCATCATTTTTTTTTTGGTAATACATATACATACTTGCATTATACTTGTGATTTTACTCACTTGCATTTGCAACATTATTCCGATTTTTAAGAAAGTATGCTTGTTCAAAGGTTTAAATAAAAAGTTGAACTCGTACTCTTTATCAAGGTTGTATAGAAGTTTGTAATCAAACGATTTCTAAGTTTAAAATTTTCAAAATAGCACTAATTTAGCTTATGGGAGGAAAAACTACAAATTACATTGATGAACTTTTAAGATAACCAACTAATCCTTGCTTAGCATCAGAACTTATAATTAACTCTATCATTTCTCGTTCTTCGCAAATTTAAAATCTTTAATAAAAAGATCCACGAATGCTTAGTCAAAAAGGTTAAGGGGACAAGCTAGAGCTCAACACGCCCGGTCAAGTCAAAATTTTATTCCTACTCTCACCAGCGAAAAATCAACAATGTGTCAAAACACTTATGATATTTTTGCAAATTTTTTTTTAAAAATTTTCTCATTTTTTTTTTTGGATTTTTGGTGGAAAACAGGGTTGCTAAGGTAAACAGCAAAATGCAAGGTACAATCAAATAGAAAGATCGCCCCCCAGACTAAAACGAAACATTGTCCCCAATGTTTTAAAAGGTAAGGGTCATCCTACGCAAATCTAAGGCCGTTTATGAATTATGCCAAATAGATAACGTTAGTCGATAGGATTAAGGATACCAGATTTCCTGTATGATGAGACTTCGAGTGGAGATAGACAAAACCATGAGCACGAGAGTCTTCACATGTCGGGCAAATCCTGCACAAGACAAACAAACACAAAACACAAGAAATGGAAGAGATAGTCATCCTCACGTCACACTTATTAGCACACAAAACACACGGATAAGCATGGGTTGCCCCCCAGGAAGCGCTTGTTTATGATCGAGTCGTTAGCTTTACTCGCCCCGAATTCATTGGTCCATGGGGAAAGTTTGGAGATCTGGGACAACCATGGGTGGTATGTCCCCTCCAAAGTAATGCTTCAACCTATGACCGCTCACCTTGAAGTTTGGTCAATCGGTTTGAGATAACTCGATGGCACCATAAGGAAAAACTTTAGCAACGGTGAAGGGTCTAGTCCAACGGGTTTTAAGTTTACCCGAGAACAGCTTCAATCTAGAGTTGAAAAGAAGGACTCGGTCACCAACGTTGAAAACGCGGTTCTTGATTTTTGAGTCATGAATTTTCTTTGTTTCCTCTTTATAAATCAAAGAGTTCTCGTACGCTTGATCACGAAGTTCATTTAATTCGTTTAGCTGAACCTTGCGGTGATCAACTACGGACTCAAGGTCAAAGTTTGCATGTTTTAAGGCCCAATAGGCTTTGTGCTCTAACTCGATTGGTAGATGACACGCCTTTCCGTACACCAGCTTATATGGAGTACACCCGATGGGTGTTTTGTATGCTGTACGGAAGGCCCAAAGTGCATCATCTAATTTATCCGACCAAGAGGCACAGTTTTCTCCTACGGTCCTTTCCAGAATTCTTTTCAAACCCCGGTTGGAAACTTCCACCTGCCCACTGGTTTGTGGGTGATATGCGGTAGAAAGACGGTGAGTGACACCGTACTTAAGCATGACCTTTTCAAATTGGTTATTGCAAAAGTGCGTACCGCGATCACTGATTATGGCACGTGGAGTTCCAAATCGGGAGAAGAGATATTTCAAGATTTTCACAACAACTCGGGCGTCATTAGTGGGGAGTGCTTTCGCCTTAACCTATTTAGACAAGTAATCGACAGCCACGAGTATGTACTTGTTCCCTCGTGAAGACATGAATGGCCCCATAAAATCGATGCCCCACACGTCAAAGATCTCGCAGACTTGAATTGCATTTTGAGGCATTTCGTCCTTTTGCGAGATTTTTCCTTGACGTTGGCAAGAGTCACATGACTTTACCAAGTAGTGGGCATCACGGTAAATAGTTGGCTAATGAAAACCGGAGTCAAAAACCTTTTTGGCGGTGTAGTTCGGGCCATGATGTCCCCCGATGGGTCCATTGTGGCAAGCCTTAAGAATATCCATGGCTTCTTGTCCGTGAACACACCGCCGGATGGCTTGATCCGCACATATTTTAAACAGATAGGGGTCATCCCAAAAGTAATGCTTCACATCTTTGAAGAATTTGTTCTTTTGTTGGGATGACATCCCTTTAACAACAAAGTTACCCGCATGGTAATTTGCAAAATCCGTAAACCATGGGGCACTAGAATCACCACGAAAAGATATCATATTAAGTGTATCGCGAGGAAATGTTTCATTAATATCCTTTTTCTCGAGCTCACTTTGGTGAGTATTCTCTAATCGGGATAAATGATCAGCAGCTAGGTTCTCAGCTCCTTTTTTATCACGGGTAATGATATCAAATTCCTGAAGGAGGAGAACCCATCGGAGCAATCTCGGCTTTGTATCTTGTTTTGCAAAAAGGTATTTCAGAGCCGAGTGATCCGTATACACTATGCTTTTTGATAAGACAAGATAAGGTCAGAATTTCTCAAAAGCATAGACAACGGCTAATAACTCTTTCTCAGTAGTGGTATAGTGAGATTGAGCATCGGTCATCGTCTTACTCGCATAGTGTATTGGCTGAAAGTACTTGGATTTTCGTTGCCCCAATTCTGCCCCAATAGCATAATCACTAGCATCACACATTAATTCAAAGGGCAAGTCCCAATCGGGGGCAACTAAGATCGGTGCTTCCGTTAATTTCTTTTTAAGAATTCCGAATGCTTCGATGCATTCGGGAGAGAAGAAAAACGGAGCATCTTTTTCAAGAAGATGTGTCAGAGGCCGGGCGATTTTAGAAAAATCTTGAATAAATCGACGGTAGAAACCGGCATGACCAAGGAAACTTCGAATTCCTTTGACGGTTGTGGGATGAGGTAGCTTTGCGATTACATCGAATTTAGCTCGATCGACCTCAATCCCGGAATTGGAAATTTTGTGGCCGAGGACAATGCCCTCTTTGACCATGAAATGGCACTTCTCCTAATTTAGCACAAAATTGGTGTCTTCACACCGTTTAAGCATTTTGTCTAAATGGGGGAGGCAAGATGAGAAGGAATTGCCATAGACTGAAAAATCATCCATAAAAACCTCCATTGTCTTCTCGATCATATCATGAAAAATTGCCATCATACATCGTTGGAACGTGCCAGGTGCATTACGTACACAAGCCAAAAGGCATGCGTTGATAGGCAAATGTTCCATATGGGCATGTGAATGTAGTCTTTTCTTGATCCTGCGGATCAATTGGTATTTGAAAATACCCGGAAAAGCCATCGAGAAAACAATAGAATTCATTCCCCGCTAAACGCTCAAGCATTTGATCCATAAAAGGAAGCGGGAAATGGTCTTTACGTGTAGCATCATTCAGTTTACGATAATCAATACACACTCTCCATCCGGTGACGAGACGTGTGGGAATCAACTCATTCTCTTCATTCGTAACGAAGGTCATTCCACCTTTTTTCGGAACACAATGGATAGGGCTAACCCATGAGCTATCAGAGATTGGATAAATCATCCCGGCATCAAGGAGTTTAAGAACTTCCTTTTTTATGACATCATGGATTTTTGGGTTAACCCGTCTTTGTTGTTGGACGGCTGGCTTAAAATTATGTTCGAGCAAGATCTTGTGGGTACAAAATCGAGGGTCTATGCCCTTTATGTCAGAGATTTACCAAGCGATGGCACTCTTATGACTCTTAAGCACGTCTAAGAGTTGGGTCTTCTCCTCATCCTTAAGATCTTTAGAGATAATGACGGGAAACCTGTCGGTATCTTCTAAGAAAGCATATTCGAGATGAGGAGGTAATTCCTTGAGCTCGAGCTCAGGAGGATTCTCAGTAGACGGCTTTATTTCTTTGATTTCTTCTTTATGAAGTTCTTTTGGAGGGAGAGATGATGGATCATCATTCAACAATTTCTCAAGGAGAAGAATGTCTCCCTCCGGATCAAAGTTGGTATTATCAATTTCAGGTGAAATCGATCCATCTTTGAGACAAGCATCGATCTCTTCCAAAATGAAGTCACTTACCTCAAACGGAGTGAGGGAAGGGGAAGAGTCGGAAATGATTGGTTGAGAACACGGAGTGGGATTGCCACTCGAAGCGTTGTCAGAAAAACCAAGAACTTCTTGAGAATATTCCTCCGAAGCAACATCAATAATGTCAATTCGATTAACCGAATTAGAGTCCTGATTGGAGGAGTATTTGAAAGTTCGATCAAGGTTGAAGGTCACGGTTTCATCATCCACCCGTAACGTTATTTCTTCACCATAAACGTCAATTAGAGCACGACCGGTTCTCAAGAATGATCTTCTGAGTATTAGAGGAACTCGGGGATCAGCATCAAATTTAACCACCACAAAATCAGCGGGAAAATGAAACTTCCCTACTTTGACAAAGACATCCTCGGCTATTCCAAGTGGATGAGTTATAGAACGATCCGCTAGCTCGAGGGTCATACAAGTAGGAGTGAGCTCAGGGAGAGACAACTTTTTCCAAACGGAAAATGGCATTAGGTTGATGCTTGCACCAAGATCGGCCAAGGCGTAGCAATCAACCATTCCCGGAAAATCACATGGAATGAGAAATTTTTCGGGGTCTCCGAGCTTTTCGGGAAGCTTCTTGAGGAGAACTGCTGAGCAATTCTCATTCAGAGGTGTTTTTGCTAATTCAAATAATTTTTCTTTATTGCTTAATAACCCCTTAATTGTGGAAGCAAACTTGGGCATCAAAAGTAAAGCATCCGCGAAGCTTATGTCAAAATGCAAATCTTGAAAGATTTGGAAGAATTTCTCCATTTGATTTGTGGCTTTTTCACGGAGCTTTTGATCATTCAATATTGAAGGATATGGAAGTTTGGCTTTGATTGGAGTTTCTTTTGGCTCAAAAACAATCTTTGGTTTAGATGGTTGGATAACCTGAGGTTGGACGTCTTCGGTACTCCCGTTGTTAGTAGGAAGCACCGTGTCCTTTGTCGCCTCGGTCTCATGTTCCACTACCTTGGGAGGAAGAGAAGAGGTATTAGGAACTGTGGGTCCATCATATGAAACACCACTCCTTGTTGTGATCGCCTTCACATCGCCCCTCGGGTTAGCGATCGTATTGCTAGGAAGAGTTCCTGAGCCCGAGGGTCGATCATTTAAAGACTTCTTGATCTCTGTGATTTGATTAACCAATAACCGATTTGTTTCTTCTTGGGCTTTCATAAATTGTTTCATCAACTTATCCGAGGCCGTTTGATTTTGATTAAAACCTTGGTTTTGATTGAAATTTTGCCATCGGTTTTGATTTTGGACATTCCCCAGATTTTGGTTGAAATTTCCCTGATTTTGACCTCGGTTATGAAAACCTTGGTTTTGACCTCCTTGGTTTTGATTTTGAAAACCTTGGTTCATCCGATTTTGGTTTTGGTTAAATTGGGCATTTCGGTTTTGCCCATTCGGATTTTGATGATGATTGAAACCGGTTGGTCCAAGAAAATTGTTGGAACGGTAGCTAAGAAGATTACGGTCTCCTTGCGGTTGGTAACCGTTACCTCCCTGATTATAGGATCCCGCAACAGCATAAACATTCTCTTGAGTGAAGCCACCAGAGGCTGGGCACTCGGAAAACGGATGCGGACCACCACAAGTTTCACAACTTTGATTGACCACATTGACTTGATGATTATTGTTATTTTGATTCTGATTTTGATGCATTCTTAGCACAGCTGTGGATAAATCATCCATCTTTTTGGAGAGTACAGCTATCTCGGTGGTAGAAGAAGAAGTAGTGATATATCTAGTAGACTCATTCCTCTCGGCAGAGGAATCCAAATAATTATGGTGGGCGGTCATATTCTCAATTAGATCATAACACTCTTCGGGTCACCTTTTCATAAGGTACCACCGGCTGCAGCATTGATTGTGTCACGGTGTCTCAATGTTAAACCATTATAGAATGTATCTATTATGGTGACAAGTAACATATTGTGATTTGGACACCGATCAATCGAAAGCTTATAGCGTTCCCATGCTTCGAATAATTATTCGTCGGGAAGCTGGCGAAAGTTACTTATATCATTTCTTAATTTCGTCACCATCGACGGTGGAAAATATTTTGCCAAAAATTTTGAAACCATTTCATCGAAATTATGAATTGAATTCTTTGGAAGACGATCAAACCATGTGGCATGATGCGTCAAAGAATATGGGAAGAGATTTAAGCGAAGGGTGTCATCGGAGACCCCATTTTGCTTCATGCTCTGGGTGACGGTAAGGAATTTGTCAAGATGCTTATTTGCATCGTCACCCGGTAAACCGTGAAATTGGAAAGAATTTTTGACTTGTTGGATCATGTGGTGTTTAAGTCCAAAATTCGCGGCTTGGATATTAATGGGGGCAATCGGGCCACCCCGTCCGTCCATAGTCGGTTGGCACAACTCCTCCATCGTTCGGAGATCGGGAGCTGGCTCTGGATCTTGATTATCAGGATTATCCATTTTTTTCAACGTTTAAAAATTCAACACGGTGAGTGTGACGAATAATTCTTTCGGGATTTGAAAGAGGTGAAAGAAGATCGTTTGAAGAAGAAGAACGGGTGTTCATACACCAAAAAGAAACAAAAATTTAAAAAGAAAAAACCAAATTTGAAAATGAAAATATTTTTGGATTTTTATATTAAAGAAAAAATAATCACAATATTTTTGGGTTTTTCAAGGATTTTTTAATTTTTTTGGATTTTTGATAAAAACTATTCACAAGAAAAACACGTAACTTCACGAGGAAGGATCTTCAAGTCACTAATCGTTTAAACCTTAACGATATTGTCGCAACACAACCTCCCTGGCAACGGCGCCAAAAATTGATTCGGTTGTAAAGTATATATCAAATATACACGATACGTGCGAGTCAACAAGTCAACTTTTTAGGAAAAAGGTCAACGTGCAAAACTCACAAGTAAGATATATGTGATTCCGGGCAAGATATACCCGGGTCGTTTTCCAACGAGGTGTGAATGGAGGATGCCATTTGAGGTTTGTTATTAAAATGCTTGAAGGAATGATTTTTGCTTTTTGTTTTGTTTGGTATTTTAAGTGAAAGATTAAAAACTAGATTAATTAAGTGATAAAAACGAGCTCTAGAAAATAAAATAATAAAAAGATATGTTTGCTAAGTAATAATTAAACTAATAATAATTAATTCTACAATAGTAAACATAATATTAAACTAAGTATTTAAGCTAAAAATGATAAAAAGGTAAGAGAATAAGACCCGGTGATTTATACGAGAGAATTACCACCCGATCTTATAAACTAAATAAATTATTAAAGTTTATTTCTCTATTAACTTGAATTTTACTAATTAGTTAATAAAGTTGAAAACTTTGTTAACTAAAGAGCTTAATAAAAGTTATTAAAGTTGTAAATTTTAATGATTTTTTATGCTTATAAGACCCTTAAGTCCCTCGCCTTAGGTCGCGAAAGATAAGAGATCAAAGAAAAACAAGAACTTTATTAAAGGTTAGCAATAATAAACAATAATAAGCAATACTATTATATGAAATAAGCTAATAGTAGTCTAAAAGGTAAAAAGATTAAAACTTTATAACTAAAAACTATTAGATCTAAGTCCACCCGAAGCTAAGTTGCCCACTCCGATAAATAGACGCGAATCGGGTATGTTTAAGGACTAGATCTAAATGAACAAGCTATTAAATAGCTTATTGCTCAAGAAAAACTCAAAAAAATTGCAAACTTTTTATGAAAAACTTGATAAAACTAATAAATCTAATTAATAAGCTATCTAAAAAGCAAAAAAAAAATAATAATAAAGGAAAGTGCTCTCAAACTTAAGAGATATCAAGGTTTATTTGGAAAATAAGCCGAGCTTAATAAGCTCATGCGTCTCTTTTTGTGTTTGAATCGAGCTAGAGGGTAAAGAGAATAAGAAGTAATAAGCTAAAAGGAATAAGCTAAAAAAAACAACATAAACTTCATTGATTAATACAAAAATTGATTACAAAATAAGCTAAAGGAATAAGCACTTTAAAGATAAGCTAGAAAAAGATAAACTACTACTACTACAAATAAAAAGCACTACTAATTCAACAATAAACGAAATGATCAAATATAAAATTTTGAAATTGACGCTAAACTATAAAGATTTAAGATCAAACGAAATTTAGACTATGTCTATTAATTCAACAATAAACTTTCATAAACATTCGAAATAAATAACTTAGAAACTGAGAACAACTTCAAACAAAAAAACTGTCTACTGCTACATGTTAAAATGAACTGTGTGAAAAATAAAAATGTGAAGAGAAAAACTACTAACTACTGCCACAATCTCATACTCGTTGGCTCTTTATATAGAGCCAAAGCGTAGCATGTAAGCTAAGGGACCAGCCACGTGTCAGCTTCTAATTGGGCATTTGGTTGATAGTGGACGTAAGAGTGTTGGAAGGCAGCAGCTCCACGCGCCTTTAGGATTTAATTTCGGAAGGTGAAGTACATTCACTGCTACCCACTAGTATTTATGTGAGGAAATGATGAGCTGGCAATCAACTTTGCAATCTTTCTTTTCTTCTTCTTTTGTCGCATAGCAGTAGGAGACAAAGCTTAGGTGGCCTTCGCTTGAAGCAATTTATTTGTTTTCTTCATTTGATCCCCACGTGATATAGATTCCAAATGTAAAAAATATTCTTCATTGAAATATACTTTGTCTTCATTTCTTTAGTTTAGCATTTGCTCCAAATAATTCTTGAATGGTACTTTGCCTGGACCTGGTAATTTCGTGCTCTTTCCAATCTCGTGCTCGTTTTTGTCCATTTTCTCTTGATTTTTGTCCTTTTTCTCAATATCCATACCTGCACATGCATAAACACAAAAATACAATATACTTGGCATATTTGGTTAGTTTTTGGTCTATTTGGTCCATTTTTGGTCAAATAAAAGTATGTGTTTTCACACATACCAATCCTCATCCATATTTTGTACACTTTAACACTTTAACACCTTGACTTTGTCTATCCGTATGCTATTGACTCATCCGTATGTTATTATTGTGCACTTTAACATTTTGGGGACTTGAACATTGCGAAAATAGCAACTTTTGTGGTATTGGCAGCTTGCCACACCCGTTTTGTAGAATTTGTAACGTTTTAATGTATTTGAGGGTGTTTAGCAATTATATATAAGTGTTTTAGCCGTTATAACTTGTTTTGGGATATTGGTATGTTGGTATTGGTGGTGTACAGGTTTGGATTGTGTACAGGTTGTGTAGATTTTTTCCGAAAAAATTTCAGGAAAAAATTTGGAAAACTGCTGCTGTGCAGGCTGTTGTGCTGCAACAGCAGTTTATTGTGCCGACGACATGTCGCCGGCAAAAAATCAACATATTTATTTGATATATGTTTGTACCGAAGACATGGTGTCGGTACAATACTAGAACAGTTTTGCTTAACAACTTTGGTACCGACGCTATGTCGTCGGTACCAAAGTTTGACTTTCGTTGACTGTTTTTAATCACGTAGTTAATTATCAAAAACGTACCGACGACATAGCGTCGGTACAATACTTTTCGGATCCCAAAATTCTTTGACTGAAAATGGCTGTGGGACCCACACGAGCGTCGACAAATGTCGTCGGGACAGTAAGTCCCGACGTGGCATTCTCGACTATCACCGGCCGACGTCATTTCGTCGGTGTAACATATTCATAAACATATAACACACAAACAATGGTGATTTGGTCGTGCACTTAGAGAGAGAAAGAGAGATAATGGGAACCTTGAGAGAGAAAGTGCAATATGTTAGATTAAGAGAATGAGAAGGTCCAACCCTTCCCACACTTGGGAAGGGGTATTTATAGTTCTAGCTAAGCTGCCCCTAGTGGGCTGTGGAGTGAGCTGACAGTGGGTAAAGACCCGACCCAACTCCACAAATATTAATATATCTAAACTAATAATAATACTAATAAGCCTACGAGCTACATAAATGCTAAATAGATACTCGGGATGACCGAGTCTTCATATGAATATTTATATTCCTAACAATCTCCCCCTAAGGGAGGTCACCCCGGAAATTACATTTTGAATTCTAGCATTCTATCATATGAATTTGACTTTGTAGCTCGTAGTCTTTGATTCTTCAACGTCTTGAAACTTTGTACTTTCAGCAGTGAACTTTCGATGACTGTTCTTTTGTCTTGGATGATCTTTGAGGATTCATTGAGTTTATCATCCAACATGCGTCTTCAGGTCATCTTGTTGCAGAATTGTTTCCATGTGATGTTGCGATCTTTGAGCATTCTTTGAGATCATCAGCCACCGTAAATCTCCAAGCTCATCCGTTGAAGTAGTATTGCCTTCATGTGATTTTTGTGATCTTTAGACTGCATGCTCACACTTTTCTGGATCATGATAATTATCATCAGAGTTGCGGAAGCTGTGTTGTAAGTCTTTTAGCTATCATGATGTCTTTGATAATGAATTGGAAATGTGAGCATGGAGTGAGGATTGACACGTCTCTACTGGAATCAGGAAACACCATTACCATCTTTATGTGAATCTGAAATAAAACAGTTAGCAATAAAGTTGGAGAACGAATATGGCTTTGTCATTCGCTCGTTGTGGTTGGATTAACCTTCGGATCCGTGAGGACCGACCTATGATCAGGTAGAATTCCCTTTAAAGAGGATTCTCCTTGACAGGAATTTTCAGCTTGTTGTATAGACTCATCCAGCGAATTAACATTGGAATCGTCATACAGGCATGTTCTCATACCGGAACGTCTCAAAGCAGACAACACGGTAGAGTGAATCAGTGAATTGAATACCCACTGATTGATGAGAAATTGATTAGAAAAATCACTCGCGTGTCACTGGATAAACATTTTATGTAACACGACGAGGGTTTTATACATTGAATCACATTTCTGTCATAAACACTTTTGTTTGAAAATTTTCACAATCAATATGCTCGAAATTCAGCTGGTGAGCACATTGAAGGGTTTTCCAAAAGCATTCGTCAATCCATTTCCTGGAACAAGTTTGATTCAAGTGTGAATCGCCCCATCGTTTCTTTCCAGTTGTCACAAGTTTGATGATCCATGAAGGATCTCACATGTCACCCACCAAGAGCTTGTTTGATGTTGGATCTAGAAGGATTTCCATCTTCATTGTGAATACTTTACGTATCACTCAGATGTTCTGGCAATACCGCAAGGATAATGCGTAGGACTCTCAATATATGTTTTCTTACTTTTCACGGTGTATGAAACAGCAAGCATATTGGAAATGTGTCTTAATGAGATTTATGGATGATCTCTTGGCTCTAGACTCAATAGTGCGTTTTGATTTAGTGATCGGAGGCTGGAGAGGACTGCCACCTTTTCAATATCATCTGACTCGGAGTGAGAGAGACGATAGACATGTATTGATCTCCGTGACAAATGAAACAAGAGTCCTTTGAGGGACCTTGAGTGGCTAGGGAGGGTTGTACAGCGTATCACTGGGTCCATGATACATTGTCTTCAATGTCAGCAATCAACTAAGTGATTCTGACAGCATATGTATTGACCCGGTTTCTGCCTAAAGTGTAAGGAGGGCTTCTTTCTTTTCACCCTTTATCTTTACATTTCTTTTTCATTCTTCAACCCCTTCAGCGCTTACCGAGACTTCATCACTAGCACCTTGTTGGATTTGTTCCAGTACTAGCTCCATCTCAATCGGCACTCTTCCCTTATTCACTTTTCTCCTTTTTAATCATTCCTAAGTACTTCTTTTCTAACTAGAGGATTGTCCCTGGGAAGATCCCTCCGGTTCTGGCTGGATCATGGGAACTAATACCTAACCTCACCATCCTTATAACTCCAGTACATTAAAATAAGATTGGTCGGTCTTTGGTATTCTTCCACAATAGCCATCATAAACCATTTGCTCCCCCTCAATATGTGCATCGATATACGAAAGAGTTTAGCACATATTTGGGAGCCTACACATGAGTCCAAAAGATCACATTTTATCAGATTTCATATTTAAATCACATTCTCTCCCCCGATCAAAAATTTCAAACCATTTGAGATTTGTGATCCCAATTGATTTAAATAAGTTAGAAATTATGGGAGAAAATGTGGTCAGTTTTAATATGCGCTGATAATGGAACATGCAACTGCTCCCCCTCAATTTATGAGGGAGATTCACTACTTATCATGTACAAAGATAATCGTTATGACACAAATGATATTGACCTTTTTGCGCAGATGATGTGATCATCCGCTTCTCTGAGGGAGTCAGTGGTCAACATCTATTATCCATCCACCAAAAAAAATTTCCCAAATGTTGTAGATCCCCACTTGGCGAGACCAGAATAAGTACTGCTTTGTTGAAATGAAGGTGGTGGAGGTGAAGACAGTGTTGTTGTTGTTGTTGCCGATGTTGTTGTTGTGGTGAATTCAGAGCCAGTCAATAGATTTTGAATATTTGATCAAATGGTTAGAGCGGGAACTGGCACATTCATATTGGCCATGGAATCTGCATAAGAATATCAACACAGATATACATACATACAGATTCACTTTTCATTAATAGCTACCACATAGCAGCTTGCCAACTCATAATACCAAATTCATCTCATAATCAAACCACAGTCAGGAAATACATCAAACCGCTATCTAGCATGAAGAGCAATCAGCAATCATGATCATGGCAATTCACTCATATTTCAAGATTCAACTCAGGATCTTAGGGACAAGATTCTAACACTATAGCTACATACCTAAGCATATCCTGAGTGCACAAGCACTAAATCAACAACAATTAAGCAGCTATCGACTAACAAAAATCAATCAACATTTGAAACTCATTCAGTTAGATCATACAAATGGCATATGGAGTATTCAAGAGCATCAATTACAATGGGTTTTCTAACTTCTTTTAGATTTTGAGTTTTAAAGTATTTAGGGGATTAAACGAGGATTCCAAAGTGACACAAATGGGCCTTCTAGTTACATAAAGCTAGGAAACTATACGCAAATTGCACATAATGCCCTAATCTTTCTAACAACTAACACATTTGGCCATTAGATATAAAGCTTAGTAAGTTCCTCTTCAACTAATACCCCATTAACTATAAAACCTTTTCTAACAATTATGAGTTAACCAAGAATCTCGTTTGATGATATAAAATTTGAAATCATTCTCCCCCTCAATCAATGACCCGTATTCTAGTTAAAGAGCTGTAGTCATTGATTGAGTGACAAATTTTATGCACAATCCAAGTCTGAAAGAATTTCAACCAACATGTTACCACCATGTGTCTCACAAATAATTTTCAGAAGAATCATAGAAGGAAAATTATTTGCATACAAAGAAGATTTCTCTTCCTTTACAAGAGATGATGCACTGAAACGTACATCAAATCAGGAAAACATGGATATAAAGTAATCCATGCCCGGGTGAACTTCACTCGGTGGGAGGAACAACCGTCTTTTTGGCGACATGATTTCCCCATTTTGAAAAGCGGGTTGCTATCTAAAGTAATAGCAAGCCATAATGACATGTTTTGATAAACCTTTTAAACTTCTGCTCGAGCTTCATTTAAAGACCCGTGTCATTATTGAATGACATTTCTAGGTCCGTAAATGTTATCGATAAACAGAAGACATGCCTAGAACAACTATTTTTTATTTTTTTTTGGTATTTTCTATTTTTCTGATTTTTATGGTTTTTCTTGGTTTTAATATTTTTCTATATACAATTTTCTGGTTTTATAATTTTCTATATACAGTTTGGTTTAAGATATGTACAAACTATATTATTCAGTTTAAGACGATGTTGACATGAATACCGAAATAAGGATATCGTTCTTGTACTTTGTAGAAGTCAGTAGTCAACATCACTTAAACTTTTACCACCAAAGCTTTCGAGGCTCCTGAAAAATCATCTGAACTTGAGCCTTCTCAATTGTAAAGATTTGATAGCTTCCCCCCAAACCGACAATCTTCTTTTTGAGCAGTTTCAAAGCTCTCTTTCAAGCTTACTTGAGGTAAGTGTACAGCGGAAACCGTAGCAAACCACATCAAGTATTGCTGCTCCTTTTAAGAATAATCATCGTGATTCTCCATTCGGGGATCATCAAATAGATCAGCAACGAATCATCTCACACTTGAATAATTCTTCTCACATTTCTTCCCGCTGAAGTCTGAAGTAATGCATGCAAGAGTATCCAGAGACCACTTCCCCCAAGTAGTTGAAGTGATGCAATCAGTCTCATTGTATGAAGCTCAAAAACATGAAGTACACACTCAATCCTATTAATGAAGTCAAAAGTGTAACATCAAGATCAATTAAGACCCGGAAATCCCCTTTTCTCCCTTCAGGAAATCGCAGATGAGAATTGTTACACCAAAGACAACTATGTCCTGAGTGTAAGCAATTTATCCCGTATGTAGTTGAAATGATAACACCAAGACAGTACCGTGAAAACCAAGTAAGTCCCGGATGAACACATTTCCTTCTGTAGGATACCGACTAACAAGAGGAATCATCATACAATTGTGTACCTCTTTAATCATCAGAAACTGTTTCTTACATCTCTTCCCCACGTAGTTGGAATGATACACCAAAAGGCACGAGTTAAAGCACTGATTTTCTCTGCGGTTATGACATTTGTCTTCCCGGAGTAATCTTCAATTGAGAAGAAGTATAAAGTTCATCACGTGTACTCGTTGTGCATTCAGATGTATATCTCCTTTCCCCTTGCTGGTTTTGATACCTCAGAATCAGCAACACATTTTACGCACATATTCTTGAGATCTTGTGAGAAGAACAAAATTGGCTCAAGTGGATCAAGTGAGAATCAACCGCTACCAAACCCGTCTCTGACTATCTTTACCAACCCTTAAGTAGGCTATTTGACGAGATGACTGATGGAACTGACCCGATATACCAAACTTGACACTGAAGTAGAATTCCCCGTTCTCGTGACTTAAACTTGCACTAATCTTGGAAGAACGGTGTAGAGAATTAGTGCTCCAAGCAAATCTCTAAGTACTCAATACCCAACCAAAGTATGAGACATTAACACCTCTTGCGATTATCCACAACGTCATCGGCGTGTGACACTGAGTACTACAACGTAACTCCTTTAAGTGATAGTTAACCAGGTCGTCAAACATTTACCCCGACTGCTGGTAACTAGATAAACTAAGTCTTCAACTTAAATCTTAAGCACGAGCAAGTTATCATTGAAAGTCATGCATCCAACCAACCCCGACTTCAAGATAGAATAAGATCACGCCTTTGAGAAAGTCAACTTCAACCTCAAATAAGTGATACCTGATCAACTCCATAGTCACAATTAGATGCCCAACAAGTGAGTGAACAAACAATAAAATGTACGTCAATCCACTTGTTCACACTTCCTCCCCTCAAAAATTGCATATGAGGATGCCATTTTTGATTGAACAAGTGCATATGAGGTTGATCCACTGTTCACACTTCTCCCCCTCAAAAATTGCATTTGAAGTTGCCATTTTTTTTATCGAGTGAATAAACGTCCAATCTGATGGAAGTAGATCCACTTGATGTCTGAACGAGCATGGAGCAAGTATGATGCTTTTTGATGAGAATAGTCAGAAACAAGAAGATTTCTCTTCTTCCGAAGATAAAGCGCACTCAAGCGTACGCCTTTCTTTTCTTTGATTAACGGGGCCTGAGGAGTTGTCAGCAGACGCCATTATGTTGACATTGAGACCCGAGGCTTGAACTGCAATGTTCAAACGTCATTGTCGATGAAGAACGAGGCCTGAACTGATGTGAACAGACGTCATTGTCGATGAAGATCGAGGCTTGAACTGATGTGTTCAAACGTCATCGTCATTTCCCCTCATATGTTGTGAGTAGCCTGAGTCCAAATGTCAAGGGACGATCTATACGACCTGCATTTGAAAACAAACAAAAATAGAGAGTTTGGAGTGCCGGATCCCCAATTTAAGTTGGGGTCCAGTTGGTTAGTGGGAACAGGAGCATCATTTGCCTGAGTCTCAGTAGGAGTTGGAATGCTAGTGCAAGTAGCCTTTTTCTGTTTATTTCTACGTTGGTACATAGTTAACGATGTATGAGGATTGTTACAAAATCTCTCAGTGATGACGCTTTCACTAGTACTAACTTGTTTAGGTTGTATTAAAGGCACTGTTTCGGATTTAGTAGACCTAATTAAAGGGCACTGTTCTCCTACAGGGAATTTCCTTCCAGTTGGCTTCTATTGACGTACAGGCACTACTTTAGACTTAGTTATCCTAGTTAAAGGGCACTGTTCTCCTAAAGTGAATTTCCTTCCAGTGGGCTTCCATTGGTAACCAACATGAGCAAACATCTTTACTGTTGCTTTCCAAGTTTGCTTGACATGCTTGGCTCTCCAAACTTGCTTGACAGGGGTTTTGTTGAATGACTTCAAAAATTTCTCAACACATTTATCATGATTACCCGAAATTAAACAATCATTACATGTTTTGCAAAGTGAATTAGGATTTGAATTATGATTCCGTTTGTTCAAGTCTGACTTATTGTTCCTCATGTAGTCTTCTACTTTCTTCTTAGGAACACTTTTAGCTGGTGAAGTCCTATAATTCTTTATATTTCTCCTACGTTTTGACTCGCTAGCTTTAGTGTCTCTGGTAAGTCCTGTAGAAGGACTGATGGGAATCTTAAACTTTTTCACTTCCAGTTGCTGAACATGTTTTGATGTGTTGAGATATGAAGTTTTCCTTGATTCATCGAAGGTTACATGCTTGTTATCAATCTTAGGACATGTTGTAAAGACGCATTCTAATAGTTCCTGAGAACGCTTAGTGAGGTAGCAGGCATCTATAACTGTACTATCAAGAGGTTTGTCTGTCCTACCCTCTTCTACAGTCTCACGAAGAATATCGATACTGTCCTTAAGATGATTGAGATACACATGATGAGCTGTCCTATTGTTTCTAAGAGGATTCAGAATAGACACAGCATCAATATCATATTTGTAACAATTCACATTTCAGGTTAAATTTCTATTCCCGAAATTTTACTATTCATTTTTACTATTCACTGGCACTATTCATTCTCGAAAATTTTATTTCATATTCTCGTAAGTTAAACTATTTTAATGATAATCCGAGATTTTGACACTCGTCGGATCATTTCTGCAAGAATCACGAAGCCGTGTCCGAGATTTACTTTAAGGTTTAAACATCATTTAGGCATCCCGATATGTCCAAACAACATTACCAACAAGAGAAATATAAGTTTTCCACCTTCCGTGACATTTTCAAGAATTTTAGAATTTTAGGATACCCGGTTTTAAGTTTCGTGACTTTTTAGCAATTAACGGGACCAAAACCCACTCCGTATGTCAAAGATAAATATCCAACCTAAAATATCTAGATATTTTCTCAAAAATATCTAGATATTTCGAAAATCTAGTGAAATTACCATTTTACCCTTGCCCTTATTTACCAAAATGCCATTCTATGTATTTACGAAAATGCCATTTTTCTCCCTATAAATAGAAGCCTAAAACCTTCATAAATTCTCGCACCACCCCCTTCTATATCTCTAAAGTCCTTAAACCCAAGGCGATTCTTAGCTATTTTAGCAAGTTTCTTCAAGAACGTGCAAGCGTTCTTGAGCAAAAGCTAGATTTTGATCTACTTTGCTTCAAGTTTTCAAGAAAGACGTCGTTATAATCTTCAAATAACTTCAAGTCTCCAAAAAGACTTTGTTATTATCTTATTTTAGTATCGGGTACTACAACACTAGGGAACTTCATGTGAGGGGTTATTTGGGTAAACGGATCGACGAGTTGTGGATTTACGAATTAAAGTGTCCTGGCTCCTCGAACGTTTACTGCGTGACCTCTGAATTATGATGGCCCGAACGGTAGTTACGCGTAGAGACTTCCTGGCTTAATCCATCGATTCCGTTATACGTTTTGACATCATTAGTTCAAGGTGAGTTTCATAGCCCCTACTTTTATACGTTTTGAATTACTTTTGGGGGAGATACATGCTTAAATTACTTTTCTCGTTTATCAAATACGTTTTGCATTGGTATGCAAGTCATTTATTATATTGTGCATTGGTATGCAAGTCATCTAATACATTGTGCATTGGTATGCAAGTCATCTATTCTATTGTGCATTGGTATGCAAGTCATCTGTTACATTGTGCATTGGTATGCAAGTCATCTATCCTAATCATTCTATGTTGGCAGTGGGTTGTAAACACACAGGTTGCAAGTCTTTTATGGACGGGGCTTGGAACTGAGTGGATTTACAAGGCCTTTGCTGGGGAAATCTTTATTCAAATACTTTACTGTTAAACAAACTCTATGAACTCACCAACCATTGTGTTGACACTTTAGCATGTTTATCTCAGGTACATTAGACGATAGCTAGATCTTGAAGCATAGAGTCGCACGGCATATTTTGAAGACTTATGCTATTATCATTTACCATTCGAAACATTTTGTATACATTTATGTATCATACTTTGAGATCTCATGTTTGTAACTCTGAATTCATTAATCGAATGGTAACTTTTCAAAACGTCTCATTTAGAGGTCGTTTTCTATAACTTGTACTTTGTATTATGAAGTAGCACCCTAATGACACAGTCTTCCGCTGCGGTATTTTGGGGGTGTTACAGATTGGTATCAGAGCATTGGTTATAGAGAACTAGGTTGCATTTAAGAGCCTAGACTATAACTGCTTTATACGTTGAGACATTCCACTCTATCGCCTTGCACAGTTTAGACTTTTTCGTAACTTTAGCACTTAAGGTAGATTTCTATGAACTGACTGAAACACCGAACATCATATGAGTCGATTAGTCCAAGCATTGCTTGTTACTCCTAAATTATACATAGCCTGATCACCTATGTCTAATTCAGGAAGAATCATGCAATGGAGGGAGTAGTAGTCTCATATGTGTAAGCAATTCCATAATCGAGCCAAATTTTCAAAAGACCTCCTTCAAACCACTTGTTTCCCAGCTTGATCCAAGTGACAGTTCTTGTTTGATGAGTTTCGAAGATCAAGCTAGAATCAAGTTGTTACTCAAACCGATTTAGCCTAATCCCATGACAGTTCTTGTCTGATGAGTTGTGAGATTAAGTAAAAATCGGTTAACTAAATATCTTTTGAGGGTTATGCTCGAGAATGGGAAAGTTTTCCTCATTAAACCTAGCCACAAGAGAGCATGTATTCAGAACGGGAAATAGTCACGATGGTCACGAAAACGTACCTAGATGGATAAGGAACCCATATACATAAGCTTTGACGTAACTACATAGACTATCACACCTTTTCTAGACACACTGTTAGCAGTTAACATTCACAGAACTTCGGGAAAGAAGTTCCCTTAAGGGGTAGAGACTGTAACAATTCACATTTCAGGTTAAATTTCTATTCCCGAAATTTTACTATTCATTTTTACTATTCACTGGCACTATTCATTCTCGAAAATTTTATTTCATATTCTCGTAAGTTAAACTATTTTAATGATAATCCGAGATTTTGACACTCGTCGGATCATTTTTGCAAGAATCACGAAGCCGTGTCCGAGATTTACTTTAAGGTTTAAACATCATTTAGGCATCCCGATATGTCCAAACAACATTACCAACAAGAGAAATATAAGTTTTTCCACCTTCCGTGACATTTTCAAGAATTTTAGAATTTTAGGATACCCGGTTTTAAGTTTCGTGACTTTTTAGCAATTAACGGGACCAAAACCCACTCCGTATGTCAAAGATAAATATCCAACCTAAAATATCTAGATATTTTCTCAAAAATATCTAGATATTTCGAAAATCTAGTGAAATTACCATTTTACCCTTGCCCTTATTTACCAAAATGCCATTCTATGTATTTACGAAAATGCCATTTTTCTCCCTATAAATAGAAGCCTAAAACCTTCATAAATTCTCGCACCACCCCCTTCTATATCTCTAAAGTCCTTAAACCCAAGGCGATTCTTAGCTATTTTAGCAAGTTTCTTCAAGAACGTGCAAGCGTTCTTGAGCAAAAGCTAGATTTTGATCTACTTTGCTTCAAGTTTTCAAGAAAGACGTCGTTATAATCTTCAAATAACTTCAAGTCTCCAAAAAGACTTTGTTATTATCTTATTTTAGTATCGGGTACTACAACACTAGGGAACTTCATGTGAGGGGTTATTTGGGTAAACGGATCGACGAGTTGTGGATTTACGAATTAAAGTGTCCTGGCTCCTCGAACGTTTACTGCGTGACCTCTGAATTATGATGGCCCGAACGGTAGTTACGCGTAGAGACTTCCTGGCTTAATCCATCGATTCCGTTATACGTTTTGACATCATTAGTTCAAGGTGAGTTTCATAGCCCCTACTTTTATACGTTTTGAATTACTTTTGGGGGAGATACATGCTTAAATTACTTTTCTCGTTTATCAAATACGTTTTGCATTGGTATGCAAGTCATTTATTATATTGTGCATTGGTATGCAAGTCATCTAATACATTGTGCATTGGTATGCAAGTCATCTATTCTATTGTGCATTGGTATGCAAGTCATCTGTTACATTGTGCATTGGTATGCAAGTCATCTATCCTAATCATTCTATGTTGGCAGTGGGTTGTAAACACACAGGTTGCAAGTCTTTTATGGACGGGGCTTGGAACTGAGTGGATTTACAAGGCCTTTGCTGGGGAAATCTTTATTCAAATACTTTACTGTTAAACAAACTCTATGAACTCACCAACCATTGTGTTGACACTTTAGCATGTTTATCTCAGGTACATTAGACGATAGCTAGATCTTGAAGCATAGAGTCGCACGGCATATTTTGAAGACTTATGCTATTATCATTTACCATTCGAAACATTTTGTATACATTTATGTATCATACTTTGAGATCTCATGTTTGTAACTCTGAATTCATTAATCGAATGGTAACTTTTCAAAACGTCTCATTTAGAGGTCGTTTTCTATAACTTGTACTTTGTATTATGAAGTAGCACCCTAATGACACAGTCTTCCGCTGCGGTATTTTGGGGGTGTTACAATATTTTCTACAAGCAACAATCTTTTGAACAATATTATTACAAGTGAGGATTGGCATTTTCCCTTTCACCTGAGTCTTTATATTCTCGATCTCATTTTGCAAAGCAGTTATCTTTTCATTGTGATTGTTTCGTGTGACTTTAATTGAATCATATAACTCTTTGTAATGCTGTTTGATTTTTGAATTTTCAGCTCGAAAACACTCATTTTCATTGTGTAACTTATTGATGGTGTCTTGGTATTGAAAATTCTGAGAATCTAAAGGCACTGATTTATGGGTGCCAATTACTTCACTCTTATTTGACTTTAATTGGGCAATTTGAGCCCTCAATTGTCGAATCGTGTTAGTGTGAGCTTGAATTTTTTTCATCACGTTTGCTTAATTCAAAATATGTATCAAATTCAGGAGCATCCAAAGATGTCTTGGCATTTGAGATTTTGGTATTTTCTTCTAGATGTTGATACTTTAATTGCAAATTAAGATAATCAACCTCTAATTTCGAAAAACGCCTAACCATGTTATCATGGTCATCATTTTGAATTTTTTCATTCAATTTCAATTTCTCCCCCTCAAGCTCAACAACACGATTCTGGGAAGCATTCAGTGCAATAGACATTTCATGAAATTGACAAGCAATTAGTGTAGCATCAGTAGCAGTATAAAACACATCATGGGCAACACATTTAGCAATCAAATTCTCATTGGTGATGAGAATGTTTTTTCTTTCAATCTCACGACTCTGAAGTTCTATCACACATTGGGACACTTCGTTTTCCATATCTTTAAATACAGCTTTCATTTAATTTACTTCATTTCTAAGGGTTTTTTGCATACCCTCAAAATGTTCCTTAAGAAGCTTAAAGAATGGAATAACCTCAGTTAAGTAGCATTCTTTGGTTAGTTCAAAACCTCTTTCCCCTTCGGTTATTCCTGTTGGTGTTATTCTCTTCTTACATGTTTTATCAAAATCAGCAAATAGTTGACTAAGAACATATATGCTAATTAAGGTTTTGCATTCTGTGGGAAGAGTTAAAGGAACTAAATGTCTGGGTGTATTGGGGGGATACACCGTCGCAACAACAATTTTCCTAAGGGAAGGAGTTTTGGCCTTAAGTTCATCTGCCTAATTCTTTTCTATGTCTAACGACCAAAAGATTTGTTCAGGCGTCAACTTAGTCTGAGGAGCAAAAACAGTCAATAAGTTCGCCTCATAGTAATTATGGGGTTTGATTATGACTCCCTTTGCAATGCACTTGGGATCTTTCATCTTTTCATTCAACTTTTCTCTATTGATCAATTCTATCTCATTACTCTCTTCTAATGAGGACACATCTGGAGGGGTATGGCCCGGCACAATCATTACATTTGCATCATACAATGCGAGTTGGGCCATTTTAGCACTTCTAAGGTAAGCAAACTTTGGTTCACCTATGGCTTTCTCACTATGTTCATCACACAACTTTTTATGCTTTCTAATCATTTGAGCAGTTTGTCTGGTCTGGTCTTGTGTGTACAACTTGTTTTCAAGTTTATTCTTTAACGTTTTAAGTCTGGAAAAATCATTTAAGAGTTTAGATTCTTTTTCTTTGAAATCTTGCTTTAGTGTTTTCACACTTTCTTGTATTACTTGTTTAAGCTGAACAGTATGCTTAAGTTTCACTTGTAAAGAATGTAACTCCATTTTCAATTTTTTCCCCTTAGATTACGTTCAGAAATAAGTGTACGCATCTGACCATCCATTTCTTGCTCACGTTTAGTTAACTCAAACTTAGCACGTTGTTCATATATGGCCACTTGATCTTTATAGATGTTAAGTTGGGTGGTTAATGAGTCTCCAGGGACAAATTCAGTGTTCTCATGCAGCACATAATCATCATTTAGAACAGAAGATGCACAACTAGGTACAACAGACGCTTCGTTGTGTTTCACATATTGTTCATATGGGATAACATCGCTATTTCCCATATTAGCAATATCTGACTCAACAACGTTTGTCTGTTGTACTTTGTCGGGAATCTTTTGTTCATGCAACACATTATCATTATTAATAACAGAAGATACCCCACTAGGTTCAGCTGACTCTTCATTGTGTTTCCCATGTTGCACGTTGTTCATAGCTGTATCTGACTCAACAACGTTTGTCTGTGGCTGATGAAGCTCCTTCTCTTGAGAGTTCGGGCACACAAAGTCCCTATTTGCACTAACATACTCAAACACGTTTATCTGTTGTACATCATTGGGAATCTTCTGTTTGTCAATCATGTCGTACAATTTGAGCACCTCAGCAATGACTGAATCCGAAGTCTTTGACATGATATGAACGTTCACGGGATTTTACAAGTCTATGATTTAAACTGAGAAATATAATCTTTCACGGAATTTTAGAAAATCAAGAAGAAACCGTGATTTGATTACTTGGATGTGTTATGATGAAAGTATGGTAGACTTGGTGATCTGTTGTATAGTTGTGATTTGGTTTGGTTGATGCAAGTTGTTACGGTGAAATTATGATCTGAAAACTTAAAACCTCAATAACTTCATTTTGGAGCGATTTCAGGCTTCGAAAGTTATAGCCGTTTTGATAAGTCGTGGGCTGAAAACGGAGTTACGGTTCAAAAGTTATAGCCATTTCAAGTTTTGATGTAAAAAGTCAAACCGCAGTCAACCAAAATGCAATAGAGTCAAACCGCAGACACTCAAAACGTAGAACCCCAAACCACCGAAACAGCAAACCGCAGCAACTCAAACCGCAAAAAGTCAAACTGCAGCACCTCAAACTGCAATAAGTCAAATCGCAGAACTTCAAACCGCAGTCACCAAACCGCAATAAGTCAAACCGCAGGACTTGGTCAAACCGCAGTCGCAAACAGACAAACCGCAAGAGACAAGAATCACAAACCGCAGCAGCAAAAAGACAAAACGTCACTTTCAGTACGTTTGTCGTGTTTCCCGCTATGGTAAAAGTACAAACCGCAGTCAGAAGATTTTGGCAAACCGCAACTAACACTTACCCAAATATCTCAAACCGCAACCACAAAACCTTTAATGTGAGGCAAACCGCAGTGAAGAAACTCCTTCCGAAAGTCAAACCGCAGCCAAGAAAAACGTTTCAATCTTCCAAGAAACACACCAACAAGGCTGTAAAAACGTAAGAGACGATCCTAGTACTATTTATGAACAAGAAAGTACCAAGTTTTAATGATTTGAACAACAAACAAAGATCAAACTAGGGTTTTTTGTTCCCTACTTCGTACGACCCAAAAACCACCACAAATCACACCACGAATCTGAATATGTACTCACACGAACCTAACCATGATCTTGATACCAATTGTAACATATTCATAAACATATAACACACAAACAATGGTGATTTGGCCGTGCACTTAGAGAGAGAAAGAGAGAGAATGGGAACCTTGAGAGAGAAAGTGCAATATGTTAGATTAAGAGAATGAGAAGGTCCAACCCTTCCTACACTTGGGAAAGGGTATTTATAGTTCTAGCTAAGCTGCCCCTAATGGGCTGTGAAGTGAGCTGACAGTGGGTAAAGACCCGACCCAACTCCACAAATATTAATATATCTAAACTAATAATAATAATACTAATAAGCTTACGAGATACGTAAATGCTAAATAGATACTCGGGGTGACCGAGTCTTCATATGAATATTTATATTCCTAACAGTCGGCATCCACTACGTACCGATGTCATGTCGCCGGCACGACGCTTTTTTAGTCGTCGGGAAACGTCCGGATTGTACTAGTGTATATGTATTGCTTAATTTAAGTTTAAAAGGTCTCTTAATGACATAAAATGGAGGAAAAGGTGTTTCTCCTTTATATGTTGTTAAGATTAACATTAAATGCTATTATAATTATTAATCAATCGTATTACAACTTAACACTTTGCTGCACATTTGTTGGGTGCAGTTCTGCACGTTGCACGTTAATTTTTTTTTATTATAACTCAACACTATGCTACACATTTGTTGGGTGCAGTTTTGCTCCGCACATCATTTTCCCAAAGATAAATCCTACAGAAAGAAGTGGGTATTACGATAATTCGATAAACTTGTTGTTCTTCTTCCTTTTATTATTATATATTTTTATTATATATATATATATATATAGTGTAACTTTATTTTCAGAACCCTGTTAACTGCGGGAACTGCGAGAACTCCCTTTAAACCGTTAGATATTTTGATCAATGGCTATGATGAATTGTGCAATTAATGTAATTAAACTAAAGATTAGGTCATAATTTGTAAAGATGAAAGGGTATTATAGGAAGTTTACATTTTATCAAAAACTGTCCTACATTTACTCTCACTAATATCACGATCTGGAATTTAGAACAGTTTTTATTCTCTCCTTAAAAGAAACCCTAGCCACCACTTTCATGTTTTATCACATATAACCAGCCACCATGATCGAAACTAAATCCATTCAATACCATATCTATAGATCCGATTAGATCCACCATCAACGGCGGCGGCATCCGCATCCTGTCCTAATTAGATCCGATCAGAGGCGGCGGCATCCGTCCTAATTAGATCCGACCAATGGCTAATTTTTATTTTATTTTGTTTAGTAAAATGCCAGACCACCGCCGTTGATGAAGAGAAAATTAATGTGAGACTAGAGTATGCTGCTTTCACAAGGTTTTTTTTGAAAAAGATATTTATTTCTGTCCCTATTCCGCCTGGAGTGACACCGGTTGTTAGCTTCACCACAGGAATATGGAGGTAAAGTTCTTCCTTTTCTTATAATTATTAATTAAATATTTAATTTTGTTGTTTGTGTAGAAGTGGTGAACAATAAGCAGTAAGCATAACTGTGAGGTTAATTGATTTTAGTCATGTGTATTCTGTTTGTGGGGTGTTGAGTTATTGCTTTGAGCTTTGTGGGTTTGGGGCAACTACCGATTTCAACTCCATGGCTCGTGGGGGATGAGTATGCATATCATGTATTGGCTCAATGTTCTCTCATTATGTGGAGCAATGTATTGGCACTAGTAATTTTGTATCAGTTTTAGAAGATAGAATTTGCTTATTTAGCTATTTTGGTTAGCTGTGTTAATGCTCTTTTTGACCCTTGGCTTAATCTGTAGTCTGTATATGAAAAACACCCTCGAGCAAAAATTCAGGATTGAGAAGATTCGGTTTAGTTTAGGGTTGATGTATTATAAAAGGATATTCGGAGGAATTTTCATCATATTATATTCTGATAGAGATTAGAGAGCGTCAATTTAGTTGGAAGAATATGTTAGACTACAACAGAATAGCCTTAAGCTTGAATTATTCTGATCCCTGCAAACTTATAGGTTTGATGTTCAACTTTGTGATGATCCTTTCGGTTTTTGTTAATAGGACAAATCTAGTCAAGACGCAGACATCTCTTTTCATTTATGGTATTTGTTGTATCGATCGCTTGAATATTCAGGATGTATCATTCTACCTGCTCACATTTTCTATATTTGGACTACCGTTACAAAATGTATCTGACATTCTGACCACCTGTTTTTCAGGAGCCCAGGGCTTAAGAAATTTAGTTGAATCAAGTTTGGAATGCATATGGATTACCGTCAGCACCAGATACTCCACCAGAGTCGCTGACTATTATAACTCCCCGAAGTGATGCCAACGATAAATACTGCTTCTGGTGTGGATTTTTTCAGGGGAATACACATCTGGTACTTCTTGTTTCACACACCTTGAATTCTACGTTTGAAACATTAGTATATGTTGATGTGCATTAGCTTAATAAATTATCATCATTTTGTTGCATAGTTGCAGTCATGGTAAAAAAAAAAAAAAAAAAAAAAAAAAAAAAACACTTTGATCTCTTGCCTCTAAAGTAATTATAGAACTTATATCGTATTAGTTTAATGAACGTGGGTACTTTAAAATGCTTTCTCATGTTTATCCTGCTACTAATTCTGAAAATAGTCTCACTCTCTGTCAACTTGTTGAAAAATCATCATTTTTGTTATATGCTTTCTCATGATTAAACGTGGAATTCGTGTTTGAACATACTTGTTTTTTCGGTGAACATACTTGTTTGAACATACTTGTTTTTCAGTACACATTTTGGTTTTCATAGAACATACATGTTATTCATTGAACATACTTGTTTTTACATTGAACATGGCTGTTTTTCATGTTATTAACATACATGTTATTCGGTACACATTTTGGTTTTCGTAGAACATACATGTTATTCAGTACACATTTTGAGTCGGTGCAAATACGTAAGTAGGTGCATATGTGTTTTAAAGTTAACTTAAAATTCATTGGAATGGTGCATATGTGTTTTAAATGGATGCATATATGTTTTAGATTGTGCATATATGTAAGGCTAGTTATTATGATTAAAAAGTTACTTACACTACTTGGTTAAGGTTTAATTGTTTTTGGGCATGTTTGTATCAGATTAATGAAGATGGTGATAGCAATGAAGATCTAGAAGTGGATGCACACATAGATACAATGCGGCGTTTGAAGAAATATGATTATTGAATGCGTGCATATATGTCCAACTTCTAAAAATGTTGATAATAATGAGTGTGCACATATGTCCGTTTTCCTTATATATATTAGTGCATGCATGTATTGATTGATTAGATTCATGTATTTATACTCTTTAGAAATTTGTTTTTTAATTGTATTTCAATTGATATTGAATTTTGTATGTAACATCTATGTTTTTGTTTTGTTATAAATTTATATTATCTAAAAAACACATATGCACCATACTATTTGAAAAACATGAATGTTCTAAAATTATTCAAAAACACATATGCACTACATCTGAAAAATAAAATGAAAAAATTAGTACATAAAAACACCTATGCACAACTTCTGAAAAATAACATTTCTTAAAAAAAAAAAAAAAAAAAAAACGTCTTTTACTAAAATAAAAAAAAATTAAAAATAAAAATATAAAAAAAATTCCGAATTTTATTATTTATAAAAAACATGAATTAAAAAAAAAATAAAAAAAAATAAAAAAAAGTAATATGAAAATGTCTTTTACTATTATACCCTTTTGAATTAAATAAAAATAACAAAATGATACTTTTGAATCTATATCTCTAATTCATAATTTTTAAGTAAAAAAAACATTCAATGTCAATGAACGATTGATTTTGTTAATTTTTACAATTACAATACATGTTTAAATGTGAAACAACGTTTCTTTATACACAACGTTCGTTGTCGATTTTGAATATTTCCCATCCTCGTCAAAAGAAAAGAAATTCAAACCTTTCTTCCTGTTGACTTGAGATACTACCATATAAAGCCGCTCGTGTGAGAACACCGGGAGTTTGAGAAACAACCCTGATCTCCTAGAAGTAGTGTAAGCATTATGTCATTGATGACATCCACAAGCTCACGAGTTGGTGCTAGGATGGCCTTTCTTGGAATAAGGTTGGGTTTTAGTGGTTATCGATCAAATCCGGGTACGTTTCTTCAATTATTGTGCCAATATGATCTTCGGAATAAGGCATCATCATATCGTCCGTGAATTCAATTTTTGCTTCTACATTGTTTCTACAACTTTGTGTCTTGAACCATTTGTGATGACCATGTGGATTTCTTGAAAGTCACCTCGTAGCGATGCTTTGCAATTATAGTTTGTGTGGTTTTACTCATTATGAATCCACTTTTAAGGATCGTTTTGTAGGATTACTCGATATTTAATATCTTTATGAAATTACATTTTTGTATCCTAATAACTTTTGAATACGGTTTGATACATACGTTATTAATTTCTTAGATATTTGTTGGCTTAAAAATGAAAAATATTTTATAGTGAATAGAGTTTAAGTTAGTCATGACCACTCGAAGGTTATAGTGAACCGTCTTTTACTGTATATATTTTTAATTTGTTATTTTCATGATGGTAAGCATTATTATTAAATTTAATAGACCAAATTATTGTTGATTTAAAAAGCGGTATCCGGATAAAGAAAATGTTTAGTTATGATATTAAGAAACTGTATCCGTGAAATGTATTATGTAAGTGTATTTTGATGCAAATAATTATTCGTATATTTTTTCCCCTATTGTTTTAAGATAAACATGTTTGAAGAACATGCACTATGTAGAGCAAAAATATTAATTCACTATATGCATTGACTTGAAGTCAACCAATCAAGCTGCCTTATCTCTTTTCATCTTATCAGACAAACACATATACAAAATACCAAATCCTCACCGATCAAAATACTTGTGTCCGGCTAAATTAAAAGTTGAACGATACAAGCTTGATTGTATAATTTTGTTTACGGTCTGCTAATCTTTGTTACATGGCTTACTCACCGATAATATGAAGCCCTAAATTATCTGATGTCCTAATTATTATTTTTTTTACTTTTTTTTTTTTATGTTTGATCTTATCTTTTGATTAATTTGCTTAATCATCTTATGAATTAGTTTTTTAGGAACATAATAGGAGAATACAGTTGCAAGTTGATGTGATTCATTTGGGAATAATAAGAGAGTACAGTTGGTAGGTAGGTGTTTTTTTGTTGGATCTTGATGAAACCTGGTATTGTTGTATTGTTTCTATGCTGGTAGTCGTTATTCTTTATACTCCATCTGTTGTATGTTATAGGCTGTAATGGTTATAGATCAGGGGGTTGCAAGCTTTTGGGAGTTTCATGGGTTTTGACTTTTGTTGAAGGTAAACCATGTAGGCTAACATCGGAGATAGTTCTGTGATTGCATAGTTTTTGTTGTGTTTTAGCTTACGTCTTGATTAATTTTATTGATTAGATTGTGATTATCTTTTTTCAGAACGTGGTAAGAAAAATTATAGCTGTATGTCATGAGTTTAAACAGGTCGTAGGTAGGTGTATTTGGTTGGGTATTGATGAAAAATAATGTTGCGTTGTTAAGGACTGAGATGGTTTTGTAGTTTAATATAAGCAATTCATTATTGTAGTTTGTTGGCACTTGTTATTCGCCATGCTGAATTTGTTGTTTGTTATAGGCTGCCATGGCCATATATCACGGGGATTGCAAGCATTGGCTGGTTTTTTAGGTCGCTATTATTGTTGAAGCTAGAGTAGTATAAGGTCGAAAATAGTTCCGCGCTTGTATGGTTTTTGTTGTGATTTAGCTTAAGTCCTGGTTAATTTGACTGCTTATTTTGTGAATTCTTTAAATAGCTGTTTTAGGAAATCAAACTTCACACAATTTTATAAACAATTTTCAAGTGCGAGCGTTGGAAACCTTTTGCTTTTGCCTTTGCAATCGATCCAAGTGTTGTACATTCCGGTGGTGATCGGCTATTTATGGGAATCTTTGGGGGGAAACGGATCAGCGTGTAGATCCGGGCATCCTTGAACCATAAATGGTCGGTTTACTAAACCCTGTAGAGTTGGGCTTAGATATCGGGCCTCAGATTATCTATCCTGCTCGTGATTAAGCCACGGCGGATGTAGTCTGTACTCCCTTGCGAAGACTTAGTGCATGGCGGTACATACAATCCTGTAAATTCTTTTACAAAATGTTGTGAAGTTTAATTTTCGACTAACAGTTAGTGTGCGGATATGATAAAATATTTGGAAAGTTTGGTTTAGCTTGATTTTAGTTTATAGTCACACGATATGAAGCCCTAAATTATATGATGTCTTAATTATTTTTTTATTTTCTATTTTTCTTTATGTTTGATCTTATCTTCTGATTAATTTGCTTAATCATCGTATGAATTAGTTTTTTAGGAACATAATAAGAGAATAAAGTTGCAAGTTGATGTGATTCGTTTGGGAATAATAAGAGAATACAGTTGGTAGGTAGGTGTTTTCTTATATGAATAATTCGTTATTGTTGTTTGTTGGTAGTTGTTATTCGCTATACTGCATTTGTTGTTTGTTATATGCTGCCATGGCCATAGATCACGCGGATTGCAAGCTTTGGCAGGTTTTGTAGGTCGCTATTGTTGTTGATGCTAGAGTAGTATAAGGTCGAAAATAGTTCCACGCTTGTATGGTTTTTGTTGTGATTTAGCTTAAGTCTTGGTTAATTTGACTGCTTATTTTTTGAATACTTTAGATGGTTGTTTTAGGAAATCAAACTTCACACAATTTTATAAAACAATTTTCAAGTGCGAGAGTTGGAAACCTTTTGCTTTTGCCTTTGCAATCGATCTAAGTGTTGTATCATTCCGGTGGTGATCGACTATTTATGGGAATCTTTGGGGGGAAACGGATCAGCGTGTAGCTCCGGGCATCCTTGAACCATAAATGGTCGGTTTACTAAACCCTGTAGAGTTGGGCTTAGATATCGGGCCTCAGATTATCTATCCTGCTTGTGATTAAGCCACGACGGATGTAGTCTGTACTCCCGATCAGGTTTGAACTACACGGGCAACTGTTTTGACAGCTTGTGATCTTGCGAAGACTTAGTGCATGGCGGTACACACAATCTTGTAAATTATTTTAGAAAATGTTGTGAAGTTTAATTTTCGACTAACAGTTAGCGTGCGGATATGATAAAATATTTTGAAAGTTTGGTTTACCTTTATTTTAGCTTATAGTCGCTATTTCCGGCCTTAAAGTCGCTATTGTTGTTGAATCTAAAGTAATCTAAGGTCGAAAACAGTTCCGTGGTTGTATGGTGCCTTTAATTTATTTCTTGTTATAACTTTGGGTTCGATATTATGTTAAAAATACCCAGATAACTTGTATAAGATAACTGAATCGAAACTGGGAACAACAATGCTGGTATACATTTTGAGTGTTGTATGTACTACTTTAGATGGCTGTTTTAGGAAATCAAACTTCACACAATTTTATAAAAGTAGATGTATGTAAGGAACAATGTTGGCATACATTCTGATGCTGGTTTGCTGAAAACTATGAAATTCCAGTATGCCATGTTTGTTAGAAATTGCTTAGGTGGCTTATTTAGGTTGAAATATTGCAAACCCGAAAAAATATTGATTTTTCTAACAGATTTTTCTTTGTTTCATTCCGTGATTAAGTTCTTACGATGTTGTTAACGGATACATATGTTTGTTACTGTACATGGAAAAAGGTTGGTTAATAATTTAGAATTGTTTGTTACATCTGTTATTGCATAAGAATCTGTACATGGAAAAAGGTTGGTTAATAATTTAGAATCTATATGTATAACTAATAAGGTGTGACAAAAAACAAATAGTCAATGTCAATGAAAGGTCAATAACGTTAATCTGTAATGGTAAACTGTATAATTTAAACAACCATCTTTAAATGCGAAACAACCATCTTTATATACACAACGTTCATTGTTTATCTTGAGTATTTCCCATCTTCATCACAACAAAGGATCTTCAAACCTTTCTTGTTCCTGACTTGAGACACTGCCACGTAAAGCTGGCCGTGTGAGAACACTGGGCGCTGGAGAAACAGCCCAACCTGCGTCAATGTTTGGCCCTGACTTTTATTAAAGGTCATTGCGAAGCACGGTGATACCGGGAATTGCCTTCGATTAAATTTAAAAGGCATTTTTGTTTCTGATGGACTTAAAACCATACGTGTTATAGCACAAATAGTACCAACACTTCCACCTGATATAATCCTAGCTTCAATTATATTAGTACCGAGCCTTCGAACTTGGAGCCTTGTTCCATTGCATAACCCAGCTGTTTGATCAATGTTTCTCATGCACATAACAGGTGTGCCTACTTTTAGAGTTAAAGAATGACGCGGAAGCCCGGATATTTTAATGCTGTTAAGAAAGTCACACGTGTATAATTTTGGATTGAAAGTTGCGTCTTCGTCAGCAATACCAATTGAGTCAGAACTTAGATACGTTTTTGAATCTCCGTGGAGTAGTTTAAGCATCCTGTCATTAATCATATCCACAAGTTCATGAGTTGGTGCGAGGATGGCCCTTTCTTGAAGAAAGGATGGGCTATAAAGGTTATCGAGCAAATCTGGGTAAGTTTCTTCTATTATCGTACCAACATGATCTTCGGAATCAGGAATCAGCATATCGTCCGTGAATTCAACCGTTGCTTCTCCGTTGTTTTTACCTCCGATTGTTCCATTTCCAATTGACAATATCCAGTCCGCAAAGTCCTGTATTTCTTTACGTTCGGAATCATTTGAACTTGTTCCGAGCCTCATGTTGATAGTCAATCGTAGTACTGTACAATGCTCCCACAGGTACGAAGAGTTTATTGACGCATGTACAATATCATGTCTTGAACCATTCGTGATGACCGGAAGGTTTGTTAGGTGTGGTCTACATATGTCTCTTAGTGTCCTATCGAACGCTTCGTAACAATGTCTATGTGTCATTGGAGCTTCATCCCATATGATTAATTTGCACATCCTTATAAGCTCGGCCAGCTCACTATCTGCTGGGATATGGCACATAGAATCATCGACCACATTGATGGGAATTGCAAACCGAGAATGTGCTGTTCTTCCCCCTTCCAACAAAAGTGCGGCTATACCGCTTGATGCGACATTCAAAACTATATCTCCTTTCGATCTAATTGCTGCGGACAATGTCTTGTAAAGATAAGTTTTACCCGTGCCCCCATATCCGTATACGAAGAACATACCTCCTGTTGGGCCGTTAACAGCGTCCATTAAAGTATTATATATATTTCTTTGCTCGTTTGTTAACGTACCAAAGAGTTTGATATGTTGTTTACGTAACTCGTCCTTGTTGTATTTTAACTCGTCCGATACCAGCCTATTGTAATGTGCCATAAGGAACATTTCGTTTGGGAAAGGCATGTGCTCGATATATGTAAGACATATGTTCTTTCTTTGCTCGTCTGAAAGGTCCAAATCTGCAAAATTTAAATGCACGTTTTTTAGCTTAATTTAACAAAGCATTTATCAAGAGTTATAATTATATTAGTTATACAAATGGGTAGTTATTAACAGATTCTATTATATTAAAAAATTCACACCTGGATCATTCCTTTTTATTCGTTCTGCGTGTAGTACGTCGGTAGCCATCACTTCCCATGTCTTTTCGTAAACAAATTCCGGTCGAGACATGCAATCCGTCATAATCAGTAAGTGGTCCAAGAGTAGCTTTAAGCTCATTGACCTGCTGTCACCAGAAGATACATCAGCAGCCACCATGAGGTCATCATTTCGAAAACCATTTGATAGAATATTCTCACAATCAAATGAAGTTATTGAGCAACTATAATTGATGCACGTATCAAGTTAACAATGACTTAATTGACGCAATCATATACAAATAATCTCAAAACTCATCTCAATAATGTAAACTAATAATAGTAGCTAATATCCGTAAAGGGACATTTTTCCTACTTACGGCCCATTTCCAGTTTTAGCTCTATTTTAATTTACATGTGAGAGATATGCATATGCCTAAGCGACCCATTCATGTGAAAGGAAAATACTAACCTGTGGTATAACTTCCACGATGTCCTGCCCACTCTTAAGACTGAAAGGTTCATTGGCAAGAACACTTTCGAGATTATCCAAAAGCTCCTTAGCTTGACACGAACTAAAGTATCGATCAACATAATGAGTTCATCACTGGCTTTGCAAGTTTCGCATTCTGTATCCTAATTTTCCCTATCCACATAAATATAAAAAAACTATAATCAGTGAAAACAAAGAACCATATCTCCGGTAAGTATGTAACTAAATACTAACACAATTAAAGAACTTACATGGCAAATGTTAAATATTATGAAAAACGGGTCAAAACAAATTATTATTAGTTTGGGTTGGGTTGAAACACTTATTCTCCAGATAAAGTTTTTATACAATATAATTAGGAGTTGAGCATGAATATAATAAAACTTTATTATTTTAAGAATTGTCTAGTTTATTAGATCAAATGCTAGAATTTGAGAAATAGTTAGAGATCTTGTCATGTATATTATACCTGAGCTCCCAACCCATACCAAATGTAGAAGTGGCAGATGGCAGAGACAACGATCTATCTGCTTTACGTGCAATTGGAATGAACTTTTTAACGACAGTTTGTTTTTAGTTCACTTGGTTTGTGATAATTATGCCATGAATATTAATAAAAGTAAAAACACAAACCTCCAATTCGAATGAACACAACAATCAATAAATTTTCGATTAACTGCAAAACAACAAACCAATATACAAAATCAAATACGAATTAGCTGCATAAGAAAACTAACAATAAGCACATTGAATTATCGAATTAAGTAAATCGATCAACTGAAAAAAGAAAAAAAATAAAAAAATCCATTGATTCGATAGTTATCACAGAACACATGATCGATAGAGAAGATGGAGCCTATGAAGATTCGAGTGAAGGTTTTGTGGTTTGGAAGGGAAATTGGGTTAGGGCTGGGGTACTTTTTCTAGCTTTGATGGTAACAGATTAGACTAAATCAATTAAAAGAAAAACAAAGATTTAAGAAAACAAAAGTGCATTAAGATTTCAAACAATTAATATTAAACTCTTAAACTTATAATAACACAAAATCTCAAAACAATTAACCTAAATTAAACCTATAATAACACAAAATCACAATCAAGTTCAGATCTTTACACCATAAACTAAGCAAAATAGAACTTATGAAAGAGTACCTGAAAAGCATAACCTTTTATAAAGAGTTTAACAATCCTTTTGCCATTTTTTTTTGTGCAAAAGGTAAATTTTATATTACTTCTCATCCAAACTGTACATCATAAACAACAGCTGATAAGGGCATTCCCAAGATCAGATACAAAAGAGAAAATACAAGTCAAACTAATCAGAACCTGTATCTGACAAACAACAACCATATATCAGACAACACTCTGTTTGATGAAAAAACAGAGACGCTAAAACCTGCTACACCAGACACATGCTTTTTAGCATTACCTTTATGCACCATAAACCATCTAGCTACATTTCCCTTCATCTCCCCTCCATGACCACTCAACCATCCTTTTGCCATTTTCTATCATAGTTAAGAGCAATTCAATTGCACTGTGAGATATAAGTACATAAATCGTTTAGATTTAGGGTTATTTGAAACCAATGTAAGAGTGCTTTTGTATGCTGCGAGGAATGACAATGGGTATGAAATTAATATTCCATTCCCCCTCTCTAGCCATATATATGGAGTATGGAATATATTGGACTTTCATATTCATAATTGTGGGCTCAGGCACCCTAAACAAACACCAACTATCATTTTCATAGTGATAGTTGATTCCCGGGAATGGATACCAAACGCAGGTATATGAAAGAATTGTCGGTGTTTTCTTCAAACGATTCGAGCAGCCGCGCGTTGCGCCGGGGTGATTGGCATAAGTTTTTTGCAACTATGTTTTTGTTCATTATGTGAAAAAAAAAACGTAAGGACTCTTTTTGCAAAGAGTTGTCGACCTCAGGGGTACTTTGTGTCATTTTCCAAAACTTTTGAAATAGACTTTTGGGGAAAAGGACTCCTTTTGCAAAGGGTCGACTACTTCAGGGGTATTTTCTAAACTTTTGAAATAGACTTTTTGGGAAAATGACTCCTTTTGCAAAGGGTCGTCTACTTCAAGGGTATTTTCTGCCATTTTTCAAAACTTTTTTTACTGTTTATGGTGAACAGTACACGCTAATTGTATATATTGTATAATATGTTTTGGTGGAATAAGACCCGTGTGTTTCTTTTTATGAATTTGGAGCAGCAAAGGTCCGCTTTTCTAATAATTTTACAAATTAGCCCAAAACTATTAAAAAAGACCCGGTAAGAACATGTATATTTATCGCAATTTTCTATCTATTATGTTAAAAAAGAAATTTTGATAAACTTTCGACAGATTAGGAAATATTTAAAGTTTCTTTTCAAAATAATTTATCTATTAAAATAATAATTAATTCAATAAGGGAAGGTTGAGTTTTTTTAAAGGGTTTTGTTTTATTATATAAAAGATAATTGTTGACGTATATGGTCTGATAGACCCGGCCTGAATGCACTTTAAGTATTACATCATCAGTCTTCTACTAATAATGCAATACTGGGGCTGGGGGGGGGGACATGTTGACGTATGTGGTTTGATAGACCCGGCCTGAATGCACTTTAAGTATAACATCATCAGTCTTCTACTAATAATGCAATACTGGGGGGGGGGGGATGGGGGGACATGTTGACGTATGTGGTCTGATAGACCCGGCCTGAAATGCACTTTAAGTATTACATCATCAGTCTTCTACTAATAATGCAATACTGGGGGGGTAGGGGTGAGCAAAACCGACCGACAACCGAAAACCGACCGAAACCGACCCCGACCGACACAAACCGAGCTATACTCGGGTCGGGACTCGGGCTGGGATTTCCAGTAATTCGGGACTCGGGTCGGGAGTCGGGACAAACCGACTAAACACAAAGAAAACCACACACCCGAATGAGAATTCGGGACTCGGGTCGGGATTCGGGACAAACCGAGCTATACTCGGGTCGGGACTCGGTTAGAGAATTCCAGGTTCTCGGTTTCAGGATGAGTCGGGTTTGGGTCGGGACGGGTCGGTTTTGGCCCGATGCTCACCCCTACTGGGGGGACATGTTGACGTATATGGTCTGATAGACCTGATCCGCCAGGACACAGGATGGAAGGCACAGGATGGAAGACAAGGATGGAAGGCATAGGATGGAAGGCACAGGATGAAAGACACGGATGGAAGGCGCATGATGGAAGGCTCAGGACGGAAGACGTGGACAGAAGACATGTGGACGGAAGGCATGAACGGAAGACGCAGGATGAATGGCGCGCGTGGATGAAGGGCGAGTGTACCTACCACCCAGGTTTTAAGGGGATATGTTCCATATGATGACATCATCTACAGTAGCTCAGGTACTATATATACACCACCTTTGGTGGTTGTATACACACACACTACACCTCCTACCTTTTTCTACTTTCTCTATATAGAATTACTCTCAACTAGAGGGTTCATCCCTCCATACTTATAGTAGAGGACTGACTTCACCGTCGGAGGGTGGTCCCGGGGCTCCGGCCTCGGGACTCCTTCTAACGGGTTCTTTCTTGTTTGCAGCACACTTCTAAGCTTGGGACAAGGATGAATGGCACGTGGGAGCCGTCCAGACTTGCCTAGCGGAATTATGCTTCAACAAATTGGCGCCATCCGTGGGACCCGTTATTCAATCTACCAGAGCTGAGAATGACGGGTCTCGCTTCCAATTCGCTCCTTCCGGAACCTCCATCATCCGTTCAGTATGTTCCTTCGGAGATTTGAAATCTCTCTCTATCTGTTGAAACGAGTATCGTTTCTGAATAGCATATCGCTATCTATCCTATCCATCATTCATTATCATCCAAATCATCATTCATAATTCATAACGATTCATTCACCAATTCGTATAAAACAAATAAAACACCTGGACCCTCATCAATTATCATCACAATTAATTTCATCATTCACGCAATTCAATTCAAATCCGTATACAACGAAAAAGCATATGGACCTACGATCAATAATTCGTTCATTTACAATTCAATCAATCTACAATTATGCAGGTATATTTTTCGCCCGTGAGTTCCACTAATTCGTAGCGGAATTAGCGGGCGAAAAATACCTGCATAATTGTGAATGAATTGGATTGTAAACGGACGAATTATTGATCGTAGGTCCATATGTTTTTTCGTTGTATACGGATTTGAATTGAATTGCGATGAATGATGAAATTAATTGTGATGATAATTGATGAGGGTCCAGGTGTTTTATTCGTTTTATACGAATTGGTGAATGAATCGTTATGAATTATGAATGATGATGATAGTTTTGATTATTTTGGAGAACCCTTTTATGAAACAGATTAACTCATCATTTTATTAATGAAATCTAAAGATAACTCAAATGCAACATTCATTGAAGTAACAATCGAAAATAATAAAAAAAAAATTGCATATATAGATACCGGAGCCTCGATGTGTTTTGGTAAACGAAAAAATATTGAGAAAATGGGAAAAATTAGTAAAACCAATAAAAATAGTTATAGCAGATAAATCAGTACATAAAATACGGCATGTTGGAAGAATGGTTCCTATATATATTAACTAAGAAAGATTTATTGCACCAACTATTTATATGCATGATTCAAGTATAGATTTAATAATTGGAAACAATTTTTTAAAATTATACCAACCTTTTACTCAAACTGATAAATCCGTCATTATAAGAAATATGGAAACAAGAAAATTAGTAACAACACCAATAGTTACACAAACAGAATATATAAGAATGTTAGCACGAAATATAAAATTTCAAGTATAAATATTATTAATAATGAAAAAAGAACATATAGAAAGAGCATTAAAAGAATTGGTTCTTCTCCAAATATATATACTAAATATTCACAAGGGGGCATCTAGCCAAGTGGTGTGCTGCGTGGTTACGGGCCACCCAGTAGTGCGGTAGGTGTAAATTATTAGTGTGCAATAATGTAGGATGTGAACTATTCCTCCTACTTTATCTCTGTATAAATAGAGGCCTAGCCTCAGTAATGAAGTATGCGTTTTTGAGTGTAAAACCATCGTGTTTTAGAGATTTGAAATCTCTCTCTATCTGTTGAAACGAGTATCGTTTCTGAATAGCAGATCGCTATCTGTCCTATCCATCATTCATTATCATCCAAATCATCATTCATAATTCATAACGATTCATTCACCAATTCGTATAAAACGAATAAAACACCTGGACCCTCATCAATTATTATCACAATTAATTTCATCATTCATTCACAATTATGCAGATATATTTTTCGCCCGTGAGTTCCGCTACGAATTCTGGTATCAGAGCTATGTCAAGAATTAATTAGCTCAACGAAGAATCAAGATCAAGAGTATGTCAACAATCAAGAAGTTAAAAGAAGTAGAAGCAGTTATCAAGATAAAAAACAATCACAATCAGCCATCAAGAATAATTAATTTGCTAGGACGCAGGTATAATTTAATAACTTTAAATAATTTATTTCTATAATATATTAAATATGTCGAGTTCATCAACTATTAGTAAAGAAGATATTTCTATTATTCATGAAAATGAAGATGAATCAGGATTTATGTTAGATACTATTATTAATAGAACAACTATTAGAAGATCAAATTTTACACTATCAGAAAAACATAATTTTGATTATTCAAGGTCACTTAGAGAACTATTTTCACGAAAAAATGTAATATATTTTGGAAAAATTATTGGAGAAGAACCAGTTCCTATTGAACAAAAAAAAGGTGATAATTAATAAACAACAAATAAATAATCAAATAAAACAAATGAATGAAAAAGATAGAAGTAAAATAGCATATATCAACCATACAAGTAATATTAAAAAGTACGTTTATGGGTTGTAACACACCTATTGAACTAGAATTAAGAGATGATAGAATTATCGATAAAGAAGAAAGTATTATTGCTAGAGGCAAAGGAAACTTAGCCGAAGGTAAAATAAAATTTGATGTTAACATACAAATGGGATTAAGTTTAAAAGATAAAGATATAAATAAAAGTATTACTATTAGATATGAACTATTAAGAAGAACATTTATGTACAAAGGAGATCATCCTTTCACAGTCACATACCAAATAAACTATGCACTCACTAACTCACATCATAGTATCACTTTTAAAACGAACGATAGAATTCATATTGATAAACTTTTTGAACCACTACTCAGTCTTGAAACACCAAATTTATTTTAAAAATATAAATATATTGAAAGAAGTAAAAAATCAACATCTGATATACCATCAGTATGGATACCACAAATTGAAAAACCAATTTCAGTAACAAATGGAGAATCCTCTAATACTAAAGATGAAAAATTAAAAGAAATAAAAGAAATGAAAGAAATGATACGATCATTGAGTCAAAGAATATGAGCGATACAAAAATACAAATGAACAATAATTATAATCAATATCATAGTCATTTCCTAAAGTTTTTATATTCAGGAAGAAAAACTATGTTACAAGAAATAAAAATGGTTAGAAAAACAAAGAAAGAAAAATCAAATACATAACGGACTCAGGGTTACAACATAACTATTACTAAAAGAAAAAAAAATAAATCCAGTAATTTGTTAGAAGAAAATGAATTATATTTCTGAAAATCTTTTTGATCAAAAAATAAATATTGAGAATAATAAAAATATTACATCATTCGAACCATTTATACCATATAATCAAACCCTATTTAAAATACCCCATAATTTACCAAAAGGAACGTCATATAATATTAATATAATAAATAACGATGATAAAAATCAAACTATTGGAGAAAAAATAGATACACTAATTTCAACACTTAATAATATAATTGAAACACTAAGTTTTTTAATACTTAGACAATTACCAGAAATGTCAAAAACAACACAAGAAAAGTTAAATAATATATAAACATTATTGAATAAAAAGACAGAAGAATTCGAAAACTTGGAACAAAGTCAAATAAGTATAATTGAACAACTATCAAATATAGTCGATACCCAAGAACAAGATAAGGATATCACTATCACCAAAATAAAAGAAACATTATTAAAAAAAAGTCAGCTCTTAAAATTATCCCACCATTACGAATAACATAATGGAAAACCTTGAAGAACAAATTGAAACTCTCACTAAATTAATGTCATCATTAGATATACCATCTGAAACAAATGAAGAAACAAGAGAAGATGCAGATATAGTACAAGATTATAGTTCAGACGAAAATCCATATAGATATCCAGGAGAAAGTTCTTATACAAACTATAATTTTTCACAAAAAAGAAAAAAATCTTATATAGACGAAGATTTACAAAGACAATTTGATTATAAACCTCCAACACCAACAGAAAGATATTTATATCAACAAGGAATGATTAAAAACAAGAAAGGCAAATGGGAACATATACCTCCTCAATATATACCAAAAGTACCAATAACTAGAATAAATGATTAAATTCTAAACATCGATTGCGAAACAGAAATAGATGATAAAATTCAAAATTGGAATAATAGGTTAATTGCTCAAATACAATTAACTGAAGAATTACGAGCATTACAACCAAGAGACTTACTTAATTTTATAATGCACAAAACATCAGGAAATGTTTATAGATTTTTAGAATCTATAGATGAATTAGAATTATCAAGAATAGCAACAACTGATGCTATGATAACTTTTAAGAATATTGTAGCATGTATATACAAGAATTCACTTGAAGAATTCCAGGAAAAGAAGCATCAAATGAAGCTTTTAGAGAACATGCATATTGGAGAATAATTAATCTCAAAATATGTAACATGTGTTTTCTAGATTCCTTCATATGTGAATTCTCTGATCAATATTATAAACTAGAACCTACAAGGCAAAAATCAACTTTGGAAATGTTTTTCAATAAACTTCTCGAATCTGTAGCAACAAAATTAAAAGATTCATATGCAACATTACTACAAGACAATAATAGAATAATAGAAGATACTCTAGGAGCTAGAATCACTACAGTAAGAGCATGGATTAGAAAAGAATGTTTACAAGAAACAGCTAAAAAAGAAGCACAGGTTGAACCTTGTTGTGAAAAACAATCCGACAAGGTAGGCAACTATGGATGCTCTCAAAAATCATATAAAAAACGAAAGAAAATATGGAAAAGAAAAACATATAATCTGAAATATAAAAAATTTTATAAAAAGAATTCAAGACAAAATTATTTTAGAAATCGAAGACAACATCACCAAAAGTACAAAAAACAAGATAATTCCAAATATTGTTCATCTAAAAAGAAAGATTGTAAATGTTGGTTATGCCACGAAGAAGGTCATTATGCAAATAAATGTCCTAAAAAAGGAGAGAAGAAAGGAACAAAAGTATTAAAAATAGCAATTGTACAATATTAAAAATAGCAATTTCTAAAAAAAATCGTTGGAAATGGACACCATCCGACACCCAACTTGTACAACACATTAAAACAATTGTACAATGTTTACCGGAGTTATATAACCCGAAAACAAAAGATTTTTTGATCATTGAAACAGATGCATCCGATGACAGTTGGGCAGGATGTATGAAGGCTATTCAGAATGGAAAAGAATTATTAGGATTAGATATTGATGGAATTCCAGTCCCTCAATCTAATCTATCTAAATTAGCACTATGTATTGATGGAAGTCAAATTCCTCAATCGGACTCAGTATTATCTAAATCAACATTATGTATTGATGGAAAGAAATTTCCTCAATCTGATCCATTACTATTTAACTCAGTATTACAAACATCAGAAATAGCTTTTTTAAGCAATGAGCAGACATCTGTTTTAAAAACAGAAAAATACAAATCTAAATTATGCAAATATATTTCTGGAACATTTTCAGAAACGGAGCAAAAGTATAGTACTCATGAAAAAGAAACACTCGCGTGTTTAAAAACTCTCAAAAATGGAAAATTGATCTGCTACAAACAAGATTTGAGTTACGAACAGACTCAAAATATGTAACAGGTTTTTGGAGATATAAGCTTAAAGAAGACTATTGTAGAGGTCGACTCATCCGTTGGCAACTACAACTACATCAGTTCCATCCATACATCAAATATATAAAAGGTGACAACAACACCTTTGCAGATACCCTCACCAGAGAATGGAAGGAATAATAAAACAAGCTCAACATCAACTTCAACAAAAAAGAGAGCAACGTATCTCTTTAGAAAAACAATTAGCCACCATCAGAAAAGAGGAAGAAGAAATAGCCAACACTTGAGCCGAACATCAAGTTCAGAGTCAATCTCAGGATCAACCAAAACACCAACACCATCAAAACCATCAACACCCAAAAAGCCAACACCATCAACTTCAAAAACACAAGCATCATATTCACCTTCACCAGAAAAAAATGAGTTTACAAAGATGGAAGAAGACGTTGAAGAAATAGTTCAGAATTCAAGCATTGGCAAGAAAAAATGGTACGTTATTTTTAATGGACCATTCAAAGGCATCTATTCAGATTGGACACTCGTAAGTTCTCACATAATTGGGCAAAGCGTCACCCATAAAAGTTACACATCAAAGGAGGAAGCACAACAAGCACTCAATTTGTTCTTCAAGGTTTTCCATTCGTGAATATAAAAACTTTAGGAAATGACTATGATATTGATTATAATTATTGTTCATTTGTATTTTTGTATCGCTCATATTCTTTGACTCAATGATCGTATCATTTCTTTCAATTCTTTTATTTCTTTTAATTTTTCATCTTTAGTATTAGAGGATTCTCCATTTGTTACTGAAATTGGTTTTTCAATTTGTGGTATCCATACTGATGGTATATCAGATGTTGATTTTCTACTTCTTTAAATATATTTATGTTTTAAAAATAAATTTGGTGTTTCAAGACTGAGTAGTGGTTCAAAAAGTTTATCAATATGAATTTTATCGTTCGTTTTAAAAGTGATACTATGATGTGAGTTAGTGAGTGCATAGTTTATTTGGTATGTGACTGTGAAAGGATGATTTCCTTTGTACATAAATGTTCTTCTTAATAGTTCATATCTAATAGTAATACTTTTATTTATATCTTTATCTTTTAAACTTAATCCCATTTGTATGTTAACATCAAATTTTATTTTACCTTCGGCTAAGTTTTCTTTGCCTCTAGCAATAATACTTTCTTCTTTATCGATAATTCTATCATCTCTTAATTCTAGTTCAATAGGTGTGTTACAACCCATAAACGTACTTTTTAATATTACTTGTATGGTTGATATATGCTATTTTACTTCTATTTTTTTCATTCATTTGTTTTATTTGATTATTTATTTGTTGTTTATTAATTATAGGAATAATAATATCACCTTTTGTTTGTTCAATAGGAATTGGTTCTTCTCCAATAATTTTTCCAAAATATATTATATTTTTTCGTGAAAATAGTTCTCTAAGTGACCTTGAATAATCAAAATTATGTTTTTCTGATAGTGTAAAATTTGATCTTCTAATAGCTGTTCTATTAATAATAGTATCTAACATAAATCCTGATTCATCTACATTTTCATAAATAATAGAAATATCTTCTTTACTAATAGTTGATGAACTCGACATATTTAATATAGGGATAATTACTAATATGCCCCAGTTGCCCATGGGTTTTGCTTATCCGACCCGATTTCACAAAATTCTTATACTAGACCAGGGCAACTTGTCCGACCAACCACGGGATGCCACGTGTCCGACTGATGCGTGGTTTTGCAACCTTACAACAGGTTTTACCTCTCGAGGGATCTCAAGAGGCTTACAACCCCACCAGGCAGTGTACCTGACCGATGTAGTATAGTGTAGTGGTAAGTACGGGGGATTGATCGTTCTCCACAGGGAATAGTGTCGTTAGGATTGAAAAACTACTCTAATAGGTCTAAGGGTGAGGGAAGATGCTTTTTGTATTTTTATGTTTTTATGAAAGCAAGTAAAATCTCGGGTTTGAAGGAGTGGGCGGAATTAGTTGCTAGTCAACTAACCCAAATAACTACAAATGCAAATAAAATAAAATAACTGAAAATGAAAAGGTCGTGAAACTTATGTGGAGAGAAATGTGTTTACTTAGATTTCCTTACTCCCTAACTATCTTTTACCGGTTGATTAGTGTGTATTAATTGCGTGGATGACGGGTGTATTCCTTAATACCAATCGTGGGGTGGCGTACGTACTTCCCCAACTCTACAAGCTCCTACTTCACTCCTATGTCGAGCCGGCTAGGAAGCTCCTAACATGGGATCACTAGAATTCGCTCATGCATTAAATACAACCATAAAAACCTTAGTACACATTGGTTCATGTTTCTTAAGACGTTCAAGCAAGTTACCGAATAGGAAGTTAGCCAGTTTTCTTAAGCCTAACATCGATGAACAATCATCCAATACAATTAATAACACACTAATAACCAATAATCAATAGCTAGGTTTTATTAGATCTAAGCAAACACAAGATAAATCTAGCCTAGCATGTTAATTAAAAGACAAGAACAATATATAATCAAACAACACATAGACATATTGATTGATTAAAAGAATACTTATCTTTAATTGAACATGGGAGATCCAAGGGTATGAAAACCCTTAAAAATGGCAGAAATTCGTCTTTAGGGTTTCTCCTCACAAAGTTGCACACTAATGACAAAAATTGCAAAACTATATATAGAGTTTAAGGGCTGACGGCGTCACGTTATAGGACTTGACGCCGTCACCTCGTCGTGTCTAGGGTTCCCGGATGGCCTTCTTGACGCCGTCCCTCTTTAATGCTCCAAAATCCGCTCTGGCTTATCAAAGCTTGACGTCGTCAGAATAAGGCTTGACGCCGTCCCTCTTTAAGTTAAACCGTGATGGCCTTGATCACTTCAAAGTGTGACGCCGTCAGATTTTTCATTGCAAAATTCTCTGGCTTATCATGTGTATTTTTCATATCCACCTTTTTTGCCAAGCCGTGACGCCGTCAAGGGCAATCCCTGACGCCGTCAAAGGTACTTTTCCAGCCGATTTTGAGACTTTGTCGTTTTCTTCACTTTTATGCTCCAAAAACGTCCAAAATGCTTCCTTATCCAGATTTCTTCTCCAAAGTACCTAAAATGACAAAAGGAATGATTTAGGGCAATATTTGATCAAATAAATACGATTTAGGGCTTAAATGACCCCCTAAAAGCGGTACACTTTTCACTTCATCAAATACCCTTACACTTGAGATTTGTTTGTCCTCAAGCAAATGCGCTTTTATTCTAATCAAAATACAAGTTAGGGGTCATTTAACACTAATATAAAAGTAATTACAATAAATAGTCGTTCCACTTTAATCATAATAAGCACGGAGATTACAAACTAGCACCTCACAAGTAGTGTTTAGATACTCACATCTCTCAGGTGTCATCAAAATAAATCTCATAAATGAAAACGGATAATATCTCTCACTACCTGTCATAGCAAATAGATTACCATAGGCTTGGGAAAGGATCGAAAACCTCCTCCACTGGGCGTAAGCACCTAAGATAAACTATCAAAGAGGGCTTTTAAATGGGTTATAGCGTGAGGTGTAGGGATATGATAAACATGGTTTTGTTGGATAAGGGATATTTTACTTGTGGCGAGTTAAAGATCTTGATTAATTACATGTACAATATGGCGTTGCTAAGCCAAGACTAGACTCGACTTAAGCTAAAAACAAAATAACAAAAACATAAAATAAACGTAAAATGAAACGGGATGGTAGTCCGTATGTTTTTTCTATTTTTCTTTTCTTTCATTTTTTTTTATTTTTCTTCATTTTTTTATTTTTTTTCATACACTCTTGCCCTACCATCCAAAATAATAAATCATAGGGGCGTTGCATTCCCCTTACACTTGAACTTTTACATAACTTTACAAATAACTATTCTAATGACTCGAATTAAGATAATTGAAAAACTTGGAGTACTTTTAAAAATATTTAGCACATATGGGGGTAATAAATGATGTTCTTCCCCATTACTCCATTACACTAGTACTTTACCCATGAGTTCCAATCGTCCCAAAACAATATGTACAAGGATATGACTTGACTTAGCAACCATGTAATCAATTAGATAATTAACTTGGGTTAAAACAAATGTTGTCACAATAATGCACTAAAAATGAGTGCATACAAGGTAGGCTAAGGCGATTTGGGTGTACATTTAAGTGGGGTGTAAACAAATTCTTCCTTTAAGTAAAATGCTTAAAGGTCGAAACGAAAAGATAGGCTCTGAGGGGTGTACTAGGGGTATCGTGTACTAAAAATGAGTACAACGCAAAGGGTGTGGGAGAATTACTTGACCAATGTAGCCAAAGTAATTATAACAAAAACACAGGTGTAAAACAATGGGTTAATCCTAATGCCTCTTATGTAGGTTCCCGTTTAGATCTTAACCACACACTCGTATAGACAATAAGAACTCGTACTACTATCTAGATAATAAGCTACGTATGGAAATAATATTAATAAGCTAGATACGATAAGCGAGAAATAAGAGAAAATGAGAAGAATAAGAATGGTAGGCTTTTCACTTGATCAAAGATTACACGAGCATAGCTTCCGCACAATGCATGAAAAACCGACATTTAGAATGTACCCCATGCCTTGTATTTATAGGCAATGGGAGGGAATCATTCTAGGAATATTCCCATGCATGTTACTAACATGAACTATCTATTGTGACCGGTCCATGGATTACTAATGGACCGGTCCATAATTACAAACAATATAATCCTTTTAAACTTGCAACATTATAAATGAACAAGACTTGGAAATAATTAAAACGTGTTCCTAACAATCTCCCCCTAAGTCTTGATCATCAATGTTGCCCGACGTCTTCTTTGCTTCTTAGGCTTCCGACGTCTTTATAATCTTTGGTTCTTTGTTCTTGTGTAATGATGATATGATGTTGTCTCTATCTGCCAATCTCCAACGTCTTCTCGTCTTCTCCATCATGCTCATATATCTTTGACTTGTTATCTGCAATATGTTCTCACTTTTCAATCTTTAAACTTGTGAAAGGTTGAGATGCTTGAACTTTTGACTTTACTATAGCTTGTGTTGAACTTCTGTAATAACTGAGTCATTAAGAGAACATTTCTTCAAAATATAAGCATGATGGAGTCTTGATGGTCGAACTCCAGCTCCTCAGCAGCAGCAGCAGCAGCAGCAACAGCACGTACCAACCGGTACTTACAGGCTCAGACTTGAGATTATCAACAGCATAGTGTGAAGACTTTCTCAAATCTTAACCCAGACCGTTCTGAACCGGATTCCCCCGAAAGGGATTACACGGACACACCGAAGTGCACCCACGATTCAGTGAGTCGCTGGAGATCACCCCACGACTGTAGACCATTTGGAGCAACCACTAAGCGTAACCCACAAGGAGTTACCGAAGTGACCTGCTATCAGAATTGTTTGATGTTGTTCTGGCAGGATTTCCATTCAATCATTGATAATCACAATTGTGACTTTTCTCATGAATGTTCTTGGCAGATTGCTAAGATCTGCGAAGGACACTTTTCCTAATTAACAACTGATGCCCATGATGTAGAACAGCAGAGTAATTCTAAGTGTTCCTAAGAGATCTTTTGATGAATCTCATGGCTCTAGACTCAATTTGTGCACATTTGTTTGGTCATCGGAGGCGTGGAGCAGATTGCCTCCTTTTCAATATCAACACTCTCGAAATGAGAGGTCAATAGATTATGAAGGGTTCTCCGTGTGAATGAAACAAATGTCTTTTGAGAGACACTTGAGTGGCTAAGAAGGTTTATTAGTGCGTCACTGGGTCCATGACGTCTTTGGTCTTCAATACCGGTGATGCTCATCAACCAGTAGATTATGAATTGAACCCGGTATCTGCCCTAAGGTTGAACAAATGGAGGGCTAATTCTTTTCACCCTTTTCTTTGCTTTTCTTTTTAATTCTTCAACCCCTTCTTTCTCCGTACATTCATTTTCTCCCTTTTTATATCATACCTAGGACTTTCTAGTCTAAGCTATTGGTATTGTCCTTGGGTAGATCCCTCCGGCTCTGGCGGATCATAGGACGGTTTTCCCTAACCTTAGTCACCTTGTAACTTCATGACTATCCTAATTATGCCATTAGACCAAAACCATTGAAAATCTCTCAAAGTGTCGATAATTGTAAAGACATTTTGTTGACACCTTGAGAGTTTGATGATTTTCAGAAATACTCCCCCTTAACATGTGCGCATAAGTCATAAATTTGAAATTTGCACATGCCGGAAAGAGTTTGACACTTTTTGAATTGATTGACTTTCAATGAACCTGATCGTCGCGAGACACGCTTACATCACCAGTTAGACTGGCTTGAAATTATTACCCGTCCAGATCAGATTCAAAGATTATCGCTCGAAATCGGTACTTTCTACTCAGACACATCCTTTGCGAGACACGCTTACATTACCAGTTAAACTGGCTTGAAATTATTACCCGTCCAGGACATGTCCTTTCGACTACTGACTTTCCTATTCGTCAATTCGAGGGTCAATTCTGAGTATGAGCACACGAGATTCCAGCAAATGAGACATCATATTTTAATCATTTGTTTCTTCTCCCCCTCAAAAATAGCATACTCATGATGTTTTTGGAAAAACGTTTATGATTAAAATATGCTGTTTTTGAGTTTTAGGGAAGAAGTTTCAAGAACTTTGATACTTTTTTTTTTTTTTTTTTTTTTTTTTTTTTTTTGATCAAAGATTATATTTTTCAAATACTCCCCCTGGACGAGAGAATACTTGTCCTTATGAGCAGAATGTTTGAAAAAACGTTGTAAAACATTCTGATTTTAATTCTGCTCATAAGTAAGAAGCTTTCGCTCCTTTTTCAGGATTGAGGCACTGAAGCGTACCGCAGGGTCCTTTCTTTGGGGTCCGGGTTGTACACTGTTATGTGTGCACAAGCCGTAATACATAGGCCGATATGGAAAGAATAAGAATGATGTAATATGATAATAAATTCTTACATCAACCGCCCCTGCCAAAAGTTGTGAAGACTGGGTCTGTTCTCTGGAATAGCCTGATGGCGAACGGTGGACGACCCCCAACATAGCTTTCTAGCCTTCTCATCTGATCCCGATAATACAACCGTTCTTCAATCTTCCGGATAAACCCCTTGACTTGGCGTACTTCCTTGGAATTCCATCTCCTCGATTTCCCCAATGCTGAATCTTGAACCCGGTTAGCTAACCCATCACGTACACTCTTCAAAGTATCGTCACAGAACTTGTGAATTTCATCGAATGCCATGAAGCGGTGAAAATCTGTTGTGCTTCTGTAGACGAACCCAAAGACTGGATTATGGAGCATGGTGTACTGAGGGTCCTTATTGCTACTTCGAAGAAACTCTGGTTCAACAAGATTTAACTTTGTCTGATAACTTTCAACACCCAGTTGGAGATCCTCTATACGTTCTCGAATGATTTTCCTTCTGATGAAATGACACAGAGATGTACTGAGTGCATATCGACGTTCGTCTGACAAATGTTGCAATTTGCCTTGGACCTTCATTAGGTACATATCTTCGATATCATTCAAATTCAACTCAGGAAAGTCAGCTTCAGAGAATGTGTAGATTTTGCCGTCGATTCTTTTGACCTTGATTTCATCGAGAAAGATATAATCACAACGTCTGGATCCGCTCACATCAATAACGGCCACGAGCTTGAGATCACTGTAAACTTGTTCTCGAGATTTCTGGATAGCAAGTTTGTACTTGTACCAGCTTTGTCGTTTTGAGTACCAATGATGAATCCCTAATTCTGCGTCACGATCATATGTCACAAGCTTTTTAACAAACAGATGTTTTTCAATAGCTGCTTCTTCAATTGCTGATTGTGTGTAGACAGCAGCTGGTGTGAAAGTTATAGATGTAGCATATTTTGTTTTCCCTTGAGCTCCATTCTTGAGAAGTTCTAGATCTTGGTTGAAGAAAAGATTGAATGGAATTTCTGAGGAGTGAGATCGTCGTATCACAGGAAGTGGCTTGTTCCAATCAGTGATGAAGGGTTGATTCTTGCCAATTTTCCTGACGACATCTGGACTAGCCCAATCAAAGTCACTTGACATTGCCCGTGCAATGTTTTCAAGGTGATATTCGAGTTCAGCGGCACTGGTGGCTTTATCCCTCAGAAGAGTGAATGCATCATTCTTGATTCGACGTAGTTCCCTTTTGGTCATCTTCTTTATATTAAGACTGCGTTTAATCTCTTGAGTAACAGCAAACGTGCTGTCTTCAACTCGGGAAGCTTCATTTGTCGGGAATCTGAGCACTTGCTAGATGATCGAACCAATCATTCCCTAGTACATCTGTATCATCATCAAGCCATGATACAACAGCTGGTTCTTTGGATGATTTCTTGCTGTGTGATGACTTTGATTTGGATGTCTTTGTTTTTGGTGGTGATGGTGGCGAATGTGGTTGATCGTCTTGTGGCTGAAAGTCAACGTCTTCAGCAGTGAAGTGTTCATAATGATGTTCGGTTTCCTTAGGACCAGATGTTTGTTGTTTAGGAGGCATAGATGATGTTGGCTTCCCAGTTTGTTCCTGAATATGAATTCCTGACCCGCTTTTGTGTTTCTTCTGTTCGGGTTTAGGGTCTTTTTCTTCCTCGTCATCTTCATCGTCATCCTCTCGAATGCGTTTCCCTTTATCAGCAGTTTCCTTGCATGATTTCTTGTCAATGTGTTCACGAAGAGCTGTGATCAGATTGATTTCTTCTGGAGAGGGAGAGATGATAGCAAAGAGTTTGTCGAGAAGAACAAGCTCGATTTCTTCAATGGAGAGATCTTGAAGTGGTTTGGTTTGTGAAGAAGAGGAGACAGCTTCTTTAATCTTTTCATCAAGTTGTGAATCAATATGGTCATTGATGTCCTTTTGAAGATCAGGAAGAAATTGCTTAACAAATTTCTTTGTCTTGCGTGTCATATGATCTTTAATATTAAGACCGAGGAATTCGTCTATCTGCTCTTTACTCTTCTGCATCTCTTCCATTTGTTGAGACAACTTCTTGACTAATTCTTCCATTTCAGTCAATTTTGTTGTAGCTTGGTTGTCTCTTAGAGCTTGTGCTCTCTTCACTGCCTTTTTAAGCTTCTTTGCTGCAGGTGATACGACTTCAACTTTAGTTACATGAACGATTCTTCTTTTGCTCTTTCCCTTGTAGGCCTTATGAATAGCTTCAGAAACGGTTGCTTTTGACTTTGGTGATGAAGATCTTGAAGGTGATGGTGTGAGTGAAGGGATTGATTCGTCAGATTTAGCAGTTGATTCTTCGTGAGGTGAGGGTGGAGGTGAAGGATTCTTAGGAGGTGACTCGGGAGGTGTCTTTGATGAGGATTGAACTGGTGGTTGTTCCTGTTGTTGTTGTGGATTACTGACAACCATAGCAAGTTCAGTTTGAGGAATGGTGTCTTTGGATTTAGCTGTGTCCTTTGGAGGAGAACGAGGAGGTGTTGGAGTGTGAGAACGTATGTAACTGTCTGCTTCCAGGTTAGCCTGAGCATCCTCCTTGCGTTTCCTTTCTTCTTCTTGTTTTTCTTGTTCCTCAAGATCCTTGGCTGCATTAATTGTTGTATCTCCAAGAATATCTCTGTCATCTTCCATATTCCAATCGTCTGTGTCAGTGTTACGTGGTTGTTCTTCTGGATTGTCGTCAAACATGGAATCTGAGATTTCTTTGTCAGAAAATACAATATTGCCTTCTTGACTCTTTACTTTCTCCTCCTGATTCTGGGCTTCCAAGTCGGGTTGATTAACCGAGCTTGTATGCTGAGAAGAGATTGATGCAGCTCCAGATCCACCGGGTTGATTAACCGGATTGTCTCGAGTCGATTCTTCTTCGTGAGCGGTTCCCGATCCTTCAACTCTATGAGTCATCTCATACTCTCTCTGTGTTTCTACTGCCTTTCTGGCCCTTCTCTCTTCATCTTCTCTTAATGATTTGAGACTTTGTTTCTGTGCATTTTCCTTAGAGATCTGATTGTGAAATTCTGCTTCTTCAACGGTCATAAATGCTTGTTCTTCTTTAGATGATTCAGAGTCAGACTCAGTACTTTCATCAACGATTCCACTCGGTTCAGTTTGTGGCTGAGGTTTGCTTGGTACTTTTCTTCTGATGAATTTTGGTCTTGGATGTTTTTCTTTTGGTTTAGACACACTTGAGGCACTTCCTGTCTTAGTCTTACCTTTTGAGCGAGTCTTTGAAGATCCAGTTTCTTCAGTCACCTTGGCAAGACCCACACGTTGTTCACGGTATGCTTTATCATAATCATGATAAGCTTTTGTTTCTCTAACCTCATCTGGTATCAAAAAGTCTGGCAACCTTGCACCTTGCTTTCGTGTGCTCTCCTTCGGAAAATAAACTTTGCCCAATGTTTTATCCATGCTATATTCATGAACTTCTTGATCTGTAGGACGTTTATCAATGTCTTCATGTTGATCAAGTAAGTAGCTGATAAGAACTTTGGTGAATCGAACAAATGGGATTTTCTTGAAAATTTTACGCTGTAAGTACATTATATCATCCCAAATAAGAGCAGCAAAGTCAATAGGTTCTTCATTAAGAAATCCCCATAAGACTTGAAGATGAGCCAGTCTTGGATGCTCGAACCCACTATCTCTTCCAGATATTGAATGTGTTACGATGAAGAAGATAGTCCTCCAGGGTTGAGGAATGTATCTGGCATTAACCTTGGAGATTGTGGTTAATGGTGTATCAGGCTGAACATCATAACCAATATCCTCCAGGAATTGCATGACCTCTGACTCTGAAGGTGTTGGGTGGAATCGGGCAGCAGCTTCAGGTGCCTCTGGAAGTTTCAAGGCTTTTCTGAGAGTAGCGGGTGTAACTCTGATTTGCTTCCGATCCAGTGTGCAAGTAAAGTACTTGTCATCATTGCTCTTAGTGAAGGTATCCCAGAATTGATGAATATATAGCTCTGGAATAGTGTCTGAGCTGTCAAGAATATCCCTGCATTTGTGAGCTTTGAGAATCTCTATAGCAATCTGACAACTTGGATCAGAACATTTGATCTTGTCCAATTCTACCCTTGAATTGTTCTTCCCTATTTCCAGAGTATATCCACGAGGAAAGACTTCTTCTTTGGTAAGAGCAGGAAGTGGTTGTTGTTGTTGGGAAGATGCCATTGATGTGTATCTGAATCAATCAATCATATACAAGTATACAGAATGCATGTTTGTTAGAAAAATTGTTAGTTTAAAGAACAACACATGGCACCCTATTGTATTTATGATTAGTTGATACATGCTTGATCAAAGAATTTATCAAGAATTAGCCAAATTCAATAAAATTTGATAAATTTCAATAAGTATATAAAAATATACCTAAGGAAAATTGATTAAATTCTATATCAGATCACAACTGCGATAATCAAAGACAACTGCGATAACTATAACAAATGCGATAACTATTACAACTGCGATAAATATCCAATCAAGATAACAAATCCAACTGCGATATTTATCCAACTGCGATAATCATCTCATCTGCGATAATCATCCCAACTGCGATAAATATCCCAACTGCGATAATTATCCAACTGCGATAATCATTCAACTGCGATAATTATATCAATTAAGATAATCAAGCCAATCAAGATAAAAATCTCAACTGCGATAATTATCTTAACTGCGATAACTATCACAACTGCGATAACTACCACAACTGCGATAATTTTGGCCAACTTCGATAAACTCTAATACAAGAGTTATCGAACACTTTTCTCAACTGCGATAGATTTGTAACGATGAATAAACACTCAAATTCTTTATCGTGATTCATTATTACTTATGTTATATGTCCACAGATATTCACAATCAACTTAGATGACTATTTTAATCATTTGGACTAAGTTATAACATATACGAACCACAAATAATCAAGAATCAAATCTGCTTGTGTTCTTGTTCTTGATAAACCCTAAACTTCAATCGAATCTCTTAAAGTGTTTCTGGGTATGATTCAAGCATGGCAATACTCAATTAAACATCAAACAACAATATTTCAATAAGCACATTACACAAAAACGCATTCACAAAGTTTTCCCCAAATCGTTGCTTAAACCCTAAAAATCAATTCGACAAATTTATGGTTTCTGGGTACGATTAAGCATGCAATATAGGTTTCCTAGTATTGTAAAAGTGTTGTCGTGCAATCATTTTCATCACAAACATCCTTAATCAAAATCCTCACTTTTAACGCAAACCCTAGAACTAGATTATTCAATTTCGGGTGTTCTAGCCGTTGGATCATGATATAGTTCAAAACCATCTTTTATATTAGCATTATAAACACAGAAATACTCACAAAAATCAAAGATCTTGTTCAGATCGTCAGAATCAATGAGAACCGTGGATGATGGTGGGTGGGTTATATTTAATTCGGTTGGTGAATAATGTCATAGCAGTAAATGCGATATTGAGTATAAATATCTACCATTTAATTTTGCATATTTTGCACATTTAGTCCCCTAACCTAGTTAACTTTGAAATCCTAGTCCTATACCACCATCATTCTAACACTAAGTCTCAATTGTCACATTTAAGGCACACAATTATGTTATCTTAACATCTTATCACCAAAAGCTTGTGAAACAACAATTTCTGAAAAAATATGCAAGTACAATTTTAAAAGTTTTGAAAAAATTGTGTCTCCCCCTCAACACGTGTTCTAAAAATAAACAAAGTGTTGGAGAAGGAATTGTACTTGCACCTTTTTTTTTTTTTTTTTTTTTTTTTTTTTTTTTTTTTTTTTTATTATTATATATATACAAGGATAGTTTTGGATATTTGACTCATTTAGTTGTTTTTGAGAAAGTTTGTCAATTCTTGAGGAGTCAAACATCGCATTCCAATTTGATGAACCAATTTCACAAAACGTTCATGAGGTAAAGCTTTCGTGAAAAGATCCGCCAATTGGTGTTCCGTTCCCACAAAATACAGCTCAACGGTACCCTGCTCCACATGTTCTTTGATGAAGTGATATCTGAGAGCGATGTGTTTGGACTTGGAATGTTGGACTGTGTTGCACGAGATAGCTATGGCACTCTTGGAGTCGCAGTACATCGGAATTTTGTTGAATATGTAACCATAGTCCATCAGTTGTGATCGCATCCAAATGATTTGAGCACAACAGGCAGACATAGCTACGTATTCTGATTCTGTGGATGATAGAGACGTACAATCTTGCTTCTTGGACTGCCAGGACACCAGTTTATCACCGAGGAATTGGACACCACCGGATGTGCTCTTCCTTGTATCAATACATCCCGCATGATCCGCATCTGAAAAAGCAGTTAGTGCAAAACCAGAATCCTTTGGATACCAGATCCCCAAATTAATGGTTCCCTTGATGTATCTAAGGATTCTTTTAACAGCAGATAAATGTCTTTCTGTTGGGTTAGATTGATAGCGTGAACACAGGTATGTGGCAAATACAACATCCGGTCTGCTAGCTGTGAGATACATAAGAGACCCAATTATACTACGATAATTTGTAGGATCAGTGGGTTTCCCATGTAAATCAGCATCTAGCTTCGGGGATGAGGAGGCCATTGGGGTGTTATAAGTGTCACTAGTTGTCATGCCATGTTTCTTTAATATCTCTTGTGCATATTTAGACTGACTCAAGAATATACCACGAGGTGACTGGTGAACTTGTAATCCTAGAAAAAAGTTTAATTCACCGATCATGGACATCTCAAAGTTTTGTTTCATTAGTTTTGCAAAAGCGTTTGAGTACTTTTTATGGGTAGACCCAAAAATGATGTCATCCACATAAATTTGTACGATGAGAGTGTCCTCCCCGTGTTTTTGTATAAACAGAGTCGGGTCCACAGATCCTTTAGTAAAATGATTAGCAAGCAAGAATGCAGCAAGTTTATCGTACCATGCCCTCGGGGCTTGTTTAAGGCCGTAGAGAGCTTTCTTAAGCCTGTAAACATGTTGTGGATGTTCTGGATCAACGAAGCCCTCTGGTTGTGAAACATACACCTCTTCACGAAGTTGTCCGTTCAAAAATGCAGTCTTCACATCCATTTGATAAACTGTGATGTTCTTATGAGCCGCGTATGCCAGAAACATTCTCACTGCCTCTAGCCTAGCCACTGGTGCAAAGGATTCCTCGAAGTCAATTCCCTCTTCTTGGCTATACCCTTTAGCAACCAACCGAGACTTGTTCCGAATAACCGTTCCTTCTGCATCCAGCTTATTTTTCCAAATCCATTTTAATCCTACAACATAAACTCCATCTGGTCTTTCAACGAGTTCCCAAACTTCTAATCTCTTGAATTGATCCAACTCTTCTTGCATTGATTCAATCCAATTGTCGTAAGTCAAGGCCTCTTTGATATTTTTCGGTTCAGATTGACAAACAGTGAGAGCATAAATGCATGTTTCACCATCTGTGTGGAGTTTCTGTCGGGTCATTACGGGTTTATCTGGATTGCCAATCACATTTACTAATGGATGATCCCTTGTCCATTTATGAGTTGATGGGTAGTGTTGAACGTTATGATGATGATAAGACGGGTCCATGTTGCTCGAGGATGATTCTCCGGAATCTTGAACAGTTGGTAGTGGAGCAAATGGGTTAAAGAAAGCGTTCCCGTCATATCCTGTTGGTTGTGGAACAGTGTTAGAAATGGGGGATGAATCTTCAACTGCTGGTTGAGGTGTTTTCTCCATTGGTGATGATGGTTCAGGTTGTGGTGCATCGGTAGCAACTACTGTAGAGGTAGATGCTGATGAATCAGGTGCTTGATTTGGAAGTTGTTGAGCAGCGGAATTGGTGGAAGCATCTGATGCACTAGTTACATGAACGTCATCAAACATTGGTGCAAACAAATCTTCCAGATCCTTCCTGTTGAAAGGTAGGGGTGCAGATGAAGATTCAGGAAAGTTCAGACGGTTGTGTGCGGGTTCTAAGCGGTCTTGCTCAGAAGCCATTTCGGTGAGTTCATCAAAATTAGCGTGTATGGTTTCTTGAATATCTCTAGTCCGACGATTCCAAATACGATATCCCTTGGAGTTTTCACAGTATCCAACAAAGATCCCAATATCTGCTTTAGCCTTAAGTTTACCAAGATCATCCTTATCATTCTTCGGATAACATAAAGCTCCAAAGACGTGAAAATGGTTGATGTTTGGTTTTCTCCCTTGTATAATCTCATATGGTGTTTTGGTGTGTCTTTTGGTGATCATTGCACGGTTCTGAGTATAACAAGCAGTGTTGACAGCTTCAGCCCAAAGATAATCTGGTAATTGGGCATTGATCAGCATAGTTCGAGCTGCTTCCACGAGCGTCCGGTTTCGTCTTTCAACTACACCATTTTGTTCCGGTGCGCGGAAGTTAGCGAGCTTATGGATCTGATGAACAATCCCATGTTCTCTGTGAAATCCCGAATGATTTGATTCTTAAATTCAGTCCCGTTATCTGTTCTGATGATTCGGACGGTGTTACGGACTTGAACTTGAATCTTGGTGAGAAACGTGATGAGGATAGAAGGAACTTGATCTTTAGTCCGAAGAAAATAGACCCAAGTCCATCTTGAATAATCATCTACGATTACCAGAATATACTTCTTTCCGTTAATACTCTGAACGCGCATCGGACCACACAAATCCATATGAAGCAGTTGTAGGACATGGTCTGTGCTGTGTTCTGTTTTGGGAGGAAAATGGGCACGATGACTTTTTCCTTGTTCACAAGCAGAACACAAGTGATCCTTGGCATATCTGAATTTTGGTAGACCGTCAACTAATTTCTTCTTGGCAAGATCAGTCATGGTTTTAAAATTGAGATGAGACAATCTTTTGTGCCATAACCAAGCTTTTGTGGGATGAGCCTTGGAGAGTAAACAAATAGGAGAAGAAGCTGTCATGCCGTCAAAGGAGATAGAATACAGACTTGTTCCGCGTTTTCCTTTCATAAGGTCATTCCCTTGAAGATCACGAATAAAGCATGTTTTCTCCCTGAATGCTACTTCCAAGTCTCCATCGCAGAATTGTCCCACGGAGAACAAATTATGACCGAGACCTTCAACATAATATACACGGCTGATTTCGATGTTCCCATTAATATAATCCCCGTAGCCCATAATTGCAGCGAAGTGATCATTCCCGAATCTGACCGTTCCGATAAACTTTGCAACAAAGTTCTGAAGAAGTTTGAGATTGCCGGTCATATGTCGGGAGCACCCGCTATCAACAATCCAGAGGACGATTTGAATCACCTGCATCACACACATCGGAAACAGGTGGAGAATTGATAACGGTTGGATCCGCTGGGTTAGTTACACAAGATGTTAGTATTTTAGGTAACCATTTAAAATCAAAAGTGTTCTGTAACCAGCGTTGCCAGGTCCAACTAGTCTCTGCCTTTTTCCTAAGGAATGCACTAGGTGACTTATTGGTCTTGGATTGGGGCTGTTCTATTTTCTCCTCAGAAACATCTAGTGGGGGCATTCCTAAAATGGATTTCGCAAAGGTTTTACGCCTAGAGGAAGCGCCACTAGTTCGTTTCTTTCTCTTAGTTAGCAAAGTTTTAGCAACACACTTTGTATGATCACCAGATAGTATGCTATGGCGACAAAAGACACAAGTAGCATCAACCAAAACATTTTCATTAATATTCAAAGAGTTATCATTTGTTACATCATTCTTAGAACTAGACTCAGATACGTGCAATTCTATTCCTGATGTTACAAGTGTCTTATTCAAACTACTTTCTGAGACTTCTGCAGACTTAGAGACTTCCTTCCTAGACTTCCTGACTCTATTCTTCCTTTGTTTCTTGTGAGTCTTCTTAGAGGTGGTTTCTAGTCCTGTGGAAGTACAAGTAGTTGAATTAGTGGTTGTGTCAGATGCTTGGGTATGTGCTTTGTCCACTACATACATTCCTGGAGCAATCTTATGACTGTTTGTTTTGCTCTTGTCTAAAACTTTGATCTTCTTCTTCTTCAAATCAATGATGATGTGTTGGAACTCTTGATTTTGTGAATCCAATTTTCTGTTTAGGTAGACTGTGTCATTTCTGTTTTGAATAACTTCATCCAAATCTTTGTCATTTTGAAACAGTTTAACTTTTAAAAACGCTTTAGTTTCTTTGTTCTGTTCATGACTGTCTTGAAATGATAGAGATTCCATGAGATTTTGAAATTTGAGTTCAAATTCAAAACTTCGTTTTTGACACCAGTCCAACTGTTTTTGAAGATTAAAAACTTTGTTTTCCACATCACAATTGTTCTGTCGAAGATTCTCATTCTCATTTACCAGATTATCAATTTCCATATGTAGTATCTTAAGATCCACAGCATGATCATTCACAATTAACGCATTACCAGATTCATAGAGCGAGTTCATAATCACAGAGACTACGTCATAACACAAGACTTTTTCCAAGAGTCGATCATTTTCTATTGCTAAAAATTTCTTTTGAAGTTTTTGACGTTGAACCTTGTCATCTTTAGCTTTGAAAATGGATCTCATAGATGCTATCTCCGTTTTTAACTCCTCTTCCCATCTTGTTGCACCCTTTTTCAGATTTCTAACATGAGGAAGAATTTTCTTTTGGAGAATCTCCTTCTTTTCCTTCTGAACAGGAGAAAGAAAAGACGAGATAGGAATTTGAGAACTAAACTCAATTTCAGTCTCCAAACGAAAAATGTCATCCATAAATGTCTTAAAATATCGAAGAACCCGACATTCTTTAGGCATTTGTGGATCAACAAGATCCTCTGTCAAACAATCTTTAAATTGTACACCAGTCATAGAATCAGAAGTTATGGACGAGGGAGCACTTATGTGTGTGTATGTTAACGTTTGTTCTGGATGATCCTTTGGAGGAACAAATGATTTGCTCAAATGAGGTCTTGCATTATAATCATAATGTACTTTTGAAAACTTTTGTTGTGAATTGGATCGACCCTCAATCTTGTTTTCAAGAAAATCAGTTTCTTCATCAACAGAGTACATAACAACACGTTGAAAGGAATCATCTAACAGAAATGTTGCATTGTATAACTTAGGATTCTCTTTGAGTGCTTTGTGTAAATTTCGGGGTGTGTCACTTCCAAGTGCAAAACTGACTCCCTTAGGACTTGGTTTTACAACATTCTTTTGAATTTGCGTTACAGAATTACCCGTTTTATACACAATGTTTTGAAAGTCTTTGAGTTTGGTTTCCAAATCCAGAATTTGATCAAGATAGGAGTCAACACATTTCCTATTAGCTTTCTTTTCTTCAAGAAGATCCGATTGAGATGCAGAAAGCTCAGATTGAGTTTTCAACAACTCAGAATTTAAAGTATTAATTTGAATTTTAAACTCCAATTGATCCTTTTCTTTTTGAGAGAAAAGCTCAGCTTTGGCAATGGTTAACTCACGAACTTGACTTTCTAAATTTTGAACTTTTACATACTCTTGTTGGAAAGCTGTTTCAAAACCTTTTTCTCGTTTATCTTGTTTTAGATATCCGGAAAGTTGTAATTTATAACACTCATTATCCTTTGTTAACACTGCAATTTTCTCTTTGAGCTTCTGATTGATGTCATTGCATTTTTCTATTTGTGACTGGGTGGTCAATAATAAGGCCTGTAAGTCCGAATCTTGATCATTCAACTGATCGTTTTGTTCAATATGATCACAATTAGCATCATCGATGAGATCATCAAAGGAAACAACTGTTTTATCATCATCAAATGATACAACCGTGTTAACTTGATCATCGGATGGTGATGAAAATAACTCATTTTGAACAAAAGTTTCGTTTGTAGATGAAGATAGAGACGGTGAAGCAATTTCATGAATAAGACATGTAGGATCGGGTACCTGAGAAAGACCATCAGTATCATATACTGGGCCTGACTCGGACAAATTCATTTCATGCATGTTAGCCATAAGCATGACTGCAGCATTGGCCTCAAGGTCTTCCATCTCGTCATCTGATTCCACGTTTGCCATAAAACTTTGATCATTTTGAGTCATCATCCCAGCTGCTCTTTCATCTTTGAGTGCCATCATAAGAGCTTCTTTGTGATACTGACTGCCCATTGTTCTCGGCTTCGGACAAGTATTAGCCATATGACCATTTCCCCCACAATTGTAGCATGTGATAGATGTATTAGCAATGCCTTTCTGACCATTCCCAACATTTGAATTTCCTCTCTGAACATTCCCTATACTGTTTCTGTTTACCCCTGCAGCAGTGAACCTATTTCCTCCTGACTGAACCCTTTGATTTCCATATCCACGATTTCCTGAACCAAATCTACCTGAAGACCTGTTCTGAACTTCAACTTTGCCATCATGAACAATTGCCTGATTCCTGGTATTTGAAGATGAACGAAGACGGTTGTTGGATTTGGTGAATCTGCCAAATGCATTAGCAATCAATCCAAATGCTTCATTAAGTGAATTGAAAGCATCCTCTTCTTCATCATGATCTGCATTTGAATATAGCATTGAATCGGTGTTGTTGTATGGAACCAGCTGGTTATCAGAGTATTGTTGTGGTGCTTCATAAGGAATGATTTGATTATGAGGTTGGGGTGGAATGTTTGGTTGAAAAGATGAGTTGCCAAATTCCTGTTGTGGTAAAGAGAAGTTGGATTGAGCAACGAGAGCAAGTGAGTTTGGTGTTGGTGCTGGTGTGAAGCCTCCTCGTGCTGCAATTTCTTTATCCACTTCTGATTGATGTTGTCTGAGGTAATCATACATGAGTCCGTATTTGACATCACCAATTTTCTTTGTCTGTCTCACAAAAGTTGCATATTTTTGCCATTCAGGACCAAGACATCCAAGGAATTTGGAGTTGATAGCAATCTTTGGTAACTTTATATCATGACGATCAAGATCGTTGATAATGTTGGTGAAACGGTGGTAGTAAGATTCAATAGTTTCCCCTGGTTCCATGATGAAGTGTGTATACTCCATATATAACTTGGACTCAAGATCTTCTTGGTTCAACTCTGTTCCTTCCATGAGAAGATGAACATGTTCCCACATATCTTTGGCTGTCTTTTGAGCATCAATACTTCGGTAGATAGGATTGGGAATTCCTTGAAGTATGAAAGACATAGCCAATTGGTTTGCCTCTTGCTGTAATGTTTGCTCAGTTGTGTAGTTGGCAACCGGAATGGGTGTGGATGTTTCATCTCTCTCTGGAGTTGCTGAAACCACAGTAGCTGGAATAGGATACGGTCCTTCTTCAATGACCTTCTTGAGATACTGACCATGGGGTTTTTTGAGTTCAACGAATCTGAGGAATCTACTAGCCCACTGTACGTAGTTACCCGGAGTTAGCATTGGTGGAGTTTCTTGACTTCCAGCTTCATGACGTGATTGCTGGCTACTGATTGCTTCACACATCTTGTTAAACCAATGAGGTTCTCTGGAGTAGGATGGATAATTTTGCAGTTGTTGGTTCTGTTGCATGATTTGTTGTGGGGACACTTGTGGTGGAGAGAGAAATTGATGTTGTTGAACGAATGCTTGTTGTTGTTGATACTGAGGATGAAATTGCTGTTGTTGAGGATGTTGCTGTAGCTGATAGTAGTAGTTGAAATGAGGTGGTTGAGACATATCTGGATCTTGAAGATAATTAAGATATGTGTTTATGAGTTATGGTAAGTTGGTTTTGAAAATCCAAAAGATTTTGTCCAAATGCGATAAACTAGTACACCAAATGCGATAAGATGAGTTCACCAATTGCGATAATATCAGTTGACCAAGTGCGATAAAACAAGTTCACCAAGTGCGATAGAACAAGTTTACCAAATGCGATAAGGACAATTCACCAAAGGCGAAAACCTTCAATAGCGATAAAACTATGAAGTGCGATAAACAACTACAATTTGAAAAATCAAACTGCGATAATTTATCACAAGTCCAAATTCTCAATCTCTAATACAAGAGAAGAGAAATAACCAAGTCGAAGTATGTAATCTTTCTAATACAAGAAAGTACAATACTGAGTCCCAAATGCGATAATTGAAGATCTCCCAAATGCGATGAAACCCTAATCTTTCTTGATTGCCAACTGCGATAAAACCTTTGAGTAATTTGCAACTGCGATGAAACCCTAATCTTTCTTGATTGCCAACTGCGATAAAACCCTAGATTGTCGAAGTTCACTCAGAAACCAAAGTAGCACTTTTCATCAACTTTTTCCAAACGCTAAAAATACGGATTACACTAAATCGTTCAAATAACCAAAATCACGATTGTTTTTGACGTTAAACGATTAGTAACCAATAGTTTTAATGAAGATGAAGCTCGTTAATGATTAGAAAATGAGATTTGACGAAAATTTGTGAAAGTTTAACGTGCTAAAAGTGACTTATCAACACAACGAAGAGTTTAACGTGTAGATTTGAACAAAACCTTACTAGATCTATAAAAACCAACGTAATTAAGAATACTAACGACTCAAACACACTATCCTAATAATCCCTTGGCGTATGATACCACTTGTAGGTTCCCGTTTAGATCTTAACCACACACTCGTATAGACAATAAGAACTCGTACTACTATCTAGATAATAAGCTACGTATGGAAATAATATTAATAAGCTAGATACGATAAGCGAGAAATAAGAGAAAATGAGAAGAGAAGAATAAGAATGGTAGGCTTTTCACTTGATCAAAGATTACACGAGCATAGCTTCCGCACAATGCATGAAAAACCGACATTTAGAATGTACCCCATGCCTTGTATTTATAGGCAATGGGAGGGAATCATTCTAGGAATATTCCCATGCATGTTACTAACATGAACTATCTATTGTGACCGGTCCATGGATTACTAATGGACCGGTCCATAATTACAAACAATATAATCCTTTTAAACTTGCAACATTATAAATGAACAAGACTTGGAAATAATTAAAACGTGTTCCTAACATCTTATCATGTAGTAAATCTAACTACACGAATGTAGTCTCACTTGTGGCCTCGGAATGGTCCTAACGCAAGTTCTAGAATCTAAGTGCTACCGGTACACACATCATAGCATAAATGCTTTTCCTACCAATTCTAGGGGCAAACCTCACATATTTGGGGGTGGAAAATTTTTTAGTGGTACGGTTTTGTGCTAGTCATATAACTCCTATCCGTGAGACGCTCATTAAGATCAAAGTTTCACTCCTATATGTTGTAAAAAATTTTAAATTTGGCACTAAAATTGCCCTAACAGGTATTTCTCTCAGTTTTATTACACATCTACTATTAAACAAACAAAAATCAAGCGCACTTGTATTCTCTAAAGTATCGTATTTTAACCCCCCCCCCCTTACACTTAAGATGAACATTGTCCCCAATGTTCAAATAACAAGATGTAAAAGTGAAAAGGTAAAAGAATGAAATCAAATACTCCCCTGATTCGCTCGGTGGATAATGAAGTAACATGGTTAGATCTTCTTCCAAGAGAATGTAGAAGCTCCAAGACTAAAGCATCGCCAAAAGCTTGATTCCACATACATTTCCTTGTCCAAAATAACCTGTTAAACCTGAGAAAACAAACACGAAAACCTGCATAACATCGGCGGGATAAATTCTATATATAAGGATATAATGCTTGTGGAATGATAATTTTGCAGATTCCTGGAGATTATAAGTTAGAGATTTAATAAAAACTTTTTATGAAAATAAAACTTTCAAAAATTTCTGAAACTTAAAACCTGACGCCGTCAGGTTGTAACTCCTGACGCCGTCAGAAATGATCTGACAGAATTCTCATGTTAAGTTTCCGGAAAATTTCTGGAAAAACCTTTACCTTACTTCCTGGAAATCCTGCAAAATATCATTATGACTCGATACAAGCATTTGACTCAAACAAATACAAATATGTATGTTAATTTATTATTATTACGATTCATGTTCATTTGTGTTCTAATAAACCGATTTGGATTTCCCTTACACTTATCTTTTGCAAAATACCTTTATATGTAGTTAAGACGAAGTTAAAAACAAGATAAAGCATTTTCACAATTTAGTTTTGAACATGAATCAATAATAATAAAAATTAAACACACATACGGAAACAAATAAAATCAAACAAACAAATAAATAAACACACAAAGCAAATAAAGCTTGGGTTGCCTCCCAAGAAGCGCTTGTTTTTGTTCGAGTCACGAGCCTGACTCTACCCTTATTTAACGGATAAAGGAGAGGTTTTCCCTACACTTAGGGTTAAGTGCGGGTGATAGTAGCGATACACACCGACTCGGTATGAGTATGCCACGTGAGGAAAGAGTGGTGGATGAATTATATGCTCAAAGATGTGGGATCCAATCACCATAACCTTACTTAGTTCAATTGGGTCAATGGGTGAATTGAAGTTTTCTCCTAGAAAAGGATCATCTTCTATCAACTTCGAGAGACTCCTAGTTGGGAATCCATCTTGACCTAATAAACCCGGTTTAAACCCATAGTGTTTCTTGTGATTAATCATGAATGGGTGATGTAAGTATGAAAGGTTATGGTTCACTCCTATGTCAGCTTCCTCTCTACAAGGCTTAGAGTCTACTACCTTCAACATAAAACTACCCGGACTATATGGTTTGATGGGTGGGTCGGGACCTAATTCAATTCCTAAATTTTCATCCAAGGATGGAAGATTAGGTAACGGTTTTGGTTGAGGCTCCGGCTCATCAAAACTAGGAACTTCCATAGGACTAAAAGAAAGGTTGTGATCACTAAAAGCATTCAAACCTATTTCTTCTAGTTGTGTTTGGTCCAAGGGCTCTACCTCTATTGGGGTTCCTATAGTCTCCTCAACTTCTTCCGGGTAAGTCACGGGCGGTGTGTATGCCTCGAATGATGGTAGGACTTGTGGGGTACTTTGTAGGTTTGTGTTATTTACCTCATCCTTCTTTGTCTCTATATCAATTATATCCACATCATGTGTTTTAGTAGAATCTAACCCAAACATGTTCCTAAGTATCTCAAATCCTTCTCTAGCCATTTCAAGTTCTAAGTCCGATTCATAAGAATGTTCCCCGATAACATGATTACTATGTTCAATTTGCCTAAAGGATTCATCATGTGTTCCTTGAGATTCAAAGTCATTGATCATAAAACCTAGGTCTTTTTTCTCAATATGCTCATGATCGCCTTAAAGGGTGACGCCGTCAGACTTCCTTTGTAAAATTACCTGGCTTATCATGTGTATTTTTCATATCCACCTCTTTTGCCAAGCCATGACGCCGTCAGGAGCAATCCTTGACGCCGTCAAAGGTACTTTTCCAGCCGATTTTGAGACTTTGTCGTTTTCTTCACTTTTATGCTCCAAAAACGTCCAAAATGCTTCCTTTTCCAGATTTCTTCTCCAAAGTACCTAAAATGACAAAAGGAACGATTTAGGGCAATATTTGATCAAATAAATACGATTTAGGGCTTAAATGACCCCCTAAAAGCGGTACACTTTTCGCTTCATCACCGACCAACAACTGTTGGTACGATGTACATGGAAGGTATTGTTTTTTGGGCAACTTTTGATTTTTGGGCAACAAATACATGAGCAAATGGATATTTTGGTCATTTTACATGCATTAAAATTAAGAACTTTTTATAGATATTAGTACGATTACAATTCATTACAGAATACACATTAATACACACACATCTTCTTCTCTACAGGCAAAGCATCACACAACTAACAAATCATAATTCCTTAACACCCTGTAATTCGATATGTCGATTGAGTTGTACAGTTGTAAAATCGACGTTCGATCTACAGTGAAGTTGCTTACAGATATCAAAGACATTTTGTCGAAGAATGAAAAGCGGGAAAGGTTGTTTAGAAACACAGTCTTTGGTCCGTGGTTGGATATCCGGTTTTGCGATAATGACTGCCATTTGATGCATTTTGTTTTACAACATCAGGTAAAAGTTTCTAACATATCGTCCGATTCCCCACCATTGCAATTCAAAATTGGGGATGATTTGTTAGAGTTCGGGCGTAAAGAATTTTGTTTAATAACAGGGTTTCGATTTGGGAATGTCTGTAAAAGTCAAAATAAATCAAATGCATTTCGTGACCATGTATTTCCAGAAAAAAAGACAGATGGAATAAAAACTGTATATGCCACTGATTGTTTGAAACTAGTTAAAGATGAAAATAGGTTTTTAGCTGTTTCCGATGATGATGCTATTAGGTTGTGTCTTTTGATAGTTGCTATGTTGGTGTTTATGGGTAATGAAGAAAGGAATTGTATCCCTAATCATATACTGTCTTTGGTGGAGGACTTTGATGATTGGAACGTTTTTCCTTGGGGTGAATACATGTGGCATAAATTTTATCAAAGGACTGTGAATGTTGAAAGACACAGAAAAGATCATTTGGTCAAGTTGAAAAAAAAACCCAAAGTATAGTGCGACATACAATCTATACGGTTTTGCTTGGGCTTTCAAGGTATGCAATACTTACTACTCTGTACTAAAGTTCACCACTATATTCATTAGACTATTTAGTATTGTTGTATTTAGTCTGAATTCTGACTAATTGCTATATATATGTATCTGGTGTACAAAATGTTTGTTTTTGTTTTGTATGCATTACTTTATTATACCAGTAATATATACCTTCGCCATATACCCATAGTTTTCTTTTGTAAAAGTATTAATTTAGGTTTTTTCTATTAGATATATAGTTTATATATAGTTTTGAACACGGTTATAACCTGCACTTTGAACAACTTTTTCCACATTTTATACAACCACATATTACAGATATGGATTTTGGAGAGTTATCCTAAAAGCAGCAATTGGTGGGCGAAAAAAACGAAGGTCATTCCACGAGGTCTTGCTTGGTCTAAATGTCAAAAGTTTCAAAAATCAGACCATAAAATACTCTTTGGACCGGTAAGCACCACACTATCTTTGAAGGCAAATTTCTTGGACATTTATTTAAATTTGTTCACATACAAAGTTATTTAGTATTTGGTTTTTTAGGAGTCAATTCCCATTATGGCACTTTATGCAACGAAACGCGAATTGAGACAACCGTGGTGTATTGCTAGCATCCCTTTTATCAAGGGTTTGTCTGATCCAGACCTGTCAAGTGCAGAGGATGACCAACAACCTGATAGCGCAGACGATCACCAACAACTCCATAGAGCAGAGGATCACCAACAAGCTGCTAGCGCAGATGATCAACATGAAGCACCACGTTTAGAAATTTTAGATAAAAATGATATTGAAAACGCAAATGGTGTCCAATCAACTCCTATTTTGGGCAAGATATTTGATTTGCAAACTGATCTTTCGTTGATAGCGAAGCACATAGCGTCTGTCCCAAAACAAGACATTCGCGAGCTGTTTCAGAAGGTGAAAACAACATTTTCAGAGTTAGAGACAGTTTTTAACGAAAATTCTGATGGTGGTGTTGTTTCTGCTCAAGAAAAAACTGATGACCCAGATATTCCAGTCGAGTCTGATGTCAACCCTGATATTTACATGGTTTGTATTTACCTTTTATGTTTTATTCTCCTAACTTTATACGAAGATCAATTCCTTGTTAACATTTACACTTATATCATTTTGTCAACTACAGACCCCGTCATCACCTTGTGAAGATGATGTTGATAATGATGTTACAGGCCGAGATGTTGATGATGATCATGCTGATCATGATGTCGATGATGATCATCCAATGGAAGTTGACAATCCTGTTTTTTTCAAGGTTTGTTTTTACTTTGTGTTTTTTGGCATACGTTTATAAGTATCTCATTTCCGCGTTAATGTTTACCCTTTAATCGTACATTTAATTCATTAAATGTTGTATTATTTTGTCAACTACAGGCCACGTCATTAGCTTGTGAAGTTGATAATGGTGTTACGACCAGTGTTGCAGGCCATCCCATGGAAATTGACAATGAAGTTGGGAAAAAAGGCTACAACGAATCTCAAGTGGGTTCGATGGACGTTCTTTTACAAGCATGTCAAGTATGGGTTACCCCTGACTTCCCTGCTCTTGATGAACATGAACCTGCTACTCAAGTTGGAGCATTTCATGAGAAGGACATTAATCAAACAACATCCCTCATCCACGGTGATGTATGTTATCTTTAATAAATACTTTCGCAACATACAAGCTTCCTTATTTGCCTATTTATTTATACATCTTTATTGTACCAGGATCACCCGGTGTGTGATGATTTCATGAATTATATAAACGACGAAGCGGATGCGAATAGGGTTTCGTTAGAAGAAATACCGTTTGATAATGAAAATGGTAAGGGTGTTAAGAATTAAAATGTTAGTTGCGTGCATAAAGAACAAACAACACCATTGCACACAGATGTTGAGGTACATGGTTTATTTTAATTTTAAAAAGGTTAATAAGTGTTTATTTCTATGTCTTGTGGTCGGTGCTAATCACAACCTATGCTATGCAGAAAGATCAAACAACACCATTGCAACAAACAGTCAACAACCAAGGATATGCAAATGTGGTCGGTCCTAATGACAAACCTTGCTTGGACTCTGTTTTTTCCGATCGCAAAATGAAGAAAATCCAAAACAAAAAAAAGGCGGCGAAAATTAAAAACTTGGCTAAAACCTTTAAATCAAGGCACGATAAGTTTTCCGGATCTCTGAATTCAGACAACGTCCAACGCGCTAGTTGCAGAAAGGAGTCGATTGAGCCTATTGTCATTTTAGAGGTAAAGCACCGTATTACATTCATACTGAAATCAATATCTGGTTGGCCTCTGCTAATATATGTTTTGTATCTTTTCAGGACGTCTCTGGAAACCCAAAAACTCGGTCAATTACTGAGTTCTATTCGGCCAACATAGATCCTTTTGTAGAGGTAGTCTGTTTTTTATTCTTAAATTAACAATATTATGATTCGTTTAATGTTAATCATTGATTTGTTTATTTTAGGATCTGTCTCGACATCCCAAATGCAAAAAGGACAAGGTGTCTTTGCCTGATTCGCTTCGTATTTATTTAAAGCAAAAAAAACCAACAGACTTTAAGTTTCCATGGGGCGGTCGTACCATTGTTTCTGGTAGGAATTTTTGGCTAGCGTTGGCATGTCTTGAAGATTGTAAAGGAGGTTAGTTGAATGACTATGTAAGGAACCATCATCACTATCTGGTCAAATACATTTGTATATAGTTTTGATTGAGTAACCACTATAAGTTTTATAATTTTTATTTTTTGTACACAACACTTGGATATATGATTTGACCTGATGTGGTCTCTTAGACCAAGCAATGCAGATTGGACCTTGGCAGGGTCTCTTTTCGTACGACACATCTTGGCTGGTCAAATGTATAATCACTATTCAAATGGAACATACTACCCTGTGGCTTGGCGAGATGTCGAAAAGGTTAGTTTACCGCAATCCTTTTTAATATACAATTGTAACTGTATACATAGTAATTTGTAAATTTGTTTGTCTATATTAGGTTTATTTTCCCGTGAATGAACCTGAGAAACATTGGTGTCTCGCTGAGCTTCACCTGCGTACTGGAGTTGTTTCATTTTATGACACTCTTGGGTGTGTCCATGGCAATGGCACACGGTGGTGGAGAAATATGAAGAGAATTTTGCCAAAACAGCTTACCATGTATCTCGATCAGCAAGGGATATTGGCGAGCAAGGGCATATCAGCCAAGGAATATAAAATAACATACAAGTGTCCTGCAGTCCCGAAACAAGCAGAAGTATATGGTGATTGCGGTGTATGGGTATGTATTATTTTATACAGATTGTGCCGCAACCAACCACTGGAAGTAGACGACCCTCTTGAAACAATGTTAGCATACCATGAACGGATGCTTCAATACTTCTGGAAGCACAAGGAGGCAATAAACAAGGTTTAACGGTATTTGAAGGTACTATACTTGATTTATAAATCTATACACTTTTAATTACACAGTTTGCATTCGCATGCCTATGTAGTGATTGAAAACTGTGTTTACCAAACAATTAATTAAGTAACCCATCACAGTTGAGTTCATAAAAATTGAAACGTTACTTAAGTACAATGTTATACAAATAACCAGGTTTTACAACACATGCACTTTAGCGCAACACACGACAGAAACCAAAAAATTTATCCTACTAATGCCACAACCTTGACTTGAAAAAAGGTCCTAGACAATTACGCCCCCTCATGCAACATTTTTTCTTGTTGGTTTGGTTAATCATTAGATGCTTACTTGCTTCTAACTTTCTTGCATTGTGGTAGCTTGGAATTAACACCTTCTTCTTGTTCCTCACTGTAAACTTGTGGTCTTAGGTCTTCTAGAACTTTGGCTGGCAATTGCTTATTTGGTTCAGCATTAGGTCCATATCTCTCATAAATCTCAGGAAATATGACCTCTCTTAGTACCTTGTTTGACCATTCCCTATCAGCAGCATCATGCTCTAACCTAACTCTTTTACCATTTGACATATTTTGAAGAAAGTGCTTCAAATATGCTGCCTTTAGTGATATGAATGGGTAGTATAATTAGAGTAGGTGAAAATAAACAACCAGTTGTCCACTCTTAAATACCATAAACCACACAACATGGTGAGTCACATGCAAACAGTACAAATTATGTATCCTGTTTAGTAGATAAACCCTGTCCACAAATTCAGTCAAACTGCAATTAGGATTCATATTTGAATATAAAGGACCCTACCTGACACAATATTCCTGAACAAATGTGTCTTCTATTAAGAGCTTATTGTTTTTCTAAAAAGCCACAATACACAAGTACAAACAGTGGTATATGGTTTGGTTTATTATATTCTCATAAAGTTGTTAGTTTTTCCATAAATCTGCATCATTATTAAGTCTCATGAACCAACCAGATAAAATTACAAAGACAGTAAACGTATTCAGGCTAATATAAAGCTTGTGTTAGATCTTGTATTTGTTGGACACTTTTAGTGAGTAACCAGTTTAATACCAATATAACTATTTGGTTATCTGGTTGTGTCTTAGATACGCTAACTGATTTTGAGTAGTATATATGCTACGTGTTGTCTCACTGTTTGCTATTTGTGTACTTGTCCGATGTAAGAGGTCCCCGGTTTAAACGAATTCAAGACGATGTGTGTTATTAAACGATTTCTTTAAGTTGCCCATATTTTTAAAACGTTGCCCATCTTTTTAAAAAGTTGCCCATCTTTACAGCTAGTATTTTAATGCCACTTGATATGTGTAATCATAATCAGCGTTGTGGTTTGACAAATTTTTTTCCATTTGTGAACAAGTATTGGCGCATTTTTTCCCCATTTGTGAACATCCTTTGAGAAGGTATGAAGTAATGGATCCAGCGTTGTGGTTTGACAAGTTTTCAGTATGGGCAGGAAGTCTCGTGTGATGAGCCTGTGGAACCTGGTTACTGTCATCAATGGAAGGCGTTTGATAACAACTAACCTTAAATTAATTGACTATTATCTAGTAATCATTGTTGTTTGTAACCGTTCAATAACACGTAACCTTAAAATAATTGACTATTATCTAGTTGATGCGTGGTTTTGCGACCTTACAACAGGTTTTACCTCTCGAGGGATCTCAAGAGGCTTACAACCCCACCAGGCAGTGTACCTGACCGATGTAGTATAGTGTAGTGGTAAGTACGGGGGATTGATCGTTCTCCACAGGGAATAGTGTCGTTAGGATTGAAAAACTACTCTAATAGGTCTAAGGGTGAGGGAAGATTCTTTTTGTATTTTTATATTTTTATGAAAGCAAGTAAAATCTCGGGTTTGAAGGAGTGGGCGGAATTAGTTGCTAGTCAACTAACCCAAATAACTACAACTGTAAATAAAATAAAATAACTGAAAATGAAAAGGTCGTGAAACTTATGTGGAGAGAAATGTGTTTACTTAGATTTCCTTACTCCCTAACTATCTTTTACCGGTTGATTAGTGTGCATTAATTGAGTGGATGACGGGTGTATTCCTTAATACCAATCGTGGGGTGGCGTACGTACTTCCCCAACTCTACAAGCTCCTACTTCACTCCTATGTCGAGCCGGCTAGGAAGCTCCTAACATGGGATCACTAGAATTCGCTCATGCATTAAATACAACCATAAAAACCTTAGTACGCATTGGTTCATGTTTCTTAAGACGTTCAAGCAAGTTACCGTATAGGAAGTTAGCCAGTTTTCTTAAGCCTAACATCGATAAACAATCATCCAATAAAATAAATAACACACTAATAACCAATAATCAATAGTTAGGTTTCATTAGATCTAAGCAAACACAAGATAAATCTAGCCTAGCATGTTAATCAAAAGACAAGAACAAGATATAATCAAACAACACATAGACATATTGATTGATTAAATGAATACTTATCTTCAATTAAACATGGGAGATCCAAGGGTATGAAAACCCTTAAAAATGGCAGAAATTCGTCTTAGGGTTTTTCCTCACAAAGTTGCACACTAATGACAAAAAATTGCAAAACTATATATAGAGTTTAGTATCTGACGGCGTCACGTTGTAGATCTTGACGCCGTCACCTCGCCGTGTCTAGGGATCCCGGATGGCCTTCTTGACGCCGTCCCTCTTTAGTGCTCCAAAATCCGCTCTGGCTTATCAAGGCTTGACGCCGTCTGAAATGAGCTTGACGCCGTCTCGCTTTAACTTAAACCGTGATGGCCTTGATCGCCTTAAAGGGTGACGCCGTCAGACTTCCTTTGTAAAATTACCTGGCTTATCATGTGTATTTTTCATATCCACCTCTTTTGCCAAGCCATGACGCCGTCAGGAGCAATCCTTGACGCCGTCAAAGGTACTTTTCCAGCCGATTTTGAGACTTTGTCGTTTTCTTCACTTTTATGCTCCAAAAACGTCCAAAATGCTTCCTTTTCCAGATTTCTTCTCCAAAGTACCTAAAATGACAAAAGGAACGATTTAGGGCAATATTTGATCAAATAAATACGATTTAGGGCTTAAATGACCCCCTAAAAGCGGTACACTTTTCGCTTCATCAAATACCCTTACACTTGAGATTTGCTTGTCCTCAAGCAAATGCGCTTTTATTCTAATCAAAATACAAGTTAGGGGTCATTTAATGCTAATATAAAAGTAATTACAATAAATAGTCGTTCCACTTTAATCATATTAAGCACGGAGATTACAAACTAGCACCTCACAAGTAGTGTTTAGATACTCACATCTCTCAGGTGTCATAAAAGTATATCTCATAAATGAAAACGGATAATATCTCTCACCACCTGTCATAGCAAATAGATTACCATAGGCTTGGGAAAGGATCAAAAACCTCCTCCACTAGGCGTAAGCACCTAAGATAAACTATCAAAGAGGGCTTTTAAACGGGTTATAACGTAAGGTGTAGGGATATGATAAACACGGATTTGTTGGATAAGGGATATTTTACTGGTGGCGAGTTAAAGATCTTGATTAATTACATGTACAATATGGCGTTGCTAAGCCAAGACTAGACTCGACTTAAGCTAAAAACAAAATAACAAAAACATAAAATAAACATAAAATGAAACGGGATGGTAGTCCGTATGTTTTTTCTACTTTTCTTTTTCTCATTTTTTTTTTGTATTTTTCTTGATTTTTTTTTTTTTTTTTTTTTTTTCATACACTCTTGCCCTACCATCCAAAATAATACATCATAGGGGCGTTGCATTCCCCTTACACTTGAACTTTTACATAACTTTACAAATAACTATTCTAATGACTCGAATTAAGATAATTGAAAAACTTGGAGTACTTTTAAAATATTTAGCACATATGGGGGTAATAATGTTGTTCTTCCCATTACTCCATTACACTAGTACTTTACCCATGAGTCCCAATCGTCCCAAAACAATATGTACAAGGATATGACTCGACTTAGCAACCATGTAATTAATTAGATAATTAACTTGGGGTTTAAACAAATGTTGTCACAATAATGCACTAAAAATGAGTGCATACAAGGTAGGCTAAGGCGATTTGGGTGTACATTTAAGTGGGGTGTAAACAAATTCTTCTTTTAAGTAAAATGCTTAAAGGTCGAAACGAAAGGATAGGCTCTGAGGGGTGTACTAGGGGTATCGTGTACTAAAAATGAGTACAACGCAAAGGGTGTGGGAGAATTACTTGACCAATGTAGCCAATGTAATTATAACAAAAACACAGGTGTAAAACAATGGGTTAATCCTATTGCCTCTTATCATGTAGTAAATCTAACTACACGAATGTAGTCTCACTTGTGGCCTCGGAATGGTCCTAACGCAAGTTCTAGAATCTAAGTGCTACCGGTACACACATCATAGCATAAATGCTTTTCCTACCAATTCTAGGGGCGAACCTCACATTTTTGGGGTGGAAATTTTTTTTAGTGGTACGGTTTTTGTGCTAGTCATATAACTCCTATCCATGAGACGCTCATTAAGATCAAAGTTTCACTCCTATATGTTGTAAAAAAATTTAAATTTGGCACTAAAATTACCCTAACATGTATTTATCTCAGTTTTATTACACATCTACCATCAAACAAACGAAAAATCAAGTGCAATTGTATTCTCTAAAGTATCGTATTTTTACCCCCCCCCCCCCCCTTACACTTAAGATGAACATTGTCCCCAATGTTCAAATAACAAGATGTAAAAGTGAAAAGGTAAAAGAATGAAATCAAATACTCCCCTGATTCGCTCGGTGGATAATGTGGTAACATGTTTAGATCTTCTTCCAAGAGAATGTAGAAGCTTCAAGACTAAAGCATCGCCAAAAGCTTGATTCCACATACATCTCCTTGTCCAAAATAACCTGTTAAACCTGAGAAAACAAACACGAAAACCTGCATAACATCGGCGGGATAAATTCTATATAAGGATATAATGCTTGTGGAATGATAATTTTGCAGATTCCTGGAGATTATAAGTTAGAGATTTAATAAAAACTTTTTATGAAAGCAAAACTTTCAAAAATTTCAGAAAATTAAAACCTGACGCCGTCAGGTTGTAAAGCCTGACGCCGTCAGAAATGATCTGACAGAATTCTCATGTTAAGTTTCCGGAAAATTTCTGGAAAAACCTATACCTTACTTCCTGGAATTCCTGCAAAATATCATTATGACTCGATACAAGCATTTGACTCAAACAAATACTAATATGTATGTTAATTTAATATTATTACGATTCATGTTCATTTGTTCTCATAAACCGATTTGGATTTCCCTTACACTTAACTTTTGCAAAATACCTTTATATGTAGTTAAGACGAAGTTAAAAATAGGATAAAGCATTTTCACAATTTAGTTTTGAACATGGATCAATAATAATAAAAATTAAACATACATACGGAAACAAATAAAATCAAACAAACAAATAAATAAACACACAAAGCAAATAAAGCTTGGGTTGCCTCCCAAGAAGCGCTTTTCTTTATTAACGAGTCTTGTAGCTAGACTCAAAGTCCGGGGTCATCTAGTGTCGCTTATGCTCACGTATCCGAGTGTGAGCCATCTAATTGTTGCCTCATCTTTCTTGTATTCATCATTCAGCTCCAGACATCCATGATAATATCTCTTATTTTTCTCATGTGGATATTTGAGCCCCTTTCTCTTATCATTTTCACTTAACAAGTCAATAGGCCCAATCCTATTGCAAGATTCAATGGAGAAGTTCTTAAACCTAGGGTGTGATCGGGGCATTTGGTAAACAAAATCTTCGTCCCCATCCGAGAATGTAATTAACCCGTCCACAAGTTTTTCGTCAAGGTTGGTTAACCTTTTGAAGGGTTCTCCAAAAATAACTTCGGTTAATTTGTTATCAATAAATTCTCCTAAGTTCTCCATAACCATAAAATCCACCAAATACACAAAACTTCCTACGAATACGTGTAGTGGCTTAATCCTAGCAATAATGTTATCCCCTTGATATTCTAGCTCATCTACCATGATTTTATTATAATTAGCGCGAGAGATAATGTTCATAGGCAAAGATGAGTTAAGATAAGCATAAAAACTATGATAACCCATTTTACATGGAAATTGCATGTTAAAGAGGTTATCCTTTTCGATCTTAGTCCTAGGGTCAACATACTTAAAGGGATCAATTTCCTCTTTTCTCCATTCCTCGTTAACTACTTCTCCATTACCAGCATCCTCATCGGAGTCTGAGTCGTTAAATGGACTAACTGCATAGTCATTCTCATGGTCAGACTCCTCCATCTCAGAATTGTTACCAAAGTGGTGGTCGGGTGAAAGGTTGTTGTTTTCAACGATGGGGGCGGGAACGGGTAGTTGGAAGTTTGCACGGCGAAAAATACGAATAACAGGTGTTAGGAATATAAATATTCATATGAAGGTTCGGTCACCCCGAGTATCTAATTAGCATTTATATAGCTCGTAGACTTATATATATTCGTTTAGTAGTATTAGTATTATCAGTATTATTAGTGTAGTAATATATATTCGTGGAGTGGGTCGGGGCTTTCCCCACTGTCAGCTCACTCCACAGCCCACTAGGGGCACAAATATTAGGACTATATATATAACCCTTCCCACACAAGGGAAGGGTGGAACTCTTTATTCACTTAATCTAATATTACCAGTTTTCTCTCTAAGAGTTTCCCTCTCTCTCTAAAACCTCTCTCTACAAACTAACTCCATGGAGTTCTTGATCTTTCAAGATCCAAGGCCACCCGAATAGATCCACACAATCAAGAAGGTTATTTCCTACAATTGGTATCAAGAGCCATGGTTAGGTCCGATTGATTGTGCTTGGATTTGTGGTGTCCACTGTTCTTGTTCTCATTGTTTTTGGTTCGAATTTAATGTGGCTGATTTGCTATGTTTTTGTCTTCATTAGGCGTTGACTTCTACATATGCTACTTGATTTGTTGGCTAATCTTATTGTCGGCATCCTATGTTTAAATCCTAGGATTCGCTGCCATTCTTTATCATTCGAACATTAATGATTCTGCTGCTATTCTCATTTTTTATTTCGGTTTTGAATGATTAGAGTTTAAAAGCGTTTTTTTTTTTTCTTTGCTTGCATAATACATAGTGAAGAATATTTTGGTCCGAATTAAAAGAATTTTTTGAAATAGCAGTGAATTCATTTGTGGATGCAATTTGTGGGGTTAGTAGTTATTTCTTGTTTGAAGATTGAAAATGTTCTTGGATGCTGTTTGTGTCCAAAGATGAAGTGTTCTTGAATGCGGTTTGTCATGTAAGAGAAAAACACAGATCCGGTTTTTAAGGAAAGTACGAAAGTGACAGCTTTGACCGGTCAAATGCGGTTTGTCCTGGACTCGGGTTGTCCTGGACTCGGTTTGTCCTGGACGCGGTTTGTCCCAGACGCGGTTTGTCTCAGACGCGGTTTGTTCATTGGCTCACAGACTCGGTTTGTCTGTTTAATCCTGGACTCGGTTTGTCCTGGACTCGGTTTGTCCTGGACTCGGTTTGTCCATACTGTCACGGACTCGGTTTGTGTACATAAGGTGTACGCGGTTTGTGTATAATGATGAACTCGGTTTGTCTATCTGTTGTGAACGCGGTTTGTCTAAGACTCGGTTTGTGTACATTAAGTGTACTCGGTTTGTCGGCAAAATCACGGACTCGGTTTGTCTACTGAACCACGAACGCGGTTTGTTTATCACTTGGTCAAACGGTCAAACGATAACAACTAACAACAAAGACACAATCCTAAACCCAGTCAACAACAGGTTGCTAAAGTACTTTTTCTTAACAACAAACAACTGGGTGATTTTCTATTCCCACAATAATCAACAGGTCAAATGTGGTCAACGAGATATCAATACGAGAAGAAGCAAATACTGCTTACAATAACAAACTCATTCGGATCAACAACTAATAACATGACACGAAATCAAATCCACAACCAATACTAGTCTCATCGTCCTCAAAACCACAACCATACCTAATCTATTCCCATCTCTACACAAGAACAAGACTCAAAACATTAACGTAAACTAAAAGATCTCAGCTCTTTATTTCTTTCTTTTTCGTGATATTCAAAAGACAATCATGACTTCTCAAAAGTCAAAACACACGAAAGAAATAATCAAATCATCATCGATCTAAAGTTTTTTTTGAAGACTAAGCTTCAATTTAATATTCGAGTCAAAAAGAAAGTCTCATAACAATTCTCGTTAGAAACTTTCTTTGGTTCGTTCAAGAAGTAAACACAGAATGAAAACCTACCCGAGACCTAGATGCGCCTTATTTGTGGAGTTATGGTTCTTCAGTTTGTGTTTGTTAGTCAGATTCGAGCTTGATGCTTATCAAAGATGGGGGTGGATGAAGTTTAAGATGAGATTGATGATATTATGGTGTGTGGCTGTGTGAAGTTAGTGATAGGAGGGGCGGATTAATTTTTGATTAGGGATTAGGGTTTGAGGGGTTGTGGATTTCTTGGTTGCAGAGGGAGGCGGATTAGATTTAAGCAAAGGGATTAGGGTTAAGTGATGTTAAGGGAGTAGGAGTTAAATACTCGAAAATTAGGGCATTGTTATAGATTTGGATCGGTATTAGCAAATGTGGTACTATTGGGCTAATGATACATAGTGGGCTGGTGTGTTGCTACCTTTGGACTTTAGAACAGATAGGCCGACCAAGTATTTCATTTGGACGAAATTAACTAGGCCGAAAATTTGTATGACTTATGTGGTTTTGTGCTTATATTTGATAATTCAAATTTTTGGTACAGTTAGTAGTTGATGGTCACATTTGGGGTTCAAAATAACTATGTTATTAATTTCACGGGTATTTGACATGAAATGTCATCATGAGAACAGAGTTGTAAATTTGGTAGCGTAGTCCTATTGGTACCTGAGATGTGAGTGAGCCTGCAATTTGATCTTTACGATTTGAGTCATAGCTGTCGAATTACAATTTGTTTAATTGCTATTTGTCAAGTTGCGCTTTGACTTGTTGCGACTTGACGGATTGCGATTTAACCAGTTACGATATGACGTTGCGAGTTGACACTTGCGATTTGACTTATTGTGACTTGGTTGATTGCAATCTGACTTGTTGCAATTTGACAATCTGTGACTCGACTTGTTGCAATTTGATCAAGTTGTGATTTGACTTCTGTGACTTGAATATCGAAGATTGGTATTGCACCTCACTCTTGGGTATTCAGGTTGATTTCACGGTTTCTCTTGTAGATTTTAGAAAATCCCGCGAAAGAGTCGATTTCTCGGTTTAAATCTCAAAGAGCTGTAAAATCCCGTGAGATTAATTTTGGACATATAGGCGGGACTTGGATTTTGACATAATATAACTTACGGGGTTTGGCTATTTTTTTTCGGGATAAGTTTGTGCTTCAAGATCTGCAGGAATTGGGAAATTATGGTAACTTTGGTGGTTTGTTAATTCACGGGTTGGTGTACTTAGTGTCACAAACATCTCGGGATGGATGGATGCACGATGTTTGTTGACCCTTGCTCGAGCGCATTTAAGGTGGTTAGACCTGGATGTTCAAGAAGTGGATATATACAATAAAGGATGGAAGGTTGGGTATATATCACTACCTATATTTAAAGGAGTTACGTTGTTGTGCTCAATATAGGTTCTAAATCACAATTTGCAATTTAAGGTGATTAGACTTGGATGTTCATGAAGTGGATATATACAATTAAGGATGGAAGGTTGGGTATATATCACTACCTATATTTAAAGGAGTTACGTTGTTGTGCTCAATATAGGTTCTAATTCATAATTTAGTGCAAGTTTAAGTCGCTGACTTGTTCTTTATCAAGCTTCTTCAAGTGATTGTTGTTTCTCAAGCTTCTAATGTGATTGTTGTTCAAGATCTTCTCAAGAGGTAGTCAGGCTTAAAGACAAGAGGTGATTTGTTTGGAGACATGTTTTAACCTTTTACTCACGTTAAAGTCATATGCATTTCATCAAGTGGTTTTGGCATATTACGAGCTTCAATGAATTGTTAATCTACTAAACCATTGATGATGAGGAAAGCAAGGGGTTACTACAAGAGAGTCTTAATCACCATCTTCGTTGCAGTAGTTTCATTTGTCTCTTTCCATGTTTTGTGCCTGACAAATTCACAAACATCACGGACTCTCAGCTTTGGCAAAAAGGTCATTTCATGTCCTTTTTGAGGGGGAGAATTATCGCAAGTTTCCTAGAAGTTCCAGTCTCCAGCGGTTTGAATCTTAGCAGTGTCGGTTACAGCGGGTCAGATCGTATCGGTTCAGTCTCCAGCGGTTTGAATCTTAGCAGTGTCGGTTACAGCGGGTCAGATCGTAGCGATTCAGGATTCAGTGGTTCAGTCTACAGCAGTTTGAAGCTTACTGTTGTGCAGTTAGTTCTTGAATGATAAATCTCAAGAACCGTAAAATCCTGTACACAGTACGACAACTATTCCACATCCAAGTAGCTGGATCAGACAGCCTTGGTTGATAGGACTGACTATGAGTCTTGGGCACTTCTAAGAATTTGCGCATGTTTCTTTTCCTTTTGACTAGTCAACAGCACAAGATGATCACGAAGTTCATTTGGTATTCCTTATTTGAGATTGAAGCTGAATTTCACGAAGGCGTCTACTTATTTTATCTTGAAGTCGGGGTTGGTTGGATGCATGACTTTCAATGATAACTTGCTCGTGCTTAAAATTTAAGTTGAAGACTTGGGTTATCTAGTTACCAGCAGTCGGGGTAACTATCACTTAAGAGTTATTGGAGTACTCAGTGTCACACGTCAATGACGATGTCGATAATCGCAAGAGGTGTTAATGTCTCATACTTTGGTTGGGTATTGTGCACTTAGAGATCTGCTTGGAGCATTAATTCTCTACACCGTTCTTCCAACATTAGTGCAAGCTTAAGTAACAAATTTGGGGATTTATTCTTCAATTTTCAGTATTGATGTATCGGGTTTTTCTTCATCGAGTGGTCACTAATCTTTGTACAAGGTTGGTTAGTTGGCCAAAGGTGTTAAAAGTTGTGATGTGATCTGTATTTCTCACGAAATATTCTTAACCCAAACTGATGTTCACCATAACCAAATCAGTCACGCCACATTCAATCGGTTACTGTCTCACGGTTTCTTCTTGGTTTTGTAAAATCCCGCGAAAGAACTTATTTCTCGGTTTAAACCATAGATTTGTAAAATTCCGTGATGATGGGCTATGCGCTCTTGACCAGGATCGGGTTATAACCATTATCGAAGTTCAGTTATAACATCACAAATGGCTGGATCGAGGCTTTTAATTGACAAGATGTGACTACGGGGTTAGTTCAGTATTATTTATTTGAGGCTGAAGTGAAATTTCATGGGTGCGTGTACTTAGCATCTGAAGATATCGGGGAGGTTGGATGAAGATTCTTCGAGATCCTTGTTCGAGCTTTCAATATAATGACAAGGACTTGGATATCTAGTTATTTTTTCTTTCTCCCTATTACAAAATAACTATCACTTTAAGGGGTCACGTTGTAGTGCTCAGTGTCACACGAAGTTGTGGATATCCAAGAGGTGATGTATGTCTTATACTTGATGGTTGGTTGGTTGAAGAGTATAGAGTACTTAGGGATTCGATGTTACACGAAGTCTCTGCACCGCTCTTTGTCTCGCATTAGCACAAGTTTAAGTCACAAGTTCGGGTTATGTTACTTCAGGCCCAAGTTCATCATATTGGGTTTTTCTCCATCAGTGGTCACGATTTCAAGCAGACAAAATGATAATGGGGTTGGTAACGAGTTAGATGAGAGAAGTTGTAAAGAGAGAGATTATGACGTTTGAACACAGCAGTTCAAGCCTCGTTCTTCAACATTATGACGTTTGAACACAGCAGTTCAAGCCTCGTTCTTCATCAGATGACGTTTGAACACAGCAGTTCAAGCCTCGTTCTTCATCATTATGACGTCTGTACACTTCAGTGCAGGCCTCGTTCTTCATCAAATGACGTCTGAACACCTCAGTTCAGGCCTCGTTCTTCAAAGAAAAGAAACGTGTACGCTTGAGTGCACTTTATCTTCAAAAGAAGAGGAGTCTTCTTATTTATGGCCATTATCATCAACAAGTTTCATGCTCTTTCCGTGCTTATTCAATCTTCAAGTGGATCGGCGCATATTGGAGTATTCTTTTATTCACGTATTCAACCAAAAATTGCAGTTGACAGGCATATGCAATTTTTGAGGGGGGGAAAGGGTGAATAAACAACGTGTTAGTCTTCAAGAACCGTCAAGCGGAGTTCCTTATCGTTGATGGTATTCATATTCACTAGTTCAATCATCAAAAAGTTGCAGTTGGCAGGCATATGCAATTTTTGAGGGGGGGAAAGGGTGAATATGATTCTACATGTTGATTGATGATTGAGAAATGGTCATACGACTCCTGAATACGTCAGTTCAGGAGTCGTGCAAACCATGGTTCTCCAACACTACTTCTTCTGTCTATCAAGGTGTTGAAGAACATGGTCATGGAATGCTAATCAACAAAGTCTCACGGGTTGGTCTAATCAGCAACAATGGGTTTCCAGTCAATGCTTCAAGTACACGTCATCAGGCTACATGTACACATCATGATGATGATTCCGATTAATCGTAACCATCATGGGGGAGAGAAATGTGTACACCAAGGACGCACAACAGGTTCACGTGATCAGGGCTTAATATCCAGGATGGATAAATACTGTAGATGATCAGTGGTTCAACTTGTTACCTTGGTATTATCGTTTCACTGCTACGTTATGTGCTGATTAATCGTAACCATCAGGGGAGAGAGAATGTGTACATCAAGGACGCACAACAGGTTCATGTGATCAGGGCTTAATATCCAAATATGGATACATTCTATAGATGATCAGTGGTTCAACTTGTTACTTTGGTGTTATACTAAAGACTGAAGAAGGTCGAGTCATCAGTCTATTCTTCATTCTCTGTTGGGAGTTATCTTCTCATGTGTATGCTGCGGGCTGATGGGTTATATGTAAGGGTACTGGAAGACATTTGGTGAGATGAAAATGATTGGTATTCTATTCCTCCACATTGGGCAATCTTGAAGAAGGTCGAGTCTTCAGTCTTCTCTACAGTCAAAAAAAAATGTTGAGCTCTTTTCTTACAACTTGATTTTTAACTTAATCCCATGACAGTTCTTGTTTGATGAGTTGTGGAGTTAAGTTAGGGTCAAGTTGTTCTGTAGTTTAAGGTTTGGTTCAACTTGATTTTAACCTAATCTCATGACAGTTCTTGTTTGATGAGTTGTGAGGTTAAGCTGAAATCAAGTTGTTTCTGGGCTTAAATTTGTGGTTTAACTTAACCTCATGACAGTTCTTGTTTGATGAGTTGTGAGGTTAAGCTAGATTTCAGTTGAGGCTCAACTTAAACTACCGAAAAGTTGCCTAAGGTTTTGACGGAGTCACTCTAGGACGGGAGTGTTAGAAGACTAAAGACGGCATGCATTTGGTTATCAAAAGACTTCTTCATATTTCGGGCGTTCATCCAAAGTCTTCTTCCTATTATGGGTGATCGTCAGAGATTGTCAGATTGGGGGAGTGCACTAATTAGGGGAGAGTGAAAAGCCAGAATCATTCCCTGATTGAAAGTGCTCACATTACTCTTCAGCAAGTCAAGTGATGAATGCGAAGAAGATTCAGAATGCTGAGGAGTAATGGTTTCTGGTTCGTATCCTTGTATATATTTTTCTTCTTACATTCTTTTTCATATCTTATACCATTCTTGTAAATAGATTTATAGAAATCTTGCTAATTGTAAATAGAGAAACTTAAAATCAGAAAAACCCATAAAAATTGAAAAATTAGAAAATACCAAAAATAGTTTCACCTAGGCATGTCTTCTGTTTATCGATAACATTTACGGACTTAGAAATGTCATTCAATAATGGCACGGGTCTTTAAATGAAGCTCGAGCAGAAGTTAAAATGGAGGATTAAAACATGTCTAAATGGCTTGCTATTACTTTAGATAGCAACCCGCGCTTCATATTGGGGAAAGCACGTCGCCAAAAAGACGGCTGTTCCTCCAACTGGGTGATGTTCACCTGGGCATGGATTACTTCATATCCATGTTTCCTGATTTGATGTACGTTTCAGTGCATCATTTCTTGTAAAAGAAGAGAAATCTTCTTAGTATAACAAATAGTTTTCATTCTATGATTCTTCTGAAAATTATTTGTGAGACACTTAGTGAATATGTGTTGTATGAAATTTGTTTATACTTGGATTATGCATAAAATTTGTCACTCAATCAACGACTCCAAAACCTCATGACAGTTCTTGTTTGATGAGTTGTGGGGTTAAGCGTGATTTTAGTTGAGGTTCAACTAGAATACGGGTCATTGATTGAGGGGGAGAGTGAATTCAAATTTTATATCATCAAACGGATTTATTGGTTAAATCATACTTGTTAGAAATGGTTTTGTAGTTAATGGGGAATTAGTTGAAGAGGATCTTGCTTAAATATATCAAATGACCAAGTGTGTTAGTTGCTAGAAAGTTTAGGACATTATGTGCAATTTGCTTATAGTTTCCTAGCTTCATGTATCTAGAAGGTTCATTTGTGTTACTTTGGAATCCTCGTATAATCCCCAAAATGCTTTAAGACTCAAAACCTAAAAGAAGTTAGAAAACCAGTTGTGTTTGATGTTTTTGAATACTCCACTGGCATTTGTATGATCTAAATGAATGAGTTTCAAATGTTGTTTGTCTCTGCTGCTTAATGGTTGTTGATATTGTGCATATGTTCTCAGGATTTGCTTAGGTAGATTGCTATTACGTTAGAATCATGTTCCTAAGATCCTGAATTGAATATTGAAATTCGTGTGAATTGCCATGTTCATGATTGCTATTTGCTCTTCATGCTAGATAGTGGTTTGACGTAGTTCCTGATTGGGGTTTGATTATAAGATGAACTTGGTATTATAATGTGGCAAGCTGCTGAAGGGTAGCTATCTAGGAATAGTGTATCTGTATGTATGTATATCTGTGTTGATATTCTTATGCAGATTCCATAGCCAAAATGAATATACCAGTTCCCATTCTAACCATCTGATCAGACGATCAAACTCTATTGATTGGCTCGAAATTCACCACGACAACAACATCGGCAGCAACAACAACAACAACACTGTCATCACCATCACCACCATTCATCTAGTTTGGTCTCGCCAAGTGGGGATCAATGACATTTGTGAAAGATTTGTTGGTGGATGGATAGTTGATGTTGACTACTAACTTAGAAAAGCGGGTGATTACATCATCTGTGCAAAAAAGGTCAATATCATTTGTGTCATAATAATCAATTGTGCAAAATAAGCAGTGAATCTCCCTCCTAGATTAAGGGGGAGCATAGTATGTTCCATCATCAGACTACATTAAATCGGACACATTTTCTCCCATGTTTTTCTAAATTATTTAAATCAATTGGGATCACAAATCTCAAAAGGTTTGAAATTTTTGATCGGGGGAGAGAATGTGATTTAAATATGAAACCTGATGAAAATGTGATGTTTTGGAAAGTATAATGTACGCTCTCCCATATGTGCTAAACCATTTTATATATCAATGCACATATTGAGGGGGAGCAAAATGTTTTGGATGTAAATATAAGCTCTCCAGTAAGTGCTAAACTCTTTCATATACCAATGCACTTATTGAGGGGGAGCAAAGGATTTGGCATGCATCTTATGTGAGCACGGCTCAGAATTCACAACAGAATTGACGAAACTAAACTGTCATCTATCGAAAGGGCATATCCTGGCCGGGTAATAATTTCAAGCTGGTCTAACCAGTGATGTAAGCGTGTCTCGAAAAGGATGTGTCTGAGTAGAGTGTACCGTTTCGAGAAACTTTCTGTGGACTTGACCAGGCCGGGTAATAATTTCAAGCTAGTCTAACTAGTGATGTAAGCGTGTCTCGAATCGGTCATGTTCACTGAAAGTTGATCAATTCAAAAAGTGCGAGCTCTACCTAACATGTGCAAATTTATAAAACAATCAACCGAGCACATGTTGAGGGGGAGCATTTGAAAAATATAAAACTCTCAAGTGTTTGCAAAAATGTGTTTCAGAATCATGAACACTTTGAGAGATTTTTCAAAGATTTGGTTTATGGCAATCGTGAAAGTACACCAAAGACCGACCATTTAATGAATGTATGGAGTTATAAGGATGGTTAGGTTAGGCTCAAGTTCCCACGATCCCGCCAGAGCCGGAGGGATCTACCCAGGGACAATCCACTAGTTAGTGTAGAAGTCCTTAGGTATGATGAAAAAGGAGAAAAGTGGATAAGGGAAGAGTGCCGACTGAGATGGAGCTAGTACTGGAACAAACCCAACAAGGTACTAGTAAGGAAGTCTCGGTAAGCACTGAAGGGGTTGAAGAATGAAAAAGAATTGTAAAGATAAAGGGTGAAAAGAATTAGCCCTCCTTACAACTTAGGCAGAAACCGGGTCAATACATATGTTGTCAGAATCACTTAGTTGATTGCTGACATTGAAGACAAAGTATCATGGACCCAGTGATACGCTGCACAACCCTCCCTAGCCACTCAAGGTCCCTCAAAGGATTCTTGTTTCAATTGTCACGGAGTTCAATACATTCCTATCGTCTCTCTCACTCCGAGTTAGATGATATTGAATAGGTGGCAGTTCTCTCCAGCCTCCGCTCACTAAATCAAAACGCACTATAGAGTCTAGAGCCACGAGATGCATAAAAAGATCTCATAGGAACACGAATTATTTCTACACTGGGTGTTCAACATTAAGGACACCAGTTGTAAACTTAAGAGTCCTACGCAGATCTTAGCAATCTGCCAGAACATTTATGAGGGAATTTACAAATGTAATTCTCAATGATTGAATGGAAATTCCTGCCAGGGTCAACATCAAGCAGCCCTGAAAGTAGGTCACTTCGGTAATTCTTTATGGATTACGCTTAGTGGTCACGACAGTTTCTAACGGTCTACAGTCGTGGAGTGATCTCCAGCGACTCACCTAATCGTTGATGTGCTACGGTTCGATCTTAAAAAGCCCTCTGTGGGTTTTCGATTAGGAACGGTCTTGGTAAGGATTAGAGAGAGTTTTCACACTATGCTGTTAACAATCTCGAAGTCCGAACCTGTAAGTACCGGATGTTTTATTGCTAACTGTCGTATGCAGGAACTTCTGGCGATTGTAGCTGATTGCTGTTGCAGCTGTTTGCGGTTGTAGCTGATTGAAGTTGCAGCTGAATGCTGTTGTAGCTGGTTGCAGTAAAGATGCCAATCCTCTACCACATGTTCACACTACATCATCATTGTAACTCAAGAATGTCATGATCAACCTAAAAGACCTTTTAAACGGCTTCCGCAAACTCTGATGCTAAAGATCATGACACCAAATAGTGTGAGCATGTCGGCTCAAAGAATAACACATCACATGGAAACATACTGCTGAAAGATGACTTGGAAACAAATGTTGGATGATAAAGTCGAAGAATACTCAAAGATCATCCAAGACAATCAAACAGTCATCTAACGAACACTGCTGAATGCACAAAGATACAAGACTTTGAAGAATCAAAGACTACGAGCTATAAAGACAAGTTCAGAAGAAAGAATGCTAGAATTCGAATTATTATTTCCGGGGTGACCTCCCTTAGGGGGAGATTGTTAGGAATATAAATATTCATATGAAGGTTCGGTCACCCCGAGTATCTAATTAGCATTTATATAGCTCGTAGACTTATATATATTCGTTTAGTAGTATTAGTATTATCAGTATTATTAGTGTAGTAATATATATTCGTGGAGTGGGTCGGGGCTTTCCCCACTGTCAGCTCACTCCACAGCCCACTAGGGGCACAAATATTAGGACTATATATATAACCCTTCCCACACAAGGGAAGGGTGGAACTCTTTATTCACTTAATCTAATATTACCAGTTTTCTCTCTAAGAGTTTCCCTCTCTCTCTAAAACCTCTCTCTACAAACTAACTCCATGGAGTTCTTGATCTTTCAAGATCCAAGGCCACCCGAATAGATCCACACAATCAAGAAGGTTATTTCCTACAACAGGGATCAAGCGATCACTATTACTCATGAGGTAGGTGGAAGGTATCACAAACAAAAGCACAAAGAAATAAGATAGACTAAAGAAAACCAAGAAAAATAAAATAAAAAATCTCACTAGAAAGGAATCTAGTGAGTAGACCTAATAAAATAAAAATTCAACCTAAACAATAACTATTCCCCGGCAACGGCGCCAAAAACTTGATGCGTGGTTTTGCGACCTTACAACAGGTTTTACCTCTCGAGGGATCTCAAGAGGCTTACAACCCCACCAGGCAGTGTACCTGACCGATGTAGTATAGTGTAGTGGTAAGTACGGGGGATTGATCGTTCTCCACAGGGAATAGTGTCGTTAGGATTGAAAAACTACTCTAATAGGTCTAAGGGTGAGGGAAGATTCTTTTTGTATTTTTATATTTTTATGAAAGCAAGTAAAATCTCGGGTTTGAAGGAGTGGGCGGAATTAGTTGCTAGTCAACTAACCCAAATAACTACAACTGTAAATAAAATAAAATAACTGAAAATGAAAAGGTCGTGAAACTTATGTGGAGAGAAATGTGTTTACTTAGATTTCCTTACTCCCTAACTATCTTTTACCGGTTGATTAGTGTGCATTAATTGCGTGGATGACGGGTGTATTCCTTAATACCAATCGTGGGGTGGCGTACGTACTTCCCCAACTCTACAAGCTCCTACTTCACTCCTATGTCGAGCCGGCTAGGAAGCTCCTAACATGGGATCACTAGAATTCGCTCATGCATTAAATACAACCATAAAAACCTTAGTACGCATTGGTTCATGTTTCTTAAGACGTTCAAGCAAGTTACCGTATAGGAAGTTAGCCAGTTTTCTTAAGCCTAACATCGATAAAAAATCATCCAATACAATAAATAACACACTAATAACCAATAATCAATAGTTAGGTTTCATTAGATCTAAGCAAACACAAGATAAATCTAGCCTAGCATGTTAATCAAAAGACAAGAACAAGATATAATCAAACAACACATAGACATATTGATTGATTAAATGAATACTTATCTTCAATTAAACATGGGAGATCCAAGGGTATGAAAACCCTTAAAAATGGCAGAAATTCGTCTTAGGGTTTTTCCTCACAAAGTTGCACACTAATGACAAAAAATTGCAAAACTATATATAGAGTTTAGTATCTGACGGCGTCACGTTGTAGATCTTGACGCCGTCACCTCGCCGTGTCTAGGGTTCCCGGATGGCCTTCTTGACGCCGTCCCTCTTTAGTGCTCCAAAATCCGCTCTGGCTTATCAAGACTTGACGCCGTCAGAAATGAGCTTGACGCCGTCTCGCTTTAACTTAAACCGTGATGGCCTTGATCGCCTTAAAGGGTGACCCGTCAGACTTCCTTTGTAAAATTCCCTGGCTTATCATGTGTATTTTTCATATCCACCTCTTTTGCCAAGCCATGACGCCGTCAGGAGCAATCCTTGACGCCGTCAAAGGTACTTTTCCAGCCGATTTTGAGACTTTGTCGTTTTCTTCACTTTTATGCTCCAAAAACGTCCAAAATGCTTCCTTTTCCAGATTTCTTCTCCAAAGTACCTAAAATGACAAAAGGAACAATTTAGGGCAATATTTGATCAAATAAATACGATTTAGGGCTTAAATGACCCCCTAAAAGCGGTACACTTTTCGCTTCATCACTAGTAATCGTTGTTGTTTGTAACCGTTCAATAACATGTAACCCAACAATTGAATAAGGTTTCTTTTAAGCCTTAAACCATCAACAGTTGTCTTTTAATCTTTCTTAGTAGATCAAGAACCATTTGAGTCCAAAAATCAATGAGAAGTTTAATATCTGCATTAACCAGCATATCAATATTAGAACTCTCTTTCTCTTCCTCCTTCACCTTTTCTTTTACCTCTTCAACAAACATGCCTTTACCCTTTTCCTGAGTATTGATGTGTAGGAGCAGCAGCAGCTTCATTTTGACCAGCAGTAGGATCAACCTTAGCTTTTTTATCACCAGCAGCAGAGGGTTCTGCTGCTCACTTTCTAACTTCTGGGATTCTACTGCTTGGTTACAAAAGAACAGGGACTGATTGTGTACTTTCTTATCCGAAAGGTTTACAAACCCCCAATTCGTTCGATTTAGGGTTTTAAAATCTAATTGGATATCATAATCAGTTTTACGCGCTCACAAATAAAACGAATTCAAACCCTAACACCATTTTTCACCTATAATCTTAAAACCCCCAAATCAAACCCTAATCCACAATGACGAAAAGATCTTTCTCAGCTAACCACAATCAAGTTGCCTTTCTTCAAAAGCCCCAAGAAGCTGAAGGTTTTGCTGAGGTAATAGACTTTCTTAATGCTACTCATATTAGGTACGCATTAACAGCAAACCCTGCTATGGTTATTTCCCACATGAAACAGTTCTGGTCTAGTGTCAAGCTCAAAACTAGAAATGGGGAAGAACAATTAAAGGCTAAGGTAGATGGCCAAAGGATAGTTATCTCTGAATCATCTGTAAGAAAAGCTCTTCACTTTTTAGATGATGAGGAAATAATTTGCCTTGAAAATTCTATCATTTTTTAGGAACTTAAAAATATGGGATATGAGAAGAAAACAAATGGTTTAAAGTTTTATAAGGGTCTTCTCTGTCCACAATGGAAATTTCTTCTTCACACCATTCTCCATTGTCTAAGTCCTAAAACTACTGGGTGGAATGAGTTCAGCACAACTCAAGCATCTGCTATGATTTGTCTGGCCACAGGTCAACCCTTTAATTTTTCGGCTATGGTAATCGATGGGTTGAAGAAGAATATTTCTAGAAAATATTACATTTACCTAAGGTTTTTGCAATTAATACTGGATAATCAATTATCAAAACCTAAGGTACATAAAAATGTAAAGGAATGCCCTGTGCTTAAAAGGAAATTATTTTCCTATTTGAAAAAGGATGGAACAGGTTTTTCTGGGACTGTAACACCCCTGTTCCCACTCATGTTGTCTTTGGATGCTAATCAGGCTGAAGGTGCTGAAAACACAACAGCTACCCATCACACAGCCACTTTGGATACCTCATCATCTCACCCTCAAAATACCCAAACACCTAGGATTTCACCAAATAAGAACACTGATTTTCCTCAGACCAGTGTTAGGATAGATGCAGATGAGGCTGCCACAGGTGTGGGAGGTGGAATGATGGAAGGGCCTAACACTACTGCTCCTGGCTTAGTAGTTGGGCAGGAAAGTGTTAACATAAGTAAGACCCCAACCAAGGCAACATCTAATGAAACTGATGAATTGAGGGACACCCACAATGTAGAAGATGATAATTCCAGCGATTCACCTCTGGGGCTAGATAACACAGGCCAAAGTGGTGAGGATAGCATGAAACGTATTCAGGAATTCATAACAAAATGTACCACACTTGAGTCCCAAGTTCTTGATCTCGCGCAAACATGCAAAGAATTGAAGAAGATAATTAGGCATTTGGAGGGAAGGAAGAGGTCAAGAACAAGGGTATTCAAAAGGCTAAAGAAGGCTAGAACAGCACATAGGGTGAGCTCTCCTGAAGACACAAGTTTGGGGGAGGATGCTCCCAAACCGGGGAGGAATGTGGACAAGGATTCAGGGGAGGCAACCAAGGAAACAGGGGAGGTTAATGAGTTGAATGTTGAAGGTGCTGTTAGGAATGAGAATGTGGAGATGGAAGTTGGTAGTGTTGTCAAGGAAGGTAATGAGGGTGTATGTGATAATCTAAAAACTTTTGAGCTTGAACAGAAGATCAAACATGGTGAGGTTATGGTGGAAGTTGTTAAGAGCTTAGAGGAAATGGCCAAGGTTGATTCTGCTGTTGGTTCAAGTCATCATACTGCTGGTTTAAAACAATCTGCTGCTGGAGTTGATGAAGAATCACTTGATGAAGATGAGCCAAAGCAGTTGAACAAGAAATAAGCTGAAGTAGCAGACTGGATGGAAACTCGAAGGAAGGAAAAAGTAAGAATGGCTTCTGATGCTATTCTTGCACATGAATCACTTAACGAGCAGATAGAACATGCAATTAAAACTGATTCAGTTGTACACCAAAAAGCCATAGAGCTGATTGCAGATGAGAGTCTAAGTATCCTAGCAAGATCAGCTATACTTTCAGATTTCATTAACTCTAGGAATCAAGGAGTGGCTTTGGATGACATCATGGAAAGTATTAGATCAAGTCAGAAGAGGAAGAGACAACCAACCAAGGCATAAGTCATAGCTGGAATGAAGATGTATTTAAGGAATCAAGCTGGTTGGAAGGCATATCAACTTAAGGGAAGACCAAATGAAGAGATTCAGTACTTGTACTACAAGTACTATAGGAGAGCTCACATGAAATTTCCTGAAGACTTAGAGGAAAGACCTTCAAAGAAACTCAAGACCACTCAGAAGAAATCAACTGAGAAAGTGGAAGTTCATAGAGAAAGAGTGGAATTATCACAAGAGCAGATGAGTAAGATGTTAGTCACAGTTCCAAAAATTCTTCATGTTGACCATTTGCAATCAAGACATCAAATAATTGATTGGGAGATCTACATGGACAAATTTGGAAAGGCTTGGAAGATTACAAGAGTTGGCGGAGGGACAACAGTGTTCAAGAATTTTGGAAATTTGCTAAGACTCTGTGATAGAGAAGATTTGGATACTCTGTGGAGGTTAGTACAAGAAAAGCTCAATACAAAGAAGAAGACATATATAACGGAGCAAGAGCTATGGGTGGAATTCAAGAGATTGTATGTTCCAGATCCTTCAGATGTTCATTGGAAATTTCCTTATTATGATCTGACTACATCATGGGAGTTTTATAGTTCCTGCAATGTGCATCATTTGTCAACACAGAGTGGAGTATATATCTTCATGTTAGCTGAATTGTAATATCCACTGAGTTATGAAGTGTTAGATGTGATGATTACCACAAAACTCAGGTGTGAACGACATTCAGATGTGGTTAAGGATTTACTTCAAAGAATCTATGATCAGTATGAAGCTCTGAGGAAGAAGAGAGTTTAATTCAAGAAAAAACTTTGTGATTTGGTGTTGATCCCAGATGAGCAGTGATCTTGTTAATTATCTTAGATATGAATCTAAAACAATAAGTATAGAAACTGTTATTGAATTGAAACAATATTAAACGCTATGCGGAATCTAATGTTTAATCTTAAGAAGAACACTTGTAAACAAATGAATTATGTCAACAAACACTTCAACATATTAATACAGTTACTCAAAAGTAACAGGGTTACAAAAACCTTGAAGTTAATCGACTTAACAAACAATACGTACCTAACCCTAACATAATTATCTAATAAGGAGTCCTAGTCAAGTTTCTTATAAGCATAGACCAACACCAGGAGGATGCTTCCAAACACTCAGTCCTTATACTATCTAGCAAAATTCTCCCCATAGAGTTTTCTTTGAATTTTTCTAATAAGATCAATGACACTTTCATTCCACCTAACAACCCTAAGCTTAGCATTACCTTCAACCATCATTTTGAGTGTTGACACAGCTAGAGGGTAATCCTTCTCTATCAGCATATACATCTGAAGTCCCCCCCTCCAGTACTAGTTCATGAACACCACATGATTCATAGTATCTCCAGATATGAATCCTAGTACTTCTACCCTGCTGTAGCCACACACTATCTTGAGGACATACTTCAAACATCACAATCAAATGTCCCCAAAGTACTCTATCCAAATCATCTAGTGGCTTTGAAGTTCCATATTTGGTTTTCATTAAGCCCCACACATTCACCAAGTCTTCTTTATCCATATTCTTAAGCATCTGATTAAAATGCCTAAACATTTGAACTCTGCCACCAACTCTATGAAGCTCAAACCAAGACACCTTCTCCACATATCCAGTTTTCCACCCAATAACTGGAGTCTTAGCTTCTAAGGGAGCAGAATCTACAAAAGTGTCATCATCATCAGACACAACCAGAGTCATCAGTTGTAAATCAATTGTCTCTTTCTTTTTATTCCCTGGTTCATCACTACCTTCTGAACTACTCATTACCACTGGCTTAGTTCTCTTCTTCTTTCTGGCCTTCATTTTAAATCTTCTCCCAGTTCTTTTGACACCAATGGTAGACTTAGCCTTTACCTCTTTTTCCTCGCTTTTCTTATCTTCCTCCACTTCTTTTTCCTTCTCTTTCTCAGCCTCTACCACTTTTTCTTTCTCTTCCTCAACTGTCTTCTTAACTCTTTTGAACTTCTCAAACTCACCTTCTGATCCCATAGGCACAAAGGTCTCAAACTCCCTTTTTGCACTCTCATATTTCTGTTGAAGAGACTCATCAGAATACCAATCCCAATGTTTAAGTGTATGCCCCTTCATGTTCTTGAGATACTGTAACACCCCAACCCGATAAAGGTAGAAGTATCACGTTATGGTGACATATCAAAGCAAACAAAAGCATATGACTAAATAATACAAAATGAATTTCAAAGGATACAAAGAGAAAATCTGAAACTACAAGGGTTACAAATGAATTACAATAATTACTAAATCTAATATCATCTCTTCTAGTCATCTCTAATCCAGAATGGCTTCTAAGTCAAAGATACTCTTCACTCATAACCCAGCTTCCAACTAAAACCTGCCGCAGGAAAAGAAATGCGGCTGAGCTTAAAAAGCTCAGTGAACAGATATATACAAAGCATAACATAATGGTAAAATAAGCATAAGCAACGAAGGAATAAGAATACGAAACGAAAAGCATAATCATGAAAGTCATACGAATTTTCAAAGATAACCAAGAGTCAAGAGTGCATGAGAACTGAATAACAAATGAATCAGAAATGAAATGAAAGCAAAAGAGGGTTCATAAAAGGATGTGCCATAAGAACTCCATACATAATCCGTCAAATCAAATCTAGAGCACATATAAGTATACGAAGAGGGGAGACCTCTAAGTAATCATAATAGTGTGAGAAGGAGTGCAAGGCACACACCACCTGGTCACCATACATACATATTCATAAATCCTAGGATGCATCCATACGCTCCCATCAAAAGTATGTATGCCAGTACTAGACTGGTCACACACACGCATAAATGGCCAATAGTGATCACAAATAATACATACACATAAGGGGGAACGTCGTAGATCTATCACACCTCTACGGGAGTGTCATGCCTAGGGTGCCATCCTAGACATGGTCCTGGTACCTCCAGAACTAGTTAAGCTCAGGCACGGATCTATCATAGCATACATAATCATAATCTAACGAGAATAGCAAAAGAAACAGATCGTATCTCAAATAAGCATGGCAAACATAAGCATAACATAGCAGAGACATTTATACTAAATGTCAGAATGGATCACATAGGAATGGCAATCATACAATGAAAGCCAAGAATCAAATAAGGGAATCATAGCAGTCTTCGGATCATAAGAAAATATCCCTACTGAAAAGGGAAAGAATATATGTACCTCAACAAAATGCGCAACAACAAGCAAATGAAACAAAAAGCAAACAGGAGATCACTCCTTCTTCACCCGATCTACAAATAATCATAAATTCTTTTATAAGTTTCATATGATCGTAAGGTTTCATTTTAGTTCTCATTCCATTTTAGGTAACTTTCCAAAAATAGCAAGTTTCCGTATTTAGTAACTTTGATTATTAACATTCCCGTATGTCAATTTAAGTATTAAAGATGATCATATTCATAGCTTAGGGTTCATAATGTCCTTTACGTAAGTTTAGGGTTCATAAGTAGTTTTCGTAAGTTTTAGGGTTTATTACGTAATTATCACAAGTTTAGGGATTAATATGTAATTCTCATAATTTAGGGTGTAACATGTAATCACTATAAAGTTACAGGTGTTCACAAGTTAGGTCCTTTAGTTTTAGCAATTGACAATTTAAACCCTTTAGTTTATAAAATAAACACAAAACACCTTTTAATTTCCTTTTTAACCTTTTCATAATTTCTCACAGTTTTATATACGAAATTGTTAGGATTTCTATAAATTGTAAACCGTATAAGAACTCAGTAATAAAATTCCCAAAAATTTCCAGAAATGCTAAAATGTCTTAAGTATTTTATCTAATTTTTCCAGATTTTATTAAGTAGCATAGCTATGGATTAAAATTCACTTAAACCAACTTGTCCAGATTTCTGAGTAATTTTACTATACGAAAAGTTGTTAATTAAAAATCTTTTAATAAAAATTCAAAAAAATCTACAAAAATTCCACGAAGTAATAGACATCCCAAAGATTACCTAGTTCAAAGGAAACCTCCTAATTCGACATGGTTTGGAAACTAAAATTCAAAAACCCGGACTGATTTTCCAGACTCACAAATCTGATCAGACACATAATTTTCCAAAAATCAAAAGGTAACCTTCCAAACCTCCAAAAATTACAAACTAAATTTTCTCAGGTAGCCATTTCATTGCACTTAGTTTTAGACTCTTAAAACACCCAAAAACACGTTCACATCAATTAGTTACAGCCGGTTAAAGTCGGACAAAATTCCAGTTCAGTAACAGTTATTCACAGAATCACGTATCACTTAGGGTTTTCTCATTTTATTTCATTACTTCTTAACAAACAATGATTATAGGTTGATCCAACACATATTTAGGTCAATAATCACGGGTCTTAACATATCCAAATCGAATGATTCCAACACGTAAGCTCCTGTCCGATTCATATAGGTTTTTAGGGTTTTCAAATTTTATGATTTTATGTGTCATGTTCTTTTATTTCTTGTTAACTCTTTTCATACAATTATATATGAACATAACTCGAATAAAACAAGGATTGAACAAGAAAAGGATAATACAAAACCCTTGTAGACCACGAAGAACACGAACACAACAAAGGTAACACACGAATGGATCCCTTCTTCTTCTCCTTTGGGGCGTACAACAGCAAACAAAAGGAAAACACATGGTTTTGATCAATATTTGGTTCATAAATTCGTATGTATCAATGCTAGGATTATAGGGTTACCTTGTGATGACGTGAATGACACAAGAACAAGATCAACACACTTCTTTTGGCTGAATTAAAGTCGACAGCAGCAGCCAAGAGGGGAAAAGAAAAGAAGAGGCCGAATGTTTTGATAGTTAGGGTTTCCTCACCTTTTTTTTTTGTACGTATAATAGAATGAGGGATTTGTAGTTCGGTTATACAAAAAAGATATAGGCCGAGTGTTGTGATGATGGGCCAAGACAAGGAGTGAATGAGTGGGTTTGATTTTGGGCTAGGATCAACAAGTTCCATGTATTCTTTATTTAGCACTTGGGTCGAAATTTTTTTTTAGTTATAATACATATGGATTCGGCTAGGCTAAATAAATGTGTAACCATATTTTAATTGCGCATATCATAACTTTTAATATTCTTATTATGTTCATATGTTCAAATATTGTCGTGTCGGATACTTAGGTTAAGTCATGAATGATGATACTTATATAATGTTATAAGTTATTAAAAGTTCAAATTCAGAGGGTATTTTCGTCTTTTTGGATTATATAAATTTTGGGGTTTTACAGATACCTTATTTGATGATCTCTGATTTGCTTAGCAGTAGGTGGTCTAAGAATCTTTTTTCTTTTTCCTTTGGCTAAGAAGTTTCTTCTTGTGCTGTGCTTTAAACTTCTCTAACCAATCAAACTCTCCTTGTTCAGCAAACAAATCATCATGCAATTCTTCCTTCACCTTTTTCAATTCCACAGTAGCTTCACATATAGCCCTTTCCTCATCCCAAGCATTCAACCTTTCTTCAATCTCAGCCTGTTTTCTCTGTTTTTCAAGCTCCATTTCATATTCTGCCTCTTCTTCAGCATGAAATGGAACAACTTCAGGATCAGGAAACTTTTCAGACTCTTCCACCATCTTTTCTTTGCCTTTCCCAGTGTATGTAGGTGGTTGAGTGGGTTTCTTAGATGGAATGGGTTCTCTAATAGTTACACCCTTGACAGGAACCCTTGGAATTGTAGGTGTTGGAGTTGGTTGTTTTGTTGCAGATGCAGTTGTTTGTTTTGATGTGATGGGTTGAGTTTGTGATTTTGATTTTGGTTCAGGTTGAGGTTCAGATTGTTTTGGTTGTGGTGATGGCTGTTGTTGTTGTGGTGTTGATGATTTTGGTTCAGCAGTAGGTTCCTTATCCCCAGCAATAGAACCTTTATCATTAGCAGCAGAATGCCCTGCACCAGCAGTAGCAGAATGCCCTGCAACAGAAGCAGAATAACCCTTTGCCATTTCAACACCATCAGCAGCATTATCAACTTGAATACCAGCATCCAAACCTTTTAAAATCTGCTCCTTCTTCCCTGCATCCAAAGCCACTTTATTCCCAGATTTATCCTTAACCACAAACTTTTCATTCTCACCTGAATCCATGTCCATATCAACACCTTCATCATGAACAGCCTTTTCCATATTTGGCTCAGCCTCCCCTGAAGTCTTTGTCTCTTTCCTCCCCTGTTTGGGAGCATCCTCCCCCAAACCTTGATCTTCACAAGAACTAACCCTTTGAGTTGTTCCAACTTTCTTGATCCTTTTGGACACCCTTGTTCTTGACCTTTTCTGACCCTCCAAAAGTCTGACCCTCATCTTCAAAAGTTTTACTGTGTTTGTGAGGTCAAGAACTTGAGATTCAAGTTTGGTACATCTATTCGTGAATTCATTGATTTGTTTCATGCTATCTTCACCACTTCGATCTGTATTACCTGACCCGAGAGGTGGATCATCAGATTTGTCATTATGTACATTGGTTGCCATCAATTTCTCAGTTTCTTTGCTAGTCTCATCACTTCGGCCTGTGTTACCTGGCCCGAGAGGTGACTCATAGACATTGTCAGTTTGTACTAAGGTATCCATCAATTCAATTTGTTCAATCCTGACCTCATCACTTCGACCTGTGTTACCTGGTCCGAGAGGTGAATCAATGGGCCTAAACTCAGTATCAACCCTAGGTTGATCAGCTGAGTCCCCCTTTTTAGCCAGGTGGCTAGGGCTACCATTACCTGCTTCAGGTGCAAGAGAACCTTCAGCATTAGATGTTGCCATGTTTGAGGTCTTAATTATGTTAGCACTGTCCTGTCCAGCTGCTAAGCTAGGATTAGTAGTGCTAGCCTCTCCCATCATGCCACCTACATCCCCTGTGGCAGCCTCATCTGCTTCCATACCAACACTGGCCTGAGGTTGCTCAGTGTCCTTATTTTTTGAAAGCCTAGGGGATTGAGTCTTTTGGGGTTCATTTGAATTTTCGGGAGTGGGTGTGTGATGGGTAGCTGTTGGGATTTCAGCACCTTCACCCTGAGTGGCAGCCAGTTGCAAGATGTATGGGGACAAAGGAGTCACTGTCCCAGAAAAACCAAGTCCATTTTTCTTTAAGTAAGAAAACATTTTGCTTGAAAGCTCATGACTTTCATGTGTCCTTTCATGTACCATAGGTTCTTTTAATTGATTATCTATTATTAGTTGCAAAAACCTTGGGTAAACATAAACCTTTCCAGAAATGTGCTTTTTCAACCCTTCAAAAATCATAGCCGAAAAATTAAAGGGTTGTCCTGTGGCCAGACAAATCAAGGTAGATGCTTGAGTTGTACTAAACTCATTCCACCCTGTAGTTTTAGGACTAAGACAATGTAGTAGGGTGTGAAGAAGAAATTTCCACTGAGGGCAGAGAAGGCTTTTATAAAATTTCAAATTATCATTTTTCTTCTCATACCCTATATTAGCAAGTTCTTGAAAAATGGTAGAGTTAGAGAGACAAGTTATTGCTTCATCATCTGCAAGATGAAGTGCTTCTCTTACAAATGAAGTGACTTTATGTGCTTAAAGTCACTCTCAATATTAGTTGTAAACAAACTAGTCAGCAGATCCTTCAAAAGGTTTTGTTGATCCATTGATATTTGAAGTGAATGCTTGTGTGTGTGTAAAGGTGAGTAGGGTTCTAAATATGGTATGAAATTGCACTATTAGATAGATCGTTTAATATATAAAAGTGGGGTGACCCTTACATTTGAATTAAGTTTTAGTTAATAAATTAGGATAGTCAATTGGTGAATAGTTGGGTCTTGTCAAGTTATTGGAAGCAAAGTAAGCCAAATATTATTAATTCAGATTAGAGATATGAAATGATTGTGGCCAGAGAGTGTCATAAACTGCTCCCTTCCTGTCCACTAATTTACAACGCAACCCAATTCAATTTGGGCAACTTGTTATCAAAGCTGGGCAAAATAAGCCAAATGTTATTAATGCGGATTAGAGAAATGTAAAGTAAGCCAAATATTATTAATGCGGATTAGAGAAATGTAATGATTGTGGACAGAGAGTGTCATAAACTACTCCCTTCCTGTCCACTAATTTACAACGCAACCCAATTCAATTTGGGCAACTTGTTATCAAAGCTGGTCAAAATAAGCCAAAAGTTATTAATGCGGATTAGAGAAATGTAAAGTAAGCCAAATATTATTAATGCGGATTAGAGAAATGTAATGATTGTGGATAGAGAGTGTCATAAACTACTCCCTTCCTGTCCACTAATTTGCAACTTGTTATAAAAGTTGGGCAACTAGGTTGAAACATTGCCCAAATAGACATATGTTGTTTAGTTTGAGGTACTTGTATGTGACCTAAATATGGTATTAAAAAATTAATAATCGGTAATTGTATATAGCAACAACGCACAGTTAAATGCTTTAAGTTAATGGGTAAAGCATTTGGAGGGTCAGAAAAAATTGAATAAGGTTTAGGGGAGGATGCTTTAAGTTGAGGGTAAGTGATGAGTGTCTAAATACTCATCATTTCTGTCACATTTTATCTGCAAAATCATTTAAAAACATGTAGATATGCTTCAAAATAAAGAAAATATCATAAAATGTGTTTTTATATGATTCAGGAACAAAAAGATTGAAAACAAGTGAAAAACGAACAAAGTTTGCATAATTGTCATTTTCAGTCCCTGAAGTTTCACAAATTGGCAGAAATAGTCCCTGGTGTTAAAAATATCATTCAAGGTCCCTGAACTATTTAACTTTTACAAAAATGGTCCTTGGATGAAAGTTTTAAAGAAATTGCAAAACAGGTCCTTCAACTTTTAAAAATGACATAAAAGGTCCCTGGAGGTTTAAAAAGTGGAAAATTACATTTTTGGTCCTTGGGTTATTCACATATGGCAATTATGGTCCTAGTGATAATTTTGGAAACTTACCATTTCAGCCCCTTCACAAATCAGAAATTACACTTTTGGTCCTTGTGGTATTTTAATACAAATCCAACCGGACCCTAAACTAAAAATAAAACCCAACTATAACTAATCCTAACCCAACCCACTACATTACCCCAAAGCCCAAAACAAAGCCCAACCCTTTTATTTAATAAACCTAACCCGGTATTTAAAAACCAGGTTTGACTCTGGTCAAACTCTTCTTCCCCAATACCGCCCCGCCAAAACCAGATACCACCACCTCCACCGCCTCTCTGACAACCCACCACCTTACCTAACATGCCAAATGCATTAAATGCTTCTCCTCCACCTCCACAATCACCCAAAATGCATTAATTGCTAAAAACCTGCTCGAATCCACTATCTCAATTTTGGCGCCAATTTTCATTTGAACGATTGGGATTAATTGGAAGCAATCCAAGGGTGCAGAAGTGATCAAGGATGTCGGCTAAGGGTTTCCCAGGATTATTTAGTATATATAGAACCATGTAATAGACTAGAAAAAAAGTAGTTAATTTTTAGTTAATCGTCTTTAATTACCAGTCATTTACTTATTGTAATTTTCACTTTCAGTAATCAATATAAGCAATTTACAGTCATTTTGTTCCAATTAAATACATCTTGCATTAATTTTCAGTTACTTCACAATTTCAAGTTCTACTGTAATTCGTATTAAGTTAAATGATATTTGGAAAAGCTTATTTGCTGTTCCTATAAGCTTACAGAAGCTCTGAATAGCTTTTGATAAGCTTATGTTAGTATAAATCATGCTCAGTCCTGAAGATTCAAGAAAGTCAATGAAAGTCAACTGAAGAGCTAATAAGCTGTTTCTGGGTAAAAAAGCTAATCAGGAAAGCTTTTCTTGGGTTTTCTAGCTTGTGTGAACAAGATAGAAGTATTCCTGGTCCTTGTTCTTTGTTCCAATAGCATATCAGTTGTAAGCTTGATTTATCAAATTTTACTTAACTTTGCAATTTACTGTTACACTACTTAATTTCTGCTTATTTGCATAAGTTCTTGCTTATTCATAGTTCTTAAGTGTATTTCATTAGTTAAATCAGTAGTTTAACAGCTTTTGTTCATTTCACTTAAAAAACTTATAAAAGCCAAAAATAGCCACATATTATTTAACTTAGTGTATTGCTTATTTCCATATTAAAAGTTGCTAATTATAGTCTAAATAAGTCAGTTAATCCATAGAAATCCAAAATTATAAGCTTAATTTGTCTGTGCTAGTTCAATTCCAAAACAGACACCTTGAAAGGGGTGTTTGGTTTAACTCAGTCAACAGGTCAAACAAGCTTGTTACTGTTACTTTGCAACTTGCCCAACTTTGGTTAAGCTTATCTAAGTCAATATAAGCTGTTTCTCAGACTTAACAAGTTCATTTTATAGGTTTTATAGTTTTAAGCCATTTGTGGAATTTTTAGGCACTCAACAGGCCAAATAAGCCATAAGCAGCTATAAGCTCTTTTGACCCTTGTTATTGACTTTTCTGAGTCCCTTGTAATCCATTTAGAGTAGCTACAAAAGGTGGTTTAAAGTCATTTGGCTTGTGCACTTCTGCACAACTCTGCACATCAGCAAACTCAGTGTATACTGAGTGCTTTTGCTGCTGAATTAACCTAATTTGTGGCTTATTTAGATAAGCTCAGGCCTTGCTTTTTGGTTTTCTGAATAGCTCATAGTACTAGCTCACTTTTGCCCCCTTAATATTCAGCTTATCTGCTTATTTAACTGCTTAATTTGCCCTGCAATTTGGCCATTATTCTGCTGTTTTGCTGAAGCTTTACTACTGCTCATCTGCTATTCAGCTTATTTCATTGTGCTTATTTGTGTTTTCTAGTTGTTTTAAGCTTATAGTAGTGTATTAAACCTGTTCTGAGCTTTTGGTAGAGTTTTGAGCTTATTAGCTTATTAGCCCAACTACTTATCTACCCATCTGCTTATTTGGGTTTGTTAAACTTTTGATTTTAATTTTTCTATATTTAGAATATTAATTTAGACTTATCCTGAATTTTTCAGATTTTTCCTAAGTCATTTGATATTTTTAATCTTTTTAATTAGTTTCTATTAGTAATTAAATCATAATAAATAGAATATTAATCAAAAAAATATAATTTTAATTTTCATAATTTTATTTTATTAATTATAATCCAGGAAAAATATAATAATATTTTTAGACCTTAAGAAAAATAAAATAGAAAATAAGTGATAGCTTCTATTTAATAGATTTTATCTTTTTAAATTTTTAATTAAGTAATTTTCATTTTTATAATTTTCTTAGCTTCTTTATTAATTTTTCAAAATTAATTTTGTATTTATAATTTATTATTTAATTAAAAGTTTTAAAATTTTATATATAGTAATATAATTAATAAAAAGTGTTAAATATAATTTAATTTAAAATAGTTTTAAATAATTATTAAATTTAGGTTTAATTAATAATTTCATTTGCCATTTTTCTTACTTTATATTTAATCGTTTAATTCTTTATAATTGTTTTTATTTGTAATTAGATTAAAAGAAAAAATTCATTCTAAATAAACTGTATTAATCAAATTTTACATTTTGCATTTCAATTTTAAAGATTTCAGCTTTTCTGTCCCATTTTAGATTTCCTGTTACGCGTTTTCAGTTTAATTTATTCGCGTTTAATTTTCTTTTATATATTTGTTTGTTTCTCATTTTGTTAATTAGATATAAAAAGCAAAAAATCTCATATCTAAATCATCTGTCACTCTAATCCAAAGCTTTTCACAGTTTGCCCATTCACACCTCGTTGGGAAACGATCCGGGTAATCACTTATCTGGCTTCACACTACACACGAACGTGAGTTTTTGCAAGTATCCTTTTTCACAAAGGGGTAATTTGTATTTATTCACGCGTATCCGCTGTCTGCATTTATTTATAAGTGTATTCACCAGAGGATCAAATTTTGGCGCCGCTGCCGGGGAGGTGTGTTGCGACTATTGTGTAGAGTTTAAGCGATTAGTGATTTGAGATCCTTCTTCCAGAAGTTCCTATTTCCCATAAACCATATAAAACACAAAAATATTTTTCTTTTCTTTTCTATATATATTATCATATAAAAAATAATAATAAAAACCCAAAAATATTTTCCGTTTTCTTTGTTTAAATAATAACAATAATCAAATTTACCATCGAGAACCAAGACAGAGTACTACCTAACTGGGGATACGACCATAATAAGTTCCCAAACATCAGATTTAAAACTTGCCTCTGTATCACTTGCGAATATCGGCTCACCTTTGATTGATAAACAAACTATAACGGAGGTTTAAGGATAGTTTGACATTAAATTGTCGGACTGAAAGAAGCGGGTTTTTAAGGAGCATTAATTGCCCACCTTTGCTTCTCCGCCACTCTGTGCGTTTATCTTTTAGAGAGCTACCGTACGCTTGTTGATTGTTGGTTTAAGTTCACTTGTGTTTTTTCTCGATCTTGATTTTAATTGAAAATTTTGCTAAAAGTGCATGCGCACTCGTTCTTCTAGGTCATCAAGCCCTTTTCGTGAGCTTGGAAACATACCTCGAAGACGTCGTAGACGTTCTACTCCATCAGTCGTACCCGAGATATGAACTGATCCCAAAACCCCTGACATCATGGCAGAAGACCGTCCTATGAATGAGCTTCTCCAAGCTCCCACCAATGGGTACGGAGATGCCATTGTTGTTCCAGCCATCGTGGCTGAGAATTTTGAGCTTAAGACTGGGTTGATAAACCTGGTAACCCAGCGGCAATTCTATGGTTTTGACAGGGACGATCCTCAAGATCACATTCGATGGTTCAATAAAATCACATCCACCATCAAACGCAAAAATGTCCCTGAGGAATCAATCAAACTTCTTCTTTTCCCGTTTTCCATCGATGGGGCAGCCCGGATTTGGCTTGACAAACAACCCCCTCGATCGATAACAACATGTGAAGATTTGGTTCAGAAATTCGTGAATGAATTCTTTCCTCCTTCTAAAACCACGTATCTCAAAAATGAAATCATGAAATTCTCTCAAAGGTTTGATGAACCATTTGGAGAGGCATGGGATCGTTTCAAAGAATTGCTCCGCAAATGTCCTCATCACAGTTTCACCGATTTGATGCAAATGGACACTTTCTACAATGGGTTAATCCCATCTGACCAAGATTCTCTTAATGCCTCAGCTGGAGGTAATTTTCTGAGCAAATCCACTAAGGAAGCCATTGCACTTATTGAAAATAAGTCAAAGGTCCGCACTGCACGAGCCAGACCATATAATTCTCAGGCTAGTGCTGGTCCTTCTACTTCATCTCCCATGAGTCAGTCTAGTACTGATACTCAGCTTGCTGAACTCACGAAGGTTATTCAAGCTTTGGTTTTCTCCACACAAAAGAAAGAGTCCGCTCCGCAAACTTCTCACATTGCTGAAATCAAAAAGGTAGAAGTTTGTGTTACTTGTGGTGGTCCTCACGCTTACTACAATTGTACTGCCACCGATGGCAATGCGTTTGAAGTCAAAGCTTTAGCCGGATCTTCCAATCAAGGAGGTGGCCAATACCATCCTCAAGTGGAAACAAACTACCGTGCTAGCAATCAACATGGACCACCCAGATTTCCTCCTCCTAACAATCCAAATAGGATTAATCCTAATCAGCAAAGAGGGCAAAACACGCAGAATCAATATCATGCCCCGAACAATCAATACCCACCCCAAAGGGGTAATCAAGGGTATTCAGCTCCTAATTCCCAAAGACCTCTCTCGAATGAACTTGATAGCTACATCAAGGTTAATGAGACCAATATGAAGGCAATGCAAAATCAAATCTCTAATTTGAAGAATGAATTTCAGTCCTCAATACACAAGCAAGGAACTGAGCTTTCAAACAAAATCGATCATTCTCAAAGCGAAGTTAAGAATATGTTTGCCAGTCTCATGGACCATCTCAATCCACCTTCTACCTCGGGAGGTCTCCCAAGTAACACTGTTGTCAACCCAAGGGGTGAACTCAAAGCTGTCACTACACATAGTGGTAATGCTCATATTGGACTCAAGGTGATAAAGGACCCGGTACTTCCCACTAACAATGGAAGTGCTAAATACGTCCAACCTAAGGTTGTCCAAAATTCTACACCCACAATTGCTCCTCAACCGTCAAGAATAGATCCTACTCTATCACGATTTACGGTTAAAAGTTTGTCAACCAAACTTAGTGAGCAAAGAACAGCCAGATATTATTCCGATATGCTCAATGCTGTTCCTGTCAGTGTGCTTGATGACAGTGATGATGATGATGAAGATACCACTTTCGTCAAAGCTATCACCACTCGGAGTGGTGCTGCTTATGAGAGACCCTCTGGTCCTATTCCTCCTCCGTTGTTTGAAATGGAAAAAGAGACGGAGGATACAACGGACAAAGTGCAAATTCCAAACCCACAAAGTACAGAACAAGTCCATCCTCCGGTTGTCCCGAAAAATAAATCCAAACCAGGAGTTGTCCTTGAATCTGTTGGGACTCCTGAAGTCATTGCCCCTAAATCCAAACCTTATATTCCTTACCCATCGCGCTTAAATGAGCAAAAGCTCCGTGAGAAGGCTAGTCAGCAAATGGACAAATTCTTTCAAATCTTTAAAGAATTACATTTTGACATAAGTTTTACGGATGATAAGTTTTGCGGATGCTATCATTCTGATGCCCAAGTTTGCATCAACAATCAAACACTTGTTAAGCAACAAGGAAAAACTGATTGAAATGGCTAAAACTCTATTAAATGAGAACTACTCAGCAATTATCTTGAAAAAGCTTCCGGAGAAGCTTGGAGATCCTGGAAAGTTTCTACTACCTTGTGTATTTCCGGGAATGGTTGAATGCTATGCCTTGGCCGATCTTGGTGCAAGCATCAACCTGATGCCTCATTTAGTATGGAAGAAACTTTCTCTTCCGGCTCTTACTCCTACTTGCATGACTCTTGAGCTTGCAGATTGTACCATATCTCATCCTCGCGGCATTGCTGAGGATGTATTTGTAAAAGTAGGAAAGTTCCATTTTCCAGCTGACTTTGTGGTTGTTGATTTCGATGCTGATCAAAAGGTTCCTCTCATTCTTGGAAGAGGATTCTTAAAAACGGGCCATGCTCTTATTGATGTATTTAAGCATGAGATCACCTTGCGTGTGGATAATGAAGCTGTTACCTTTAACCATGATCAAACTTCGAGGTACTCCTCAGATTATGATTCTGCATCGATTAACCGAATCGATGTCATTGATGTTGCTTCAAAGGAGTACTCTCAAGAAAATCTTGGTTATTTTCATAATTCTGTGAGTGGGAATCCCACCACATCTTCTCAACTTATCGTAGCCGACTCTTCCCCTTCTCTTACTTCGGTTGAGGGAACTGATCCCTTTTGGAAAGAGGTCGATGCTTTTCTTGCTATAGATAGTTCACTTCCGCATGAGGTTGATGATAACTATCTTGATCCTGAGGGGGACATTCTTTTTCTAGAGAATTTGTTAAACGAAGATTCATCTTCCCCTCTTCCACCAAAACAACTTCATAAGAAGGAAATCAAGTCAGTTGAGAAAACTGATAAATTTCCGGAGATCAAGTTTAAGGACTTGCCTCCTCCACTTGAATATGCAATTCTTGAGGAGGAAGTTCTTATCTTAATTGATATTCAGATCTCTCTTCTTCCCTTCACCTACCCGGTGATTTCCCCTATCTTTCACTCATTCGGGAGTGAGGATATTACTTTTGACCCCGGCATTTTCCATTTAACATTGGTTTAAATGCCGGATTTATCTCATCGGTGTGGAACTTTCAAGAAACTCAATGTTTATCCAAACATTTTTAATGAAAGTCCGATGGAGATGATTTCTTCCACTTACTTCCCCATGAACTAATGAATTCGGGGTCGTGTCAAGCTAGCGACTCGGTTAACAAAAACATGTGTATGTTTAAAAATAATGGCTATTAGTATTTCCCTTTCACGTTCTAAGTGTTGGTTTAACAACCGGTACTTTGAATATTGAGGGCAATATTCAGTTCTAAGTGTGGGGGGGAATTCTAGCGAATTTGATCAAATGTACCATCTAGTACCCCCATTTTAGCCAAAATTTTAAAATTTTTTCTCACTTAGAACGCAATAAATGGTTATCAGTCCGCCATGTCTAACCCACATAAGGATTGGCTAATCTAGGAGCAAACGGCTCTTGGTAAAGATATATCAAATCCGTTTATGGCTTACAATTTGCCGAAAATTGTATGGTATTCGACTCACCATATCTTTTATAGTGAAGAGTTGGCTAGCCCGCAAGGTTATGGCTTGTGGTAAAGGCAGTAGAAAACCATGATTGGTAATCAGCTCACCAAAGATAATAGTTGTAATTTATCTAAGAGTTGGCTAGTCCAGAAGCAAACGGCTTTTGGTAAAGACAAATCAAAACCGTTGACAGCTGATGATTTGCTCAAAATCATTTGGTTATCATTGTACCAAAGTATCACATGCTAAAACATTGGCTACTCCAGAAGTAATGGCTTTTGGTAAAGAGAAAAATCCATTAAAACTTCATAAAAGATTGCTAGGGACTAGCAATAGTTTAGTGTGGGGGATTGATGAGTGTCTAAATACTCATCATTTCTGTCACATTTTATCTACAAAATCATTTAAAAACATGCAGATATGCTTCAAAATACAGAAAATATCATAAAATGTGTTTTTATATGATTCAGGAACAAAAAGATTGAAAACAAGTGAAAAACGAACAAAGTTTGCATAATTGTCATTTTCAGTCCCTGAAGTTTCACAAATTGGCAGAAATAGTCCCTGGTGTTAAAAATATCATTCAAGGTCCCTGAACTATTTAACTTTTACAAAAATGGTCCTTGGATGAAAGTTTTAAAGAAATTGCAAAACAGGTCCTTCAACTTTTAAAAATGACATAAAAGGTCCCTGGAGGTTTAAAAAGTGGAAAATTACATTTTTGGTCCTTGGGTTATTTACATATGGCAATTATGGTCCTTGTGATAATTTTGGAAACTTACCATTTCAGCCCCTTCACAAATCAGAAATTACACTTTTGGTCCTTGTGGTATTTTAATACAAATCCAACCGGACCCTAAACTAAAAATAAAACCCAACTATAACTAATCCTAACCCAACCCACTACATTACCCCAAAGCCCAAAACAAATCCCAAGCCCAACCCTTTTATTTAATAAACCCAACCCGGTATTTAAAAACCAGGTTTGACTCTGGTCAAACTCTTCTTCCCCAATACCGCCCCGCCAAAACCAGATACCACCACCTCCACCGCCTCTCTGACAACCCACCACCTTACCTAACATGCCAAATGCATTAAATGCTTCTCCTCCACCTCCACAATCACCCAAAATGCATTAATTGCTAAAAACCTGCTCGAATCCACTATCTCAATTTTGGCGCCAATTTTCATTTGAACGATTGGGATTAATTGGAAGCAATCCAAGGGTGCAGAAGTGATCAAGGATGTCGGCTAAGGGTTTCCCAGGATTATTTAGTATATATAGAACCATGTAATAGACTAGAAAAAAAGTAGTTAATTTTTAGTTAATCGTCTTTAATTACCAGTCATTTACTTATTGTAATTTTCACTTTCAGTAATCAATATAAGCAATTTACAGTCATTTTATTCCAATTTAAATACATCTTGCATTAATTTTCAGTTACTTCACAATTTCAAGTTCTACTGTAATTCGTATTAAGTTAAATGTTATTTGGAAAAGCTTATTTGCTGTTCCTATAAGCTTACATAAGCTCTGAATAGCTTTTGATAAGCTTATGTTAGTATAAATCATGCTCAGTCCTGAAGATTCAAGAAAGTCAATGAAAGTCAACTGAGGAGCTAATAAGCTGTTTCTGGGTAAAAAAGCTAATCAGGAAAGCTTTTCTTGGGTTTTCTAGCTTGTGTGAACAAGCTAGAAGTATTCCTGGTCCTTGTTCTTTGTTCCAATAGCATATCAGTTGTAAGCTTGATTTATCAAATTTTACTAAACTTTTCAATTTACTGTTACACTACTTAATTTCTGCTTATTTGCATAAGTTCTTGCTTATTCATAGTTCTTAAGTGTATTTCATTAGTTAAATCAGTAGTTTAACAGCTTTTGTTCATTTCACTTAAAAAACTTATAAAAGCAAAAAATAACCACATATTATTTAACTTAGTGTATTGCTTATTTCCATATTAAAAGTTGCTAATTACAGTCTAAATAAGTCAGTTAATCCATAGAAATCCAAAATTATAAGCTTAATTTGTCTGTGCTAGTTCAATTCCAAAACAGACACCTTGAAAGGGGTGTTTGGTTTAACTCAATCAACTGGTCAAACAAGCTTGTTACTGTTACTTTGCAACTTGCCCAACTTTGGTTAAGCTTATCTAAGTCAATATAAGCTGTTTCTCAGACTTAACAAGTTCATTTTATAGGTTTTATAGTTTTAAGCCATTTGTGGAATTTTTAGGCACTCAACAGGCCAAATAAGCCATAAGCAGCTATAAGCTCTTTTGACCCTTGTTCTTGACTTTTCTGAGTCCCTTTTGATCCATTTAGAGTAGCTACAAAAGGTGGTTTAAAGTCATTTGGCTTGTGCACTTCTGCACAACTCTGCACATCAGCAGACTCAGTGTATACTGAGTGCTTTTGCTGCTGAATTAACCTGATTTGTGGCTTATTTAGATAAGCTCAGGCCTTGCTTTTTGGTTTTTTGAATAGCTCATAGTACTAGCTCACTTTTGCCCCCTTAATATTCAGCTTATCTGCTTATTTAACTGCTTAATTTGCCCTGCAATTTGGCCATTATTCTGCTGTTTCTGCTGAAGCTTTACTACTGCTCATCTGCTATTCAGCTTATTTCATTGTGCTTATTTGTGTTTTCTAGTTGTTTTAAGCTTATAGTAGTGTATTAAACCTGTTCTGAGCTTTTGGTAGAGTTTTGAGCTTATTGGCTTATTATTAGCTTATTAGCCCAACTACTTATCTACCCATCTGCTTATTTGGGTTTGTTAAACTTTTGATTTTAATTTTTCTATATTTAGAATATTAATTTAGACTTATCCTGAATTTTTCAGATTTTTCCTAAGTCATTTGATATTTTTAATCTTTTTAATTAGTTTCTATTAGTAATTAAATCATAATAAATAGAATATTAATCAGAAAAATATAATTTTAATTTTCATAATTTTCTTTTATTAATTATAATCCAGGAAAAATATAATAATATTTTTAGACCTTAAGAAAAATAAAATAGAAAATAAGTGATAGCTTCTATTTAATAGATTTTATCTTTTTAAATTTTTAATTAAGTAATTTTCATTTTTATAATTTTCTTAGCTTCTTTTCATCTTATAATATTTTTAGAAAAAGTTTTAGAATTTTCTTTGTTTATTTAGTATTTATTATAATTTAAATTAGTTTTAAATAATTATTAAATAATAAATAAGTAATAATAATTAAATAAAAAGTGTTAAAAATATAATTTAAGTTTTAAAATAAGTTTTAAGTAATTTTACATTTTTAGGTTTTAATTTTATAATATTTCAGTTTTTGTCCCATTTTAGATTTCCTGTTACGCGTTTTCAGTTTAATTTATTCGCGTTTAATTTTCTTTTATATATTTGTTTGTTTCTCATTTTGTTAATTAGATATAAAAAGAAAAAAAATCTCATATCTAAATCATCTGTCACTCTAATCCAAAGCTTTTCACAGTTTGCCCATTCACACCTCGTTGGGAAACGATCCGGGTAATCACTTATCTGGCTTCACACTACACACGAACGTGAGTTTTTGCAAGTATCCTTTTTCACAAAGGGGTAATTTGTATTTATTCACGCGTATCCGCTGTCTGCATTTATTTATAAGTGTATTCACCAGAGGATCAGTAAGCTCTTCTGAGACACAGGTTTTGGGGAGGATGCTCCCAAACAGGAGAGGAATGAGACCAATAATTAAGGGGGGGGGGGGGATGAGGTTAATGTGGAAGGTAATGAGGTGGTTCTTGAAAAGGTGAACAAGGAGCAGCTAGTAGAAAAATTAAAAACTTTGGATGCTGAGCATCTTGTTAAAGCTTCTTAAGTGATGATGGAAACTATTAAAGGCTTGGATGATGATGCTGCTCAAGTTCAAGATGGTTCTGCTGTTGAAGATGTTGCAAAAGTTGCTAAGATCGATTCTACTGCTGGTGTAAATCCTCCTAATGCTGGTTAAATAGAAGATGCTGCTGAACTAGATAAACATTCTACTGCTGGTGTTAAGGTTTCTACTGCTGATAATCAAGTTGATTCTACTGCTGGTGAAAAAGAAGCTGCTGCTGATACAGATAAACATTCTACTGCTGGTGTTAAGGTTTCTACTGCTGAGAATCAAGTTGATTCTACTGCTGAGATATTGGATAATGATGTTAGTCTGGCACATGCAATACTACAACTGAAGCCTACCAAAATCATCAACACCAAAACAAGCATCAACACCAAAACAACAATTACAGCCACAACCACAAAAAATACGGTATTAAACAAAATAATAGCAACAACGTACCTGTAAGCACTTCCTAACACGGATATACCAGTTACGGGTGTCGTAGTCATATGTGTCGCCGCTATCATAGAATGTTACCACTCCTGAGCGTATATGAAAATAAGCAAGACACCAGTGTGTGTCCGTTTCATTGATCGGAATAAAAACCTACAATATAAAGGATTTCTGATTAATCCTTATACTAGGCGACATATTTATGTCCATAAATACTTACACTAGATTTAAATGGACAAAAGACCATACTTTGAGTAAAAAATGGTCATATAAAAACACTTCAGTCATCATCTAAATTTAACCATACACAAATAAACGTAGTACCTGATCAACGTCGCTCTATGGACAGGGATACCTCTGGCCATCTGCATAAAATGATGGTGTGCCGTTTTGAAGAAGAAGCTGAAAAAAGTAACAACTAACCATCGCCCAGTTTGCATTATTAGGTCTTACATGCCACATGTAGTCAACCCACAAGTCTATGTGCTGCGAATAAGTATATTATGAAAGGGTGAGAGGCAACCTTATTTATGAATTAGAGTATGCATGTATGCTCACCTGCTCAGTTAGCCAACCTTTTCTACCAGGGTCTAAGCAAACTAAGCGTAGCCAGAAATTTCGGTCAACGGTGTAGTCTTCGGACCATGGAAATTTACACTGGTGAGTGTACCCCGGTTGACCAAGAAATACTTCAATATCATCAGTAAGCCAGACATTTTCCACAGTATGGAACCATCGAGATAGATCCTACAAACGTGGACCAATTTATAAGATAGAATGTAAAAGAGGTAACAAAAGAAAATGTCAACTAAATTTAGTTCATGGCAATACCTCAACCAAAGGTTGAACTCTTGTCAGCAATTCAGCAATATGTGGGTTATTAACGTTAGGACCGTGTTTTTTAATTCTCACTATAACCTTTTCCGCATTTTTTGATTCCAAAACAGGTTCCAAATAATTTCGCCTCTTGCTCGGTGGTAACCGAGACAAATATCTTTGATAGTGTTCTGAATTCATAAATGCTATTCTTTTTTTCTTCTTCTCCTCCTCCATCTTCAACATGTTATCTTCTTCCAAGTGCAACCTCTTAGCCTCTTCCTGTCTTTTCGTGTTCTCTTCCGCCATCATCTTCTCTTCTTCTAACTGCAACCTCTCTTCCTCTGCCAACGCCAATCTCAATTCCTTTTGAATAAGATACTCCTGAAAAAGGATATTGCGGATTACATATGCCGCACAAATAATATTACAGTATACATCGGGTATACAAATAAGTTGGAATAACTTATTCTACCGGAGCAAGTTCTTCATCAGAATCAGGCAAGGCAATCAATTTCAGGTAAATGTTGTTAAGTGAATCGCAAAATTCAGACCTCGTGTTTGGAAAATGTGATTCAATATCCAGTTTCTCCTGTGAAATCATTATATTTTTTTGTAAAAACTACAGGGTGAATGTGAAAGTAGGTACTCATTTTTTGTAAAAAATGTACCTGCAATCCTCCAGCTCTCTCACGAGCAAGAACCTGTAAGATTTGAACTTGTTGGGAATTAAATATTCTGAAGATTAAGTATCGAGAATTAATTTCTCTTAAGTGATTAATTCTGGTTGCAGTAATGGTTAATTCTGGTAGTAAATATCTGATGGTTAAGTCTGGTCGTTCAAGTGTTAATTCTGGTGAATACAGAATTAAGTCTGGTCAGCTAACGTTAAGTCTGGTTGACTGGATGGATAAGTATACACAAAAGTCAAAGTTTGTTTAGATATTTATCTTTGTTGTGTCATTATTTATACAAGTTGTAAGTGTAAGATACATGTTGTATCTTGGTTACTTACACACGACTTAAGATAAGTTAGCAAGTAGTTCGACAAGACTTGACAAGACTTAACATAGATTGTAATGATCTTCCTTGTGTGTATAAAAGGAAGATCATAGACTTAGATAAAAAAATATGACATGTATGTGTACTTAATTAATATCTCTCAAGAACAAACACAACAATATCACAAGTCTTAGAAATATAAGATTCATGGTTGTAACCCTAGTGATAAGTAAAGATCACTCGTATTATTATCTTAATAATATTGAATCATTTGGTGATAATCTTTGGTTGTTCATTGTTCAATAACATACATAACTGTTCCATTTCCATAACACAAATAACCTTCTAAGTGTGATTAAAGTAGATTCCGCATAGTTAATCATATTAACTCAATATATCTTATACACAAAGTTAACAAGGTTTAACCACCTTAACAGTGTATCGAATCCTAACAGAACTTGTATTAAAAACCCGTATATACAGAGTGCATACTATTGATATATTAAGCTGAATAAAACGCAACCTCAATAATAATCTCAAGTTTCAATACTTGGCGATTCAGCTCAGCAACGACACGATCCTTAAGCCTCTTGGTTGTTGAACTATTACCAGTCCTACATTGAGTGGAATTTACTTTGAATGACTCAGTGACCCGTTTGCGTGCCTTTGCCAACCTGTTAAGATAAGCATCGAAGAGGGTGTAATTGGATGTGACTGCAGCCCTGGGAACATAGTTTTGGAAAAATTCTTGGCTATGTATCCACCATGAAGACTCGTACTCAGGTGTATTCGGTCTGAGATCAAAACGTGTACTCGAATCCTACAAATAAATGGGGACAAATAACATATGTAACCTTAAAAGTATTTGACTATTTATTTTACGTAAAATCAACTAGAAAACGAGTAACCTTTGAAAAAAGGTAGGAACGGTCACTTCTTTTGAATAGCGACTTCCTAGACCATGCAATAGCTCTTGGAATCACATTTGGGTCTTTACTCCACCAACGTTCACATCTTTCAAAAGACTCGAGTATCCAAATCTAAACAAATTGTTAACACAAACATATCAATTTAACAGTCCATCGAAATGTTCGGCTGCAAAATATTATTAATAAAAAGAAATACAAACCTGGAAAGCAAATACAAATCCAGACAAAGTATATGTCGGAACATACTTTGGGTTTTTCTTCAATCCTAAAAGGTGGTTATCCGTGTGCTTATCCATTACATTATGTAGTTGGTCGTATAAATGGGTCCAAATATGTTTACCCCACGGAAATGCATTCCAAGCATCTAGATTTTCAACCAACCTCGTCAATGTGTCATCAACTTGGCATGTCAACAAACGACTCATAAAGATAACCTCTAAGACTAACAAAAGAGATATCTGTATTGCGTCTTCATCACATAGCTTCCGAAACTGCTCTTCATCCTCGATGACACCAATAAGGTCTAAGTTGGTTACAATCAACCCTTGCTTGTCAGGAAATACCCTATCAAGAAATTTGAGAGCACCAGAAGTGTATAACTCAAAGCTCACACTTCCAAACCGCAACCCCGTCATTAGACAAAACTCAGGACAACCAAAATGCAGAGTATGTCCATCTAGGCAATAGATAAAGGGCATATCATAATGAGAGTCGTCCACTCTTCTTTGTTTCCGTACCATATAGTCTATGAGGTGTGTTTCATGTTCAAAGTATAACAGATCCAACCATTTTCCAAAGCAGGTACTCCTAAACAAGTTCCGTCATTTTGCGTCTAATTTCTAATTTATTAACCAAAAGTAGTTCAGTTTGCTCCTAATGATTAGTTTGGCTTCATATTCCTAAAAGGAAAAATAAGTTAACTCAGAACATACAATTCATAACAAAATAACTTAACTCAGACATTATACAGGCGGCGTAAACACTATCATAAAGAGTTCCAGTGATACATACAAACGCATAGTTAATAATCATTCAATGCCTAATTCAATGCTTGAACCTTGTCCCCTTTAGATTACTTCTAGTTGGCTAGTAATTACAACTTAAGTACAACCCCTTAGTATTGGACCATACTAAGGGGGTGTTTTGCTTATGACCTTATTTGATTCAGGCCTGGCGTATCATTCACCCCAAGTTTCCAGTAAATTTTCAGATTTATAAGTGATGACACATTATGAACCAACAAGTCTCAAGTAAAGCCTCTAAATCGTGGCTTATCAAATACAACCCAAAACAAAAATAAAATCATAATCCACATAAAAGCTTAAACAAACAAACAACACTAAAAACAACTCCAATAACGTGATCATAACACACATGATCATAACACACATGGATGCTTAAACAAGGACACCCAAACTATAAACCAACCAATCATTGTACAATCCAAGTAACACCTATCTAAGATACAAATTAATACAATGCCAACCTTTGATAAACTATAACGATTAACCATAACATTGCAATTATATGAATGTAGTTCAATAACATGGCATAAAATACTTTTGGTATAAATCAGGTCAATAGAAAAACCAAATAAACAAAAAATCAATAACGATACAAAACAAATGTAATAAAGATTCGTAATACGATTTACATACCCTATTATACCACATTTTGGCTAATCAAATAAACAATCGATGGTATTCTTGATTTTATTGGATCATTGTTCAATGAACAGTGAAGCTGTTTTCAGCTGAGAATCAGGCAAAACAACCGGAGTAGATTGGATATTGAAATAATATTGTAACAAGATAAACAAGCGCGAACATAAACCGAGTATTTTTTTTTTGTGTGACAGTGAAACGAGATGGAGGGAAGAAGGTATATAGAGGAGACACTGTTTGTTTTTAAAGTTTTTTTTTTTTTTTATTTTTTTTTTTTTCGTATACGGTATGCACAAGAGTCAATGGAGTAAATAGTGTATAATATGTAAAATGACCAAAAAACCATCTGCACAGTATACGGTTGCCCAACAAATATTAGTTGCCCAAAAAATACTACGGACACATGTCACCCTCCTATGCAAGCCGCCGTATTGTACGAGTTGCCCTGGTCTAGTATAAGAATTTTGTGAGATCGGGTCGGATAAGCAAAGCACTTGGGCAACTGGGACAGTCTAATATTTATCCCTTTAATATACTATAGAAATAAATTTTTTAAAGTTATTAAATTTTACCTGTGTCATAGCAAATTAATTCTTCTTGATGGCTGATTGTGATTGTTTTTGATCTTGATAACTGCTTCTGCTTCTTTTAAATTCTTGATTGTTGACATACTCTTGATCTTGATTCTTCGTTGAGCTAATTAATTCTTGACATAGCTCTGATACCAGAATTCGTAGCGGAACTCACGGGCAAAAATTTACCTGCATAATTGTGAATGAATGATGAAATTAATTGTGATGATAATTGATGAGGGTCCAGGTGTTTTATTCGTTTTATACGAATTGGTGAATGAATCGTTATGAATTATGAATGATGATTTGGATGATAATGAATGATGGATAGGATAGATAGCGATCTGCTATTCAGAAACGATACTCGTTTCAATAGATAGAGAGAGATTTCAAATCTCTAAAACACGATGGTTTTAAACTCAAAATGCATACTTCATTACCGAGGCTAGGCTTCTATTTATACAGAGATAAAGTAGGAGGAATAGTTCACATCCTACATTATTGCACACTAATAATTTACACCTACCCCACTACTGGGTGGCCGACAGGCCTTACATTATTGCCTTACATAATTACTAAAATACAAAATTCGTAGCGGAACTCACAGGCGAAAAATATACCTGCATAATTGTAGAAGGATTTAATTGTAAACGAACGAATTATTGATCGTAGGTCCATATGCTTTTTCATTGTATACGGATTTGAATTGAATTGCGATGAATGATGAAATTAATTATGTTTTAGAGATTTAAAACCATCGTGTTTTAGAGATTTGAAATCTCTCTCTATCTGTTGAAACGAGTATCGTTTCTGAATGGCAGATTGCTATCTATCCTATCCATCATTCATTATCATCCAAATCATCATTCATAATTCATAACGATTCATTCACCAATTCGTATAAAACGAATAACACACCTGGACCCTCATCAATTATCATCACAATTAATTTCATCATTCATTCACAATTATGCCGGTATATTTTTCGCCCGTGAGGCGGAATTAGTGGGCAAAAAATACCTGCATAATTATGAATGAATTGGATTGTAAACGGACGAAATATTGATTGTAGGTCCATAAGTTTTTTCGTTGTATACGGATTTGAATTTTGCACTCAAAAAGCATATGGACCTACGATCAATAATTCGTTCAATTACAATTCAATCCATCTACAATTATGCAGGTATATTTTTCACCCGTGAGTTTCGCTAGAGGGTCCAGGTGTCTTATTCGTTTTATATGAATTGGTGAATGAATCGTTATGAATTATGAATGATGATTTGGATGATAATGAATGATGGATAGCATAGATAGCGATCTGCTATTCTGAAACGATACTCGTTTCAACAGATAGAGAGAGATTTCAAATCTCTAAAACACGATGGTTTTAAACTAGAAAACGCATACTTCATTACCGAGGCTAGGCCTCTATTTATACAGAGATAAAGTAGGAGGAATAGTTCACATCCTACATCATTGCACACTAATAATTTACACCTACCGCACTACTGGGTGGCCGACAGGCCTTACATTATTGCCTTACATAATTACTAAAATACAAAATTCGTAGCGGAACTCACGGGCGAAAAATATACTTGCATAATTGTAGATGGATTTAATTGTAAACGAACGAATTATTGATCGTAGGTCCATATGCTTTTTTGTTGTATACGGATTTGAATTGAATTGCGATGAATGATGAAATTAATTATGTTTTAGAGATTTAAAACCATCGTGTTTTAGAGATTTGAAATCTCTCTCTATCTGTTGAAACGAGTATCGTTTCTGAATGGCAGATTGCTATCTATCCTATCCATCATTCATTATCATCCAAATCATCATTCATAATTCATAACGATTCATTCACCAATTCGTATAAAACGAATAACACACCTGGACCCTCATCAATTATCATCACAATTAATTTCATCATTCATTCACAATTATGCCGGTATATTTTTCGCCCGTGAGGCGGAATTAGTGGGCAAAAAATACCTGCATAATTGTGAATGAATTGGATTGTAAACGGACGAAATATTGATTGTAGGTCCATAAGTTTTTTCGTTGTATACGGATTTGAATTTTGCACTCAAAAAGCATATGGACCTACGATCAATAATTCGTTCAATTACAATTCAATCCATCTACAATTATGCAGGTATATTTTTCACCCGTGAGTTCCGCTAGAGGGTCCAGGTGTCTTATTCTTTTTATATGAATTGGTGAATGAATCGTTATGAATTATGAATGATGATTTGGATGATAATGAATGATGGATAGGATAGATAGCGATCTGCTATTCAAAAACGATACTCGTTTCAACAGATAGAGAGAGATTTCAAATCTCTAAAACACGATGGTTTTAAACTAGAAAACGCATACTTCATTACCGAGGCTAGGCCTCTATTTATACAGAGATAAAGTAGGAGGAATAGTTCACGTCCTACATCATTGCACACTAATAATTTACACCTACCGCACCACAGGGTGGCCGACAGGCCTTACATTATTGCCTTACATAATTACTAAAATACAAAAGTCGTAGCGGAACTCACGGGCGAAAAATATACCTGCATAATTGTAGATGGATTTAATTGTAAACGAACGAATTATTGATCGTAGGTCCATATGCTTTTTCGTTGTATACGGATTTGAATTGAATTGCGATGAATGATGAAATTAATTATGTTTTAGAGATTTAAAACCATCGTGTTTTAGAGATTTGAAATCTCTCTCTATCTGTTGAAACGAGTATCGTTTCTGAATGGCAGATTGCTATCTATCCTATCCATCATTCATTATCATCCAAATCATCATTCATAATTCATAACGATTCATTCACCAATTCGTATAAAAAGAATAACACACCTGGACCCTCATCAATTATCATCACAATTAATTTCATCATTCATTCACAATTATGCCGGTTATTTTTCGCCCGTGAGGCGGAATTAGTGGGCAAAAAATACCTGCATAATTGTGAATGAATTGGATTGTAAACGGACGAATTATTGATCGTAGGTCCATATGTTTTTTCGTTGTATACGGATTTGAATTTTGCACTCAAAAAGCATATGGACCTACGATCAATAATTCGTTCATTTACAATTCAATCCATCTACAATTATGCAGGTATATTTTTCGCCCGTGAGTTCCGCTAGAGGGTCCAGGTGTCTTATTCGTTTTATATGAATTGGTGAATGAATCGTTATGAATTATGAATGATGATTTGGATGATAATGAATGATGGATAGGATAGATAGCGATCTGCTATTCAGAAACGATACTCGTTTCAACAGATAGAGAGAGATTTCAAATCTCTAAAACACGATGGTTTTAAACTAGAAAACGCATACTTCATTACCGAGGCTAGGCCTCTATTTATACAGAGATAAAGTACGAGGAATAGTTCACATCCTACATCATTGCACACTAATAATTTACACCTACCGCACTACTGGGTGGCCGACAGGCCTTACATTATTGCCTTACATAATTACTAAAATACAAAATTCGTAGCAGAACTCACGGGCGAAAAATATACCTGCATAATTGTAGATGGATTTAATTGTAAACGAACGAATTATTGATCGTAGGTCCATATGCTTTTTCGTTGTATACGGATTTGAATTGAATTGCGATGAATGATGAAATTAATTATGTTTTAGAGATTTAAAACCATCGTGTTTTAGAGATTTGAAATCTCTCTCTATCTGTTGAAACGAGTATCGTTTCTGAATGGCAGATTGCTATCTATCCTATCCATCATTCATTATCATCCAAATCATCATTCATAATTCATAACGATTCATTCACCAATTCGTATAAAAAGAATAACACACCTGGACCCTCATCAATTATCATCACAATTAATTTCATCATTCATTCACAATTATGCAGGTATATTTTTCGCCCGTGAGGCGGAATTAGTGGGCGAAAAATACCTGCATAATTGTGAATGAATTGGATTGTAAACGGACGAATTATTGATCGTAGGTCCATATGTTTTTTCGTTGTATACAGATTTGAATTTTGCACTCAAAAAGCATATGGACCTACGATCAATAATTCGTTCATTTAAATTCAATCCATCTACAATTATGCAGGTATATTTTTCGCCCGTGAGTTCCGCTAGAGGGTCCAGGTGTCTTATTCGTTTTATATGAATTGGTGAATGAATCGTTATGAATTAATGAATGATGATTTGGATGATAATGAATGATGGATAGGATAGATAGCGATCTGCTATTCAGAAACGATACTCGTTTCAACAGATAGAGAGAGATTTCAAATCTCTAAAACACGATGGTTTTAAACTAGAAAACGCATACTTCATTACCGAGGCTAGGCCTCTATTTATACAGAGATAAAGTAGGAGGAATAGTTCACATCCTACATCATTGCACACTAATAATTTACACCTACCGCACTACTGGGTGGCGACAGGCCTTACATTATTGCCTTACATAATTACTAAAATACAAAATTCGTAGCGGAACTCACGGGCGAAAAATATACCTGCATAATTGTAGATGGATTTAATTGTAAACGAACGAATTATTGATCGTAGGTCCATATGCTTTTTCGTTGTATACGGATTTGAATTGAATTGCGATGAATGATGAAATTAATTATGTTTTAGAGATTTAAAACCATCGTGTTTTAGAGATTTGAAATCTCTCTCTATCTGTTGAAACGAGTATCGTTTCTGAATGGCAGATTGCTATCTATCCTATCCATCATTCATTATCATCCAAATCATCATTCATAATTCATAACGATTCATTCACCAATTCGTATAAAACGAATAACACACCTGGACCCTCATCAATTATCATCACAATTAATTTCATCATTCATTCACAATTATGCAGGTATATTTTTCGCCCGTGAGGCGGAATTAGTGGGCGAAAAATACCTGCATAATTGTGAATGAATTGGATTGTAAACGGACGAATTATTGATCGTAGGTCCATATGTTTTTTCGTTGTATACGGATTTGAATTTTGCACTCAAAAAGCATATGGACCTACGATCAATAATTCGTTCATTACAATTCAATCCATCTACAATTATGCAGGTATATTTTTTGCCCGTGAGTTCCGCTAAAGGGTCCAGGTGTCTTATTCGTTTTTATATGAATTGGTGAATGAATCGTTATGAATTATGAATGATGATTTGGATGATAATGAATGATGGATAGGATAGATAGCGATCTGCTATTCAGAAACGATACTCGTTTCAACAGATAGAGAGAGATTTCAAATCTCTAAAACACGATGGTTTTAAACTAGAAAACGCATACTTCATTACCGAGGCTAGGCCTCTATTTATACAGAGATAAAGTAGGAGGAATAGTTCACATCCTACATCATTGCACACTAATAATTTACACCTACCGACACTACTGGGTGGCCGACAGGCCTTACATTATTGCCTTACATAATTACTAAAATACAAAATTCGTAGCGGAACTCACGGGCGAAAAATATACCTGCATAATTGTAGATGGATTTAATTGTAAACGAACGAATTATTGATCGTAGGTCCATATGCTTTTTCGTTGTATACGGATTTGAATTGAATTGCGATGAATGATGAAATTAATTATGTTTTAGAGATTTAAAACCATCGTGTTTTAGAGATTTGAAATCTCTCTCTATCTGTTGAAACGAGTATCGTTTCTGAATGGCAGATTGCTATCTATCCTATCCATCATTCATTATCATCCAAATCATCATTCATAATTCATAACGATTCATTCACCAATTCGTATAAAAAGAATAACACACCTGGACCCTCATCAATTATCATCACAATTAATTTCATCATTCATTCACAATTATGCAGGTATATTTTTCGCCCGTGAGGCGGAATTAGTGGGCGAAAAATACCTGCATAATTGTGAATGAATTGGATTGTAAACGGACGAATATTGATCGTAGGTCCATAATGTTTTTTCGTTGTATACGGATTTGAATTTTGCACTCAAAAAGCATATGGACCTACGATCAATAATTCGTTCATTACAATTCAATCCATCTACAATTATGCAGGTATATTTTTCGCCCGTGAGTTCCGCTAGAGGGTCCAGGTGTCTTATTCGTTTTATATGAATTGGTGAATGAATCGTTATGAATTATGAATGATGATTTGGATGATAATGAATGATGGATAGGATAGATAGCGATCTGCTATTCAGAAACGATACTCGTTTCAACAGATAGAGAGAGATTTCAAATCTCTAAAACACGATGGTTTTAAACTAGAAAACGCATACTTCATTACCGAGGCTAGGCCTCTATTTATACAGAGATAAAGTAGGAGGAATAGTTCACATCCTACATCATTGCACACTAATAATTTACACCTACCGCACTACTGGGTGGCCTGACAGGCCTTACATTATTGCCTTACATAATTACTAAAATACAAAATTCGTAGCGGAACTCACGGGCGAAAAATATACCTGCATAATTGTAGATGGATTTAATTGTAAACGAACGAATTATTGATCGTAGGTCCATATGCTTTTTCGTTGTATACGGATTTGAATTGAATTGCGATGAATGATGAAATTAATTATGTTTTAGAGATTTAAAACCATCGTGTTTTAGAGATTTGAAATCTCTCTCTATCTGTTGAAACGAGTATCGTTTCTGAATGGCAGATTGCTATCTATCCTATCCATCATTCATTATCATCCAAATCATCATTCATAATTCATAACGATTCATTCACCAATTCGTATAAAAGAATAACACACCTGGACCCTCATCAATTATCATCACAATTAATTTCATCATTCATTCACAATTATGCAGGTATATTTTTCGCCCGTGAGGCGGAATTAGTGGGCGAAAAATACCTGCATAATTGTGAATGAATTGGATTGTAAACGGACGAATTATTGATCGTAGGTCCATATGTTTTTTCGTTGTATACGGATTTGAATTTTGCACTCAAAAAGCATATGGACCTACGATCAATAATTCGTTCATTACAATTCAATCCATCTACAATTATGCAGGTATATTTTTCGCCCGTGAGTTCCGCTAGAGGGTCCAGGTGTCTTATTCGTTTTATATGAATTGGTGAATGAATCGTTATGAATTATGAATGATGATTTGGATGATAATGAATGATGGATAGGATAGATAGCGATCTGCTATTCAGAAACGATACTCGTTTCAACAGATAGAGAGAGATTTCAAATCTCTAAAACACGATGGTTTTAAACTAGAAAACGCATACTTCATTACCGAGGCTAGGCCTCTATTTATACAGAGATAAAGTAGGAGGAATAGTTCACATCCTACATCATTGCACACTAATAATTTACACCTACCGCACTACTGGGTGGCCGACAGGCCTTACATTATTGCCTTACATAATTACTAAAATACAAAATTCGTAGCGGAACTCACGGGCGAAAAATATACCTGCATAATTGTAGATGGATTTAATTGTAAACGAACGAATTATTGATCGTAGGTCCATATGCTTTTTCGTTGTATACGGATTTGAATTGAATTGCGATGAATGATGAAATTAATTATGTTTTAGAGATTTAAAACCATCGTGTTTTAGAGATTTGAAATCTCTCTCTATCTGTTGAAACGAGTATCGTTTCTGAATGGCAGATTGCTATCTATCCTATCCATCATTCATTATCATCCAAATCATCATTCATAATTCATAACGATTCATTCACCAATTCGTATAAAAAGAATAACACACCTGGACCCTCATCAATTATCATCACAATTAATTTCATCATTCATTCACAATTATGCAGGTATATTTTTTCGCCGTGAGGCGGAATTAGTGGGCGAAAATACCTGCATAATTGTGAATGAATTGGATTGTAAACGGACGAATTATTGATCGTAGGTCCATATGTTTTTTCGTTGTATACGGATTTGAATTTTGCACTCAAAAAGCATATGGACCTACGATCAATAATTCGTTCATTTACAATTCAATCCATCTACAATTATGCAGGTATATTTTCGCCCGTGAGTTCCGCTAGAGGGTCCAGGTGTCTTATTCGTTTTATATGAATTGGTGAATGAATCGTTATGAATTATGAATGATGATTTGGATGATAATGAATGATGGATAGGATAGATAGCGATCTGCTATTCAGAAACGATACTCGTTTCAACAGATAGAGAGAGATTTCAAATCTCTAAAACACGATGGTTTTAAACTAGAAAACGCATACTTCATTACCGAGGCTAGGCCTCTATTTATACAGAGATAAAGTAGGAGGAATAGTTCACATCCTACATCATTGCACACTAATAATTTACACCTACCGCACTACTGGGTGGCCGACAGGCCTTACATTATTGCCTTACATAATTACTAAAATACAAAATTCGTAGCGGAACTCACGGCGAAAAATATACCTGCATAATTGTAGATGGATTTAATTGTAAACGAACGAATTATTGATCGTAGGTCCATATGCTTTTTCGTTGTATACGGATTTGAATTGAATTGCGATGAATGATGAAATTAATTATGTTTTAGAGATTTAAAACCATCGTGTTTTAGAGATTTGAAATCTCTCTCTATCTGTTGAAACGAGTATCGTTTCTGAATGGCAGATTGCTATCTATCCTATCCATCATTCATTATCATCCAAATCATCATTCATAATTCATAACGATTCATTCACCAATTCGTATAAAAGAATAACACACCTGGACCCTCATCAATTATCATCACAATTAATTTCATCATTCATTCACAATTATGCAGGTATATTTTTCGCCCGTGAGGCGGAATTAGTGGGCGAAAAATAACTGCATAATTGTGAATGAATTTGATTGTAAACGGACGAATTATTGATCGTAGGTCCATATGTTTTATCGTTGTATACGGATTTGAATTTTGCACTCAAAAAGCATATGGACCTACGATCAATAATTCGTTCATTTAAATTCAATCCATCTACAATTATGCAGGTATATTTTTCGCCGTGAGTTCCGCTAGAGGGTCCAGGTGTCTTATTCGTTTTATATGAATTGGTGAATGAATCGTTATGAATTATGAATGATGATTTGGATGATAATGAATGATGGATAGGATAGATAGCGATCTGCTATTCAGAAACGATACTCGTTTCAACAGATAGAGAGAGATTTCAAATCTCTAAAACACGATGGTTTTAAACTAGAAAACGCATACTTCATTACCGAGGCTAGGCCTCTATTTATACAGAGATAAAGTAGGAGGAATAGTTCACATCCTACATCATTGCACACTAATAATTTACACCTACCGCACTACTGGGTGGCCGACAGGCCTTACATTATTGCCTTACATAATTACTAAAATACAAAATTCGTAGCGGAACTCACGGGCGAAAAATATACCTGCATAATTGTAGATGGATTTAATTGTAAACGAACGAATTATTGATCGTAGGTCCATATGCTTTTTCGTTGTATACGGATTTGAATTGAATTGCGATGAATGATGAAATTAATTATGTTTTAGAGATTTAAAACCATCGTGTTTTAGAGATTTGAAATCTCTCTCTATCTGTTGAAACGAGTATCGTTTCTGAATGGCAGATTGCTATCTATCCTATCCATCATTCATTATATCCAAATCATCATTCATAATTCATAACGATTCATTCACCAATTCGTATAAAACGAATAACACACCTGGACCCTCATCAATTATCATCACAATTAATTTCATCATTCATTCACAATTATGCAGGTATATTTTTCGCCCGTGAGGCGGAATTAGTGGGCGAAAAATAACTGCATAATTGTGAATGAATTGATTGTAAACGGACGAATTATTGATCGTAGGTCCATATGTTTTTTCGTTGTATACGGATTTGAATTTTGCACTCAAAAAGCATATGGACCTACGATCAATAATTCGTTCATTTACAATTCAATCCATCTACAATTATGCAGGTATATTTTTCGCCCGTGAGTTCCGCTAGAGGGTCCAGGTGTCTTATTCGTTTTATATGAATTGGTGAATGAATCGTTATGAATTATGAATGATGATTTGGATGATAATGAATGATGGATAGGATAGATAGCGATCTGCTATTCAGAAACGATACTCGTTTCAACAGATAGAGAGAGATTTCAAATCTCTAAAACACGATGGTTTTAAACTAGAAAACGCATACTTCATTACCGAGGCTAGGCCTCTATTTATACAGAGATAAAGTAGGAGGAATAGTTCACATCCTACATCATTGCACACTAATAATTTACACCTACCGCACTACTGGGTGGCCGACAGGCCTTACATTATTGCCTTACATAATTACTAAAATACAAAATTCGTAGCAGAACTCACGGGCGAAAAATATACCTGCATAATTGTAGATGGATTTAATTGTAAACGAACGAATTATTGATCGTAGGTCCATATGCTTTTTCGTTGTATACGGATTTGAATTGAATTGCGATGATGATGAAATTAATTATGTTTTAGAGATTTAAAACCATCGTGTTTTAGAGATTTGAAATCTCTCTCTATCTGTTGAAACGAGTATCGTTTCTGAATGGCAGATTGCTATCTATCCTATCCATCATTCATTATCATCCAAATCATCATTCATAATTCATAACGATTCATTCACCAATTCGTATAAAACGAATAACACACCTGGACCCTCATCAATTATCATCACAATTAATTTCATCATTCATTCACAATTATGCAGGTATATTTTTCTCCCGTGAGGCGGAATTAGTGGGCGAAAAATACCTGCATAATTGTGAATGAATTGGATTGTAAACGGACGAATTATTGATCGTAGAGTCCATATGTTTTTTCGTTGTATACGGATTTGAATTTTGCACTCAAAAAGCATATGGACCTACGATCAATAATTCGTTCATTTACAATTCAATCCATCTACAATTAATGCAGGTATATTTTTCGCCCGTGAGTTCCGCTAGAGGGTCCAGGTGTCTTATTCGTTTTATATGAATTGGTGAATGAATCGTTATGAATTATGAATGATGATTTGGATGATAATGAATGATGGATAGGATAGATAGCGATCTGCTATTCAGAAATGATACTCGTTTCAACAGATAGAGAGAGATTTCAAATCTCTAAAACACGATGGTTTTAAACTAGAAAACGCATACTTCATTACCGAGGCTAGGCCTCTATTTATACAGAGATAAAGTAGGAGGAATAGTTCACATCCTACATCATTGCACACTAATAATTTACACCTACCGCACTACTGGGTGGCCGACAGGCCTTACATTATTGCCTTACATAATTACTAAAATACAAAATTCGTAGCGGAACTCACGGGCGAAAAATATACCTGCATAATTGTAGATGGATTTAATTGTAAACGAACGAATTATTGATCGTAGGTCCATATGCTTTTTCGTTGTATACGGATTTGAATTGAATTGCGATGAATGATGAAATTAATTATGTTTTAGAGATTTAAAAACCATCGTGTTTTAGAGATTTGAAATCTCTCTCTATCTGTTGAAACGAGTATCTTTTCTGAATGGCAGATTGCTATCTATCCTATCCATCATTCATTATTATCCAAATCATCATTCATAATTCATAACGATTCATTCACCAATTCGTATAAAATGAATAACACACCTGGACCCTCATCAATTATCATCACAATTAATTTCATCATTCATTCACAATTATGCAGGTATATTTTTCGCCCGTGAGGCGGAATTAGTGGGCGAAAAATAACTGCATAATTGTGAATGAATTTGATTGTAAACGGACGAATTATTGATCGTAGGTCCATATGTTTTATCGTTGTATACGGATTTGAATTTTGCACTCAAAAAGCATATGGACCTACGATCAATAATTCGTTCATTTAAAATTCAATCCATCTACAATTATGCAGGTATATTTTTCGCCAGTGAGTTCCGCTAGAGGGTCCAGGTGTCTTATTCGTTTTATATGAATTGGTGAATGAATCGTTATGAATTATGAATGATGATTTGGATGATAATGAATGATGGATAGGATAGATAGCGATCTGCTATTCAGAAACGATACTCGTTTCAACAGATAGAGAGAGATTTCAAATCTCTAAAACACGATGGTTTTAAACTAGAAAACGCATACTTCATTACCGAGGCTAGGCCTCTATTTATACAGAGATAAAGTACGAGGAATAGTTCACATCCTACATCATTGCACACTAATAATTTACACCTACCGCACTACTGGGTGGCCGACAGGCCTTACATTATTGCCTTACATAATTACTAAAATACAAAATTCGTAGCAGAACTCACGGGCGAAAAATATACCTGCATAATTGTAGATGGATTTAATTGTAAACGAACGAATTATTGATCGTAGGTCCATATGCTTTTTCGTTGTATACGGATTTGAATTGAATTGCGATGACTGATGAAATTAATTATGTTTTAGAGATTTAAAACCATCGTGTTTTAGAGATTTGAAATCTCTCTCTATCTGTTGAAACGAGTATCGTTTCTGAATGGCAGATTGCTATCTATCCTATCCATCATTCATTATCATCCAAATCATCATTCATAATTCATAACGATTCATTCACCAATTCGTATAAAACGAATAACACACCTGGACCCTCATCAATTATCATCACAATTAATTTCATCATTCATTCACAATTATGCAGGTATATTTTTCTCCCGTGAGGCGGAATTAGTGGGCGGAAAATACCTGCATAATTGTGAATGAATTGGATTGTAAACGGACGAATTATTGATCGTAAGTCCATATGTTTTTTCGTTGTATACGGATTTGAATTTTGCACTCAAAAAGCATATGGACCTACGATCAATAATTCGTTCATTTACAATTCAATCCATCTACAATTATGCAGGTATATTTTTCGCCCGTGAGTTCCGCTAGAGGGTCCAGGTGTCTTATTCGTTTTATATGAATTGGTGAATGAATCGTTATGAATTATGAATGATGATTTGGATGATAATGAATGATGGATAGGATAGATAGCGATCTGCTATTCAGAAATGATACTCGTTTCAACAGATAGAGAGAGATTTCAAATCTCTAAAACACGATGGTTTTAAACTAGAAAACGCATACTTCATTACCGAGGCTAGGCCTCTATTTATACAGAGATAAAGTAGGAGGAATAGTTCACATCCTACATCATTGCACACTAATAATTTACACCTACCGCACTACTGGGTGGCCGACAGGCCTTACATTATTGCCTTACATAATTACTAAAATACAAAATTCGTAGCGGAACTCACGGGCGAAAAATATACCTGCATAATTGTAGATGGATTTAATTGTAAATGAACGAATTATTGATCGTAGGTCCATATGCTTTTTCGTTGTATACGGATTTGAATTGAATTGCGATGAATGATGAAATTAATTATGTTTTAGAGATTTAAAACCATCGTGTTTTAGAGATTTTAAATCTCTCTCTATCTGTTGAAACGAGTATCGTTTCTGAATGGCAGATTGCTATCTATCCTATCCATCATTCATTATCATCCAAATCATCATTCATAATTCATAACGATTCATTCACCAATTCGTATAAAACGAATAACACACCTGGACCCTCATCAATTATCATCACAATTAATTTCATCATTCATTCACAATTATGCAGGTATATTTTTCGCCCGTGAGGCGGAATTAGTGGGCGAAAAATACCTACATAATTGTGAATGAATTGGATTGTAAACGGACGAATTATTGATCGTAGGTCCATATGTTTTTTCGTTGTATACAGATTTGAATTTTGCACTCAAAAAGCATATGGACCTACGATCAATAATTCGTTCATTTACAATTCAATCCATCTACAATTATGCAGGTATATTTTTCGCCCATGAGTTCCGCTAGAGGGTCCAGGAGTCTTATTCGTTTTATACGAATTGGTGAATGAATCGTTATGAATTATGAATGATGATTTGGATGACAATGAATGATGGATAGGATAGATAGCGATCTGCTATTCAGAAATGATACTCGTTTCAACAGATAGAGAGAGATTTCAAATCTCTAAAACACGATGGTTTTAAACTAAAAAACGCATACTTCATTACCAAGGCTAGGCCTCTATTTATACAGAGATAAAGTAGGAGGAATAGTTCACATCCTACATTATTGCACACTAATAATTTACATCTACCGCACTACTGGGTGGCCGACAGGCCTTACATTATTGCCTTACATAATTACTAAAATACAAACCACATCACACCACTCAAAAATTCGTCCGTTTACAATCCAATTCATTCACAATTATGCAAGTATTTTTCGCCCGCTAATTCCCTACTTTCTCTCTCTAGAATTACTCTCAACTAGAGGGTTCATCCCTCCATACTTATATCCCTCCATACTTATAGTAGAGGACTGACTTGACCGTCGGAGGGTGGTCCTGGGGCTCCGGCCTCGGGACTCCTTCTAACGGGTTCTTTCTTGTTTGCAGCACACTTCAAAGCTCGGGACAAGGATGAATGGCACGTGGGACCCGTTATTCAATCTACCAGAGCTGAGAATGACGGGTCTCGCTTCCAATTCGCTCCTTCCGGAACCTCCATCATCCGTTCGGTATGTTCCTTCGGAGGTGGTCCATCTACCCTCCTTCCGGAGGTGATTCTTTCACCCTCCGTTAGGGATGTGCTTTCCTTGTTTCTCAACTAGGGTGGACATCATGAATGGGTCGTTCAGAATGATGTCCTCCATCCGCCATTCGTCATGAAATCCTCCAGCTGTCCTTCGTTGTGAAACCTTCCATCCTTTAGTACAACGACCACCATCGACCCTCCGGTATAATGCCCTCCATCAGCCCTCCGGTATGAGTGGCAGGCTGAGATGGGACCACAAGAGGCCAATGCCGGAGTGACATGTGGCGGCGGGAAAATAATATGCAAAAATAGGCCTCAGCAATATTCGAACTCGGGTCTCCATGGTAACAAGCCAACGCCTAACCATTGGACTTAGAGTCCAATGCTTGGTATGTATCCCCTTTTTTATTCTTTTAACATGTATCTTGGGCTGGGTTGGGCAAATAAGATTTGGGCTTGTTTATCAATCAGTTCATTCTTTTAACATTTACTAGTAGTACATGTACATTATCAAAATTGGTTTATGAAGAATCAGAGGATCACGGATATAATTTGATATATTGTAATTAAAAGACGTTAACTCCTTCCTACCGCACGTTTTTTTATTGGTTAAATAAAAGACCTTTTTTTGCAACAATTGGGAAATTTAATACGCATCCCTGCAAGTCACGTGCGATGATAATGATACGAGGGCACATGCATGCATCATTGACTTTTGTATATTGTATCTTTCTAGATACAGTTATACGAAGTAACATATAAGAACAAACAAACAAAAATAAAGGATGCATGATCAAAAAAAAATCCGAAGAAGCAACACATGTTTAGTCTCAGTCGCAGCAGAAGGACGGTTGAGCTCGGACTTCTCCCGATTAGTCTTTCAAACTTTTTGTACAATGAACTTCGAAACCCGCCGGGCGTTAAGGTCAAATCCTTTCCTCCGGCCGCTTCCTGCGTGGAACCTTTCACAAGTGCTTTCGACCACTAAGCAAGTATTGATCCTTACAATGATCCTTCGGAACTTATGGTGGTCCATCAGCATTTCGATTACTGTTTGGTGGTCACTTTTTCGTCCAGTTCAAGTTTCAAATTCCGCGCTTAGGCACGGGAAGAACTTATGCCCACCGATGTTACCAGCAACACCAAGTGGGCCTATAAAAGGCACTCATATCATCCTCTCGGCCTATTTCACAGTCAATCATTGAATTCTCACTTTCGACCTTGTTTACATGTTTCGAACTTCATTTTAACCATCTCTAAATATTCATCCGGATGACTTTATACGCATTCATACCTTCGTTCGGCTTTCTAAACTTTCATTCGGTCTTCTAAACTTCGTTCTATACCCATAACAATTCTGCCCATTCGGTTAGCTGAAAGGAAATGTTCAACATAAGCTATGTAGCACAAGTTATGTTTGTACAATAATCATCCAACTATATAATGATGAAAGTCTAACGATCGTTCAAGTTCTCGAATTCACTTCGTAGCCGCTCATTGTCACACCAATATACGAGCCAAAGGTTTGATGCAACGAAACCCATTTATCTCACATAGTCGGAGTGACCTTCGTTCTCTTTTCCTCCAACGTTTCTGGGTCGACCCCAAAAATTTATGTATTGTATTGCTACTTTGGAGCTCTTCTAGTTCTATCTTTTTCTAGCTCAAACCACTGGCTAGAAAAACTTGCAATTTTTGGAAATAATAAACTCTAACTAGCGCATATATAACTCCCCTCAATCATTGACTTCTATCGTTGTTCAACCTTTATGTTTTAACCCTTGTAAACATTATAATTTTATCTCTGATCTTCGGCCATTGGCCATTGTCACTCGGTCACTTGGGTTCCCTCCGGTCTCGTAACCTCCGTTATACGGTCATAACTACTTCTTTATTTTCCTGTTCGAACTTAAACCTTCATAAGTTCCAACCATCTGGTCCAATTTTTCTCGCTCCGGTCAACGGTATCGATGCTACATCCGGGAATAGGAGCACGACGACCTTCGACCTGACCTCTGGACAGCCTTGGGGCCCTACTTTTTGACCTGTTCCACTACGTCATTCTCTACGTCGCTACTTCTGGTCCGTCTCTTCCGTACCGTTTCCGGAGGAACGGTCAACCAAAAAAAAATAATAATAATCACACGCCAAGAACAGTTGCAAGATTCAAGATACAGCGGGTCAATAGCAAACATCAGCAACTCAAAAATCCATCTTTAACGGAGACCTTTTTTCCAGCAAAATCTTAAATGACTTCATCAACAAGAACACTATAACCCATTTCAAATTCATACATATATAAAAAGAAAAGAAAAAAAAGGAGAAATCGAAAGAGGTATTCGTGATGGAAGTTTTTCACAAACTGGAGTAATTATTGCAAGCGGTGGTTTAACTTAAACTTCAGTTTCCGAAGTTAGGATAAAAGCATAAATAAAGGGCGATCGGTTTATAGTTGTGGCGGAGAAAGAGATAAAAGATATGTTGATATTGGATATACTGTATTTTTTAGTGAGATAGAAAGTTAGGTGAGATGGGAAAAGTCTAAAAGTAGCGATGAAAAACGATTATTTTAAAAGCATTGGCCGTGAAATATTTGCTAAATACATAAAGCTATAAGATTCTATATACATGAAAAATGTTGCTGACTTTTTAACCAAAGATTTAATGCGGTCCGGCTTCGTAACCTCTCATCTTCGTAGCCTTTCTTGGGACTGACACGCCAAAAAACGTGGATGTCTCGACAACAATGCGTCATCATCATTATCGTAGTCATGATATATGGTTACTTTCGGTCCAACTTGTGAATTTGTTGAGTTATGGACTTCCTAAAAAACTACATATATAAGGAGGTAACGTTATAAACATGATATTCACTCTCACGGCGCTATTATGGGTGGCGTATACAAGGGAAACGGGGCTCCTAAAATCAAATGCGTCAAAATAGTAATCTTACATTATACCACTCTAAATTTTAAAATGATCCTTTAATTAAATATTATAGTAATCCGGTCATGGAATTTAAAACTAAAAATTATCTTATTCGTTCAAGTTCAACAACTTTTATAAATACAATCTTGGAGCGACAATGTTAGGAACTCACTAACTTGTTATCAATCTCTCGTCTTCGGTACCAACATGTTAGTTATAAGACTTCGGTTGTGTGGAGATCAATATAAAGATTAATGCTTTGAGCCACCATTCTTTACTATTACCAACAGGAAAATATTTACATTTGACCGGTGTATTAAAATATTGGGACATAATGTTGAATTTACGATAGTTGACATCCGACCGTCAAATATGGAAAACAACACGTGTTGATATTTAACATCCATGGATAACGTTTCTATTAATTATTGATTATGTTGTTTAATACTTTGTTTTATTTAAGTTCAACGATACTAATAAGGTATAGCACCGTTGAACCGGGGGAGTATAATGGTATAATACCTTCATCATTATTGCAGCCCTGTTGTGACCTGACTTCTGTATTGATAAAAATGAAATATTGTGTTTATCATATCTAACGGAAAAGGCAAAAAAAAGCTTTCATGTTTCACTTTGCAGGGATAATTATATGAGGTTCCACATGCGTGACAATTACAAGAAAATAGACATAACATCATAATGACTCCGGCGGAGATTAGCTACCTCCGATCGATTAATGTGGTCAATGTCTATCCGGGGTATATTTACTTACAGGCATAATTTTACCCCAAAAAGTGCGAAGTCACTAGGGAAGGCTGAGGTATATTTACCAACGAGCATAATTTTACCCCAAAAAGTGCGAAGTCACTAGGGAAGGCTGAGGTATATTTACCAACGAGCATAATTTTACCCCAAAAAGTGCGAAGTCACTAGGGAAGGCTGAGGTATATTTACCAACGAGCATAATTTTACCCCAAAAAGTGCAAAGTCACTAGGGAAGGCTGAGGTATATTTACCAACGAACATAATTATACCCCGAAGGTGCACGACACCCGGGACGTCATTCACAAAATTATACCCCGAAGGTGCAAGGCACTAGGGACGTCATTCATTGCTCTACCCCAGAAGTGCCAGTCACTAGGGACGTCATTAATAAAACAACTCAAAACGGAGTATATGATATCTCACACAGGTAGCAAGGTCCGATCATGTAAGCAAAAGCTAATCTAAACAATAAGCGTCCCAAACATATAAACGTGTACCTCCGGAGCTATGTAAGTAGCAAAGGTAATAAAAAAAAAAAACAAGTGTTTGGCGTACGTTTATGATTAAAAAATAAATAAATTATATATAAAGGTACTTCGCGAAAATCATGATTTTGGTAGAGAAGTTGTGTTTTATTTGTGCAGAAAACAAAGGGATGATAGAAAAAGCATGTATGACTTTCGGCTTTCAGCCTCCGGCCAACCATGCACCTTGTGGATGGTCCATAGCCATTTGGAAGGAATTGTGAAAAATATATATAAATAAGGACGTAGAAAATACAATACAAAGTTAGAGTATATCATCATTGATCAAGGATACAACGATACTATACTGGGGGGACATGTTGACGTATGTGGTCTGATAGACCCGGCCTGAATGCACTTAAAGTATTACATCATCAGTCTTCTACTAATAATGCAATACAGGGGGGGACATGTTGACGTATGTGGTCTGATAGACCCGACCTGAATGCACTTTAAGTATTACATCATGAGTCTTCTACTAATAATGCAATACTTGGGGGACATGTTGACGTATATGGTCTGATAGACCCGATCCGCCAGGACACAGGATGAAAGACATGGATGGAAGGCACAGGATGGAAGACATGGATGGAAGGTGCATGATGGAAGGCATAGGATGGAAGGCACAGGATGGAAGACACGGATGGAAGGCGTATGATGGAAGGCTGAGGATGGAAGACATGGACGAAAGACATGTGGACGGAAGGCATGAGCGGAAGACCCAGGATGAAGGGCGCGCGTGGATGAAGGGCGTGTGTACCTACCACCCAGGTTTTAAGGGGATATGTTCCCTATGATGATATCATCTACAGTAGTTCAGGTACTATATATACACCACCCTTGGTGGTTGTATACACACACTACACCTCCTACCTATAGGTGATGTAATAATAAATAACATATCAAATAAATAAACGCAGCGGAAAACATCACCAACAAGGATCCATATAGCCATATGATCAATCATAGAATTAAACAAATAAGTTTTATACCTTTGTAGCGTGATCCGGGTAACACCACCAATATCACCACCACGATGGAATGCAAGAAACCAAAAGATCAATAAGGTTGATCTTCTCTAAGTTTGAAACACACTACACGTCATCGATCACCACCCGATGCTAGTCTTGACCTCGTAACAATGATCCTTGATGCATCTACAATAGAATGAGCAAAGAAGGGATCAAGAAAACACAAAACCCTAATCTTGGTGTGTTTAATTTCTTGGCTTTCTTGAGGAGAGGGAGAGTAAATCACTCCTTAATTGTGGTTAGTCATAATTGTGATTAATATGGTTCAAAATAGATTTGACCTTATCGAATTACAATTACACTTAGCACCTCATAAAAGCTCATAAGCCCCTCCAAACCCTTCATAAAGGTCGGCCATCATGAGGCCCATAATGGGTTTGCTCATTGTTGGTCCAATCCAAAAACGTTAAGTCTAACTTCGTATTTGATGTCCCGTTATAGTTCCCTTGTTACATAGCCGTTTATTTATTGTAAATACGATAATTACAATCTATAAAATGATGTCTTTGTGTATAAGTGTGTGACCCCATAGGCTCACATATGTCTAGCCATATAATTATTAATTATGACACGAGCATTTTATATATTGTAAATACGATAATTACAATCTATAAAATGATGTCTCTGTGTATAAGTGTGTGACCCCATAGGCTCACATATGTCTAGCCATATAATTATTAATTATGACACGAGCATACTCCAACAGCTCCCACTTGGGACGTCATAATAATCAAGTAATTATACAAGCAATGGTTAGCGTCTAGCAACACGCCAATGCCCCTAGAAATATGTGAGGTTAGTTTCTTAAACGTTTCATTTAAATGGTTTATATGTCATCCATCCTTTTGTTACAGATACCTGGTTGATCATTAGACATGGATCAAAAGTCATTCTAATAGTTCAACTATTATGTTTCTCGATATAGATATCGAACAAGATTACCAATTGGATTAAGATTCATCTTAATCTCATTTGGGTACGGCCATACAAACATCTATCCAATTCATCGAGGGGCCCAATAGTGTCTAACTCCATGACATGTGGAGGAACAAATCCTATTTTGACTGCACGTGTCATTCATGTGCTTCATATCACTCCTGAAGATGGTCTTTATAACTACCTTATTCAGGACAACATTTAACCACATCAAGGAATGAAATTCCACACATGCAAGACCTACTTGCATCTCAAGTCTAAGGATAGGAGACATAACCACTTGCGAGATTCACTATTGATGACGATCCATGTAGTGAAACTCGTAGGTTGGGTCAATCCAATGTTCATCACAATGAACAACATGTGAGTTTGGCAAATAAATCACCAACACGCTCACATTTGCCTTAATTTGATGATACTCCCGTATCGTCAACTGGCAATGGACAATTTTAGAATAAATAAATTTATTCATGGATTAAACATGCAAATATAGAACATAGTAGTATAAATGAAGACGATCATACCAGGTATATCAATTCATTATATGATACGACTACTTACAGTTCCATTATCCAAATACTAAAAACAGATATGCATAAGACTACTCATAGGTAGGAATCCGAAGTTCCCACCATGATCAAATTATGTTGTACACGACAACAAGTAGTCATCCGAGTAAACTTTGAGAATACTTATTTCAAAACTCATGAAAGGTTTGAACGATGATTTTCCTTTGTATGTGTGCATCTAAGTACAAGACGAGTGTTGCAACAATACATTCCATAGGGTGTTTGAAGCTAGCAAAACACCTACATTAGACAGTCATCTATACAGTTTCTCAAACTATAAAGTATTCTTATTCTTTTAATGTATAACGCATTAATGCTCTCAGTCGAGCACATCTAGTCAGCAATTTCATCATTCATGGTGACATCCTACCATGACTAGGGTTGAGTATCATCTCAGTTAAATAAGCATCAGCGTATGCAAACAAAACAGAGTTCCTCATATATCTGTAAACTTTTGAACATATCTTTGGTCCTTTGTAGGTCTATTATAATGTTTGTTTAACATTTATCTAATGACTTTCACTTAGATATTTGTTGTTATCAAATCATCTTGCATTCATGCAAATGATATATACATAGTCCAATGCGTAATATGACTTACATGATGAATCCTTTAGTCGAACATAAGATTTCCACTCATGTGTTCAATCTCATCAAGTGAGATTGATCATTGAGACTCCCCTCAATAATGTGTCATATTATGTTTAGACTTAATAACCGCTTATGTTTATTCTAATAAACATATACATAACAAGGTTGTATGTCTTATTTTACAAATCCCTCAAGAGAAACTTCATTCCAAGCTAAGGATTAAAGTCTAGCTTAGATGGAATATTGTTTCTAATATGTTAATGACATATGAGATTTAAGAAAATAAATACAGTGCTCCAACTTGCTCTTAGTGAACTTAGGAATAATCTTATTAATCAAAATCAAATTAATGATTTTATAATTAACTCAAGATCTTTGCTCTTAGATGCATGATCTAATCCACACATGGATTATTTTATCTTGTATACATAATAAAGATTATATGGATTCATAAACCCTTTTGATTACTCATCGTCCTCGCAAAGGTAATCAACAAGAAAAGTGTTTTGATATCCTATTGTCATATTTCATTTACATGAAAACAGGTATGAAAATTAATCATCTTTATACATTTAATGTTTGTAGATAGGAAGATTTAATCATAGTCAATTCTTGAGTATGAGTAAACTCTTTTTACTACGCGTGCATTAAATGTGTGTACAAGTTTGTCCTTTTGAGTCGTCTCTTCAAGAAACTCATTCTTAACCTCACAGTCTAACTGATTGGTAAGAGATCAATCAAACTCCATGAGTGATTGTCTTTCAAGGACTGCATCTTAACATTCATAGTTTTGAGCTATTCATCAGATACAATATCTGATAATGCATCTCAGTAGTTAGCAGGTTCACCATGATCCTCTAACTTATGTCCCTCAGCATTGATATAAAAACTATATCATTCAGGTGCAAGAGGTATCCTTGCGGATTTATGAATGAGAGATATCAATCTATGGTTTAACATATGCATGTTCAACCTTAGTATGACATTAGCAAGTGTACTCAGAAGGTTGTGTATTTAGTTCTTGAATAACTTGAAGGTCTAAAGGTACTCCCACTTGCTTTTGTATGTAGAGACTAATCTCTAGATACTTAGCATCTTAGTAACAATAAATTGTTTTCAAGTGGGACATCCAAAATACACCATTAGTTCTTGACTCTAGTTTGTTAATTACTTACTCTTAAGTAGTTAACAAATTCAGAACTTCAATTAAGACATAATGAGATTCATCCCATGCCATAATACAATGGTGTCTTAAATTCCTTCTGGGTTGGAATCATATTGAGTGTACACATGGCACACCCAATTTCTAATCTTGATAGCTTTGGAGGTAAAACAGTTTAAGTCATCAATGATCAAACAATATCAATAGTGTTTGATTTTCCATGATGGACATACCATAAAGTTGTGGTATTCCATGAGGACTGATGTTGTGAGACTATCACACAACTCATTAGATGAACTTATACTTTTGGGCTTACATATCTACCAACCAAGTCAAACCAGATGGCATCAATAGTAATTTTAGCCTACTGCATACTTTACATCATGTGCATGTTTTGACTAGAAAACATAAACATTTAATATTATACGTCGTAAGTGTACATGTCTTAATAAGAAGACATAACAAATCAACGTCTTACTTTACGTTATAAGTCTTTCAACAATTAACGGAAATTATGTTTGTGTCTTTACAAGAGACCTAAACATATTCAACTAAAGTAATTACGAGCGCCGACACTTGGCCTCAACAGTAAATTCAAGTTAATTTCATACTTCATGATTATGGCTTTACAAGAAAACATAATCATACTTACTAAACGATTCAGTGAATATGTTGAAGTAGCTTTTCATGTTATCTTGATATTTGTTCTAATTAGGGCAACCTACATTTTATGTGTAGAAGTCTTAGTAGAATCTAAGTTTCTTACCTTTCAGTCAAGAAAAACTATTAGTCATATTGTTATATGTTGTACCTTACACACAATTAAGATTTATCCCACTTGTGCATGGCACAACATCATGAGAGTATACAAGCACCACTATGCTCGTGTATTTGTATGAGCAATATGAAAATGTCTAAGATAACATATGATTTTTAGTCAAAATCAAAATATAGATATGTAGAACTTTATCTTTTTAATAATGAATCATGCATAATGATTTTATAGATAACATTTCAGGAAGCAACATCAGAAACACGACAAGTCATCTCATAAAATTTATGCAATGGTTCTTATATAAACTATGACACTTAACATGTGGAAAGTAATGTATTATTTCAAGACAATCTGAAAATAAGATGGGCAAGTTGTAAGGTATTAAAGCTTACAACTCCCACTGGATTAGACAACATTACATGTGTTTCGTCACCAGTAGTATAATCACGTAGCTCCCACTGGATTAGACAACATTTAAATGTGTTACGTCACCAGTGGAGAGTGAGTGGCGATTGGATACTTTCCATCTTTCTTTGAATAGCTACACATTATTGCTAATGTGAGTCACTTTGACTAGTAAACATGTACTTAGGTATTCAAGGAAGTGCATCAAGTTCTAACATATAGATGATGGGCTAGCCATCATTGCTATTTTAACTTGAAAATAGGCATGCATTTCCTCCATGATTGGTCTACTTCACCACAAGGGTATATAGGACCATAGTGGGTTTATTGGGTTATGACAAACTGCTAGGTAATCATGCTAGTAATTGCCTTTACCACTTTGCGATTTATTGATATTTCCGTCTTCTAATTATTTGAACTCATTTTAGTTTGGTAGCTATAGAAAACGTGTTCTCTAGTTATTCAGATATCTTATATTTCTTCATGGTTTCAAAACCGAAACTAGGTTTATGAAACAATCTTGGAAGAATAAGATGTGTAACCATACTTAACCGTTTTGACTTTTACAAGACATCACGATTTCTAGAGTAGGTATTCTTTGAGTTTAATTAGAATTAGGGAAATTCAAATATTCCTATTAAGGCTTTTCCTTATAAAGAAAAAGGATAGGAATAAGTCTCTTTCTTACAAGGAAAGAGTGACTCAGTTCGTACTTTTAACATGTAGGTCCTAGTTAATACGTAAAACACAATCTACTCAACTAGATTAACCACGATAACAACTACTTATTAAGCTACGAAATGTAAATAACAATAAGTAATGATATACGATAGATTATAGATGAATAGAGAAGAGATTAAGAGAAGAATAATTGGATGATTAACATTCACTATAAACTTGGACAGAGCTTTCGCATGAGAATGAAAACCAACAACTAGAATGAGCTCCCTAACCCTCTATCTATAGGCTAGGATTAGGGCAACTCTTACATGAAACTTTCTAGAAGGAATTACACATAAAAGGCCGGCCCATGGACTTCTAAAGGACCGAACCTATAATCACTAACATAAAGTCCATATCGAGCAACACTTTAGTGGAAATGAACAAGACTTGAAAAATAAATAAAACGTGTTCCTAACAATCTCCCCCTAAGTCTTGGTCATCAATGTTGCTTGATGTCATCTTTGCTTCTTGGGCTTCAGACGTCTTCATAATCTTCGTTCTTTTGTTCATGATATGATATGGTACTAATCTGCCGTTCTCCAATGGTCTTTGATACTGGTGTCTTCACTTCTTCTCCACCATGCTCATATATCTTTTGACTTTCGCTCTGTTATTTGTTCTCACATCTTTAATCTTTAACTTGTGAAAGGTTGTAGTGCTTGAACTTTGACTTTTCATTAACAACTTTGAACTTTTGCTGTCTTGAGTCTTTGTGAGAACTAATTTTCAGGATATGAGTATGATGGAGTCTTGATGGTGGTAGAACTCCAGGTCTTCATGATCCTCCGCAGCAGCAGCAGCAGCAGCACGAACCAACCGGCACTTACAGATTTGAACTTTGAGATCATCAACAACATAGTGTGAAGACTTTCTCTAATCCAAACCCAGGCCGTTCTGAACCGGATACCCAAGAAAGGGCTAACACGGACACACCGAAGTGCACCCACGATTCAGTGAGTCGCTGGAGATCACCCCACGACTGTAGACCGTTTTGGAACAGACACTAAGCGTAACCCACAAGGAGTTACCGAAGTGACCTGCTGTCAGGGTTGTTTGATGTTACCCTGGCAGGATTTCCATTCTATCACTAAGAATCACAATTGTGAATTCTCTCAAGAATGTTCTTGGCAGATTGCTAGGATCTGCGAAGGACACTTTCCTAATTTACAACTGATGCCCATGATGTAGAACACCAGTGTAATTCTAAGTGTACCTAAGAGATCTTTGATGAATCTCATGGCTCTAGACTCAATTAGTGCACATTTGTTTGGTCGTCGGAGGCGTGGAGCAGATTGCCTCCTTTTCAATATCAACACTCTCGTAATGAGAGGTCGATAGGTTATGAAGGGTTCTCCGTGTGAATGAAACAAATGTCTTTTGAGAGACACTTGAGTGGCTTAGAAGGTTTAGTGCAGTGCGTCACTGGGTCCATGACGACTTTTGTCTTCAATACCGGTGATGCTCAGTCAACCAGTAGATTATGAATTGAACCCGGTGTCTGCCCTAAGGTTGAACAAATGGAGGGCTATTTCTTTTCACCCTTTTCTTTGCTTTTCTTTTTAATTCTTCAACCCCTTCTTTCTCCTTTCATTCATTTTCTCCTTTTTTGTATCATACCTAGGACTTTCTAGTTCTAAACTATGGGATTTGTCCTTGGGTAGATCCCTCCGGCTCTGGCGGATCATAGGACGGTTTTCCTTAACCTTAGTCACCTTATTACTCCATGACTATCCTATGTTGATGCCATTTACCAAAACCTTTGATAAATCTCTCAAAGTGTCGATGATTGTAAAAACATTTTATTAACACCTTGAGAGTTTTGTGTTTTTCAGAAGGACTCCCCCTTAACATGTGCTCATAAGTAATTAATTTGAAATTTGCACATGTCGGGAAGAGTGGGCACTTTTGAATTGATTGATTTTCAATGAATATGATCATCGCGAGACACGCTTACATCACTAGTAAACTAGCTTGAAATTATTACCTGTCCAGATCACATTCAAGGAAATTCGCTCGAAATCGGTACATTCTACTCAAACACGTCTGTTGCGAGACACGTTTACATCACCAGATGAACTGGCTTGAAATTATTACCCGTCCGGGACATGTCCTTTCGACTACTGACTTTCCTACCGTTAATTCGAGGGTCAATTCTGAGTCGAGCACCTATGAGATTCCAGCCATGAGACACCATATTTTGATCATATTTTACTTCTCCCCCTCAAAAATAGCATACTCATGATGTTTTTGAAAAACTTTTATGATTAAAATATGCTATTTTTTGAGTTTTAGGGAAGAATTTCAAGAACTTTTGTTTTTCAGAACAAAGATTATATTTGCAAATACTCCCCCTTGACGAGGGAATACTTGTTCTTATGAGCAGAATGTTTGAAAAAACTTAGAAAACATTCTGGTTTAATTCTACTCATAAGAAAGAAGCTTTCGCTCCTTTGATCAGGATTGAGGCACTGAAGCGTACCTCAGGGTCCTTTCTTTAGGGTCCGAGTTGTGCACTGTTATGTGTACACAAGCCGTAATGTCACAAGCATATGGTAAGAATAGTGAAATAAGAATTGATGAATTATGAACTCAAATGCTTACATCAACCTCCTTTGCTAAACTTTGTGAATTCTAGGTCCGTCCTTTGATATAGTCTGATAGGAAATGGTGGACGACCGCCAACATAACACTCTAGTCTCCTAATCTGATCCCTATGGTACAACCTTCTTTCAATCTTCAAAATGAACTGCATCACTTGTTTGAGCTCATTATGTGTCCACCTTGTTGACTTTCTCAACTCATGATCTCGAACTCAAAGAACTAACCCATCTCTAACGTTTTTCAGCGTATCGTCACAGAATTTATGAATCTCGTGAAATGACATGAAATGGTTTGTATGTGTTGCACTTCTGTAGACGAACCCAAAGACTGGGTATTTCTTCATGGTATATTGAGCATCGCGGTTGTTTTCCAAGAAGATTATGGGCTCAACGAGATTTGTTATTACTAATAAATATCCTAACCAATACAACAACTACTAGGAATGATCAAAGAAATAAGAGTGGAACTTGTAATATTAGCTTCATATAAATCACACACTTAAAGCAATGATACAAACCCTAATGACTACAATACCTTGAGAGCACCTTAAGAACACCAACCTCCCAAGTGAGGATGGGAGGTTCTATTTATAGTATTTGTGATGGATGGGCTTGGACTTGGGTGGGCTATTACATGGGCTTCTTTAATACAATACATAACATATAAGCTTAAGTCCAAGCCCTATTGACTAAATATACTAATTACACAACGACACGATCAATACAATAAATAAAGACAATGACCATCGCTTTTTATAAATCCTAACAATCTCCCCCTAAGGGATGGTCATTCAAATGTTGCTTGGAGTGAGTTGGTCTTTTGTCTTCATTTCCATGTGCTTCGTGTGTCGTTGTATAATAGTCTTTGTTCTTGTTCCTTCATGCTATGTGATCTTCAAAGAATCGTCTTTGTGGATGTTCTTGCCTTCAATCAGTATCTTCATGTGATTGTGACGTCGTGACCTTCAACATACTCATACCTCTTCTCCTTATGCTAACAATCTCCCCATAATCTTTCATCATGTGACATATGAACTTGTTCTTGACATCTTGATTAGCCTCTTGACTTTGTTGTTACACTTTGTCTTTAACTTGATCTTTTTGTCTTGAACCTTTTACACATGAGCTTTGTAGGGGATGTTCTTCATAAGTATGAGTATGCTGAGGTGAAGATGTTTGATGTATCAGATGATGGTGGATGAATGTTCGTCGGTAGCTGCATAAAACAGTTAGCAATAATACGTCCAGCGCTTACAGATTTGAACTTCGAGATTGTCAACAGCATAGTGTGAAGACTTTCTCTAATTCAAACCCAGGCCGTTCTGAACCGGATACCCTCGAGAGGGCTTACACGGACACACCGAAGTGCACCCACGATTCAGTGAGTCGCTGGAGATCACCCCACGACTGTAGACCGTTTGAAGCACGTAACCATCATGATGTAAATGGCAAGATCTGTAGATCTCATTAAGACTCTTACAACTTGTGCTCTTTTTGGCGAACACAAGTGTATCAAATGGAAGTGTTCCTAACGAGATATTTTGATGAATCTCATGGCTCTAGACTCTATTGTACATTTTGGTTTTAAGTCATCGGAGGCATGGAGCAGAGTGCCACCTTTTCAATATCAACACATCTCGGAATGAGAGGCCGATAGATTATGTAATGTTCTCCGTGAGAAATGAAACAAATATCTTTTAAGAGATATCTGAGTGGCTAGGAGGGGTGGTGCAGTGCGTCACTGGGTCCATGACGTCTTGTCTTCAATATCAGTATCACCTTAGTGAATACCGATAGCAGATGTATTGACCCGGTTTCTGCCCTAAGTTTTCATGGAGGGCTATTTCTTTTCACCCTTTCATTCAACTTTTCTTTTTAATTCTTCAACCCCTTCTGTCCCTTTCTCATTTACTCCTTTTTTCAATCTTACCTAAGGACTTCTAATTCTAATCTATTGGAATTGTCCTTGGGTAGATCCCTCCGGCTCTGGCGGATCACAGGACGGTTTTCCTAACCTTAGTCACCTTATAACTCCATGACTATCCTAGATGTGCCATAAAACCTTTTGAAAATCTCTCAAAGTGTTTATGAGTAAACACATTTAGTTAGCACTTTGAGAGTTTTATATTTTTGAAATACTCCCCCTTCACATGTGCTCATGCATTTTTAACTAAAATTGCACATGTTGGGTAGAGTTCGCACATTTTGAATTGATCGACTTTCAATGAACATGACCTTTGCGAGACACGCTTACATCACTAGTTAGACTAGCTTGAAATTATTACCCGTCCCGGTCATATTCAAAGATCATCTCTCGAATTGGTACATTCTACTCAGACAAGTCCTTTGCAAGACACGTTTACATCACTGGAAAACCAGCTTGAAATTATTACCCGTCCCGGACAAGTCTTTTTGATAACGGACATCAAGTTTCGTCAATTCGAGGGTTAGAACTGAGTTTGTCTGGTGAGCATACTTTGAGATTCCACGAACTTTGATCACATTTTAATCACGTCCTCTCCCCTCAAAAATAGCATTGATATTTTTGATATCAACTGATTAAAATGAAAGTGTTTTTGGAGAGAGACGGATTTTTAGCATGAAAATGGAATATTTTGTATTTTTTAATTTTTATACTCCCCCTTAAAGAAAGCATATTATAAAACATTTGAGATTCAAGAGGGAGTTTCTTGAGCACAGAATTTGAGAAAGATTTTGAAAAATATTGATCATGTGCTCAAGATTCGTTTTGATTTGCCATTAACATTGCGAGTCCTGATCGGAAATAATCAGAAGTCATCAATGTAGCTCAGGTTCAGTACTGAAATGTACGAAAGCCGTAATGAAGAAAGTTTTGAGATCGACATGTTTTAGAAAATGTTTAAATGAACTCTCGCTCAAGCATCTGTACATGCCTGTATCATTGTTGAATGACATTTCTAGGTACGTACAGAATATTGATTTATACAAGAGACATGTCGTGAGAAGAATATTTTTGAATTTTGTATTTTATATTTTTTATGTCTTTATGAAATTTTATATTTTTATAATTTGTTTTTGTTGGTTTTTCAAATTTTGTATTTTGTTTTTCAAAAATATTTACATGCGAAGCATTTGGAAATAAATTCAAGAAGATTCGGGAAGACTGGCTAACTCTGCGGGAGTTAGGCTTCGCAAGCCAATTCGACGAACTAAGTTATCAAACCGCTCTTGTGGGAGGGATTTAGTAAATAGATCGGCGAGTTGGTATTCAGTCCCCACGAAAAATAATTCGACAGTACCCTCTTTGACGTGTTCCTTGATAAAGTGGTAGCGGACTCTAATATGCTTTGTCTTGGAGTGCTGAACTGGATTGCACGAGATGGCTATGGCACTTTTCGAGTCACAATACATAGGTATGTGGTCGAAAGAGTAGCCATAATCTGTGAGTTGTGTCCTCATCCATAGAACTTGGGCACAACACGCAGATAGAGACACATACTCGGCTTCTGCGGTTGAAAGCGCTGTGCAGTCTTGTTTCCTTGATGACCAGCCTACTAGCTTCTCTCCCAAAAATTGTGCTCCTCCGGATGTACTTTTTGCGGTGACTTGACAACCAGCATGATCGGCATCTGCAAAGGCTGTTAGATTGAACTCCGAATCCTACGGATACCAAAGTCCCATGTTAATGGTTCTTCGAAGGTACCGAAAGATCCGTTTAACCTCTTTGAGGTGAAGATCGGTAGGCCTTGCCTGAAACCGTGCTAATAAACAAACAGCAAATTGTATATCGGGTCGGCTAGCAGTTAAGTACATGAGAGACCCAATCATGCTCTGATATTTCTTCGAATCAATGGGTTTCCCATATAAGTCAGCACCGATTTTGGGTGAGGTGACCATTGGAGTACCAACAGAGTTACAATTTTCCATTCCATGTTTCTTTAAAATCTCAATTGTATATTTCGCTTGATTAATGAAAATACCATGATGGGATTGATGGATTTGAAGTCCAAGGAAGAATTTTAATTCGCCCATCATAGACATTTCAAATTTACTTTTCATGAGATTTGCAAAAAGTTTTGAATGTTTCGGATTAGTGGACCCAAAGATTATGTCGTCCACATAAATCTGAACAATTAAAATGTCATCATTAAACTTTTTGGTAAACAAGGTCGGGTCAATTGTTCCTTTGGAGAAATGATTTAACAGCAAGAAAGATGAGAGTTCATCGTACCATGCCCTTGGGGCTTGTTTTAGACCATAGATAGCCTTTTTGAGCTTGTAGACGTAGTCGGGATGATCTTTGTCAACGAATCCATCTGGCTGACTCACGTACACCTCTTCCTTCAGAGTTCCATTCAAGAAAGCCGTCTTGATATCCATCTGATAGACCGTGATGTTCTTGTGAGCCGCGTATGCTAAGAAAATCCTGACCGCTTCAAGTCTAGCTACTGGTGCGAATGACTCATCAAAATCGATTCCCTCTTCTTGTCTAAATCCCTTGGCCACGAGACGAGCTTTGTTGCGAATTATAGTCATCTCTTCATCCTTTTTATTCTTCCATATCCACTTAAGATCAATGACAAGTTTGTCGAGAGGTCTTGGCACTAAATCCCAAGTGTCATGAAGTCGATATTGGAGAAGTTCTTCCTGCATTGCTTCAATCCATGCATCATCTGACATTGCTTCCCGAATGTTCTTTGGCTCTTTTAAACTAACTGAGCAGGCAAAGATGCACATATCACAATCGGTAGTGAGTTGTCTTCTCGTCTGTACTGGCCTAGAAGGTTCACCAATGACATGTTCTATTGGATGGTCTTTAGTCCACTTTAACGTTGAAGGGTATCTTGAATCTAACAAATGCGTGTTTGATGGTTCATATAACCAAGAAGAAGATTCAGCAGATTCCGTAGCAAATGGGTTTTCAAATGGTTCTTCTTCTTCTAACACAGCATCGTTTTGGTATGGTTCTTCTTGATTTGGTGTTGTTGGGTTTTGCTCATCAACTATTGGTAAAATAATTTCAATTACTGGAGTGGCAGGAGTAGATGTAGATGATATTGACGTGGAGGGAGTTGGTGCTTCAGCTTCAATTGTAGTAGATGCATCTTGTGGTGGTTGTGGTGGTTGATGTTGAGCAGGTGCAGCGGAACATTGGTGTGATGTATCTATTGAAGCTCCACCATAGTATTCATCATACATAAACTCGAAGAAATTTTCCAGTTCTTGATTTGTAGGTTTATCAGTGTTAGTTGACTGAGCTCCTTGGGGTGTGAGTCCTGAACTGATGTGTCCAGAAGTTTGACTTTGTGGTGTGGGTCCTAATCCGATACGATTAGAAGCCATCGGGTTAAGTGCGGGTTCTAGAGCGAGTCTCTCAGAAGCCATTTGTGAAATCTCATCAAATTTCACATTCATCGTCTCCATTACTCTTTTCGTTCTTCTATTATACACCCTGAATGCCCTCGAGTTATCTGAATAACCAATGAAGATACCAATATCACCCTTAGCCTTCAGCTTCCCCAGATCCTCTCTGTCATTTGTAGGATAGCACAAAGCGCCAAATACATGAAGATAAGAGATATCGGGTTTTCTGTTGTTCACTAGTTCGTATGGGGTTTTATTGAATCTTGAATGGATTAGGGATCGATTTTGAGTAAAACAGGCAGTTGAAATAGCATCAGCCCATAAGAATAACGGTGCACTAGAATAGATCAGCATTGTGCGAGCAGCTTCCACAAGAGTTCTGTTTCTTCTTTCAACTACCCCATTTTGCTGTGGAGTTCTAACTGCTGATGTCTGATGAGTAATTCCAGTTTCTTCAAAATATGTTCTTAACTCCTGATTCACAAATTCCGTGCCATTGTCAGTTCTTACAATCCTAACTGGAGCTTGAAGTAGAACTTGAATTCACTTCAGAAAGGTGATGATGATTCCAGGTGCTTCGTCTTTTGATCTCAAAAACCTTACCCATGTATATCTTGAGTAATCATCAACAATCACAAGAATATACTTCTTCCCATTGATACTCTCAACTCTCATTGGGCCACATAAGTCCATGTGCAATAGATGTAACTTATCAACCGAACTGGGAACGGTTTTAGGTTTATAAGTTGCCCTTTTGCTCTTTCCTTGTTCACATGATGGACATAAGTGTTCTTTGGTGTATTTGAATTTAGGGAGACCGGTGACGATGTTGTCTTTGGCAAGCTTTATTATCGTGTCAAAGTTGAGATGGGAAAGGCATCTATGCCACAACCAGGATTTAGTGTCGTCAGCTCTTGTCATAAGACAAATTGGAGATGACGAGGCCATTTGGTTTATGTCGATAGCATAAAGATTGGTGCCACGATTTTCGGTTAAGAGATTATCACCAACCAAGTTCCTAACGAAACATGTATTTCTTCTGAATGCAACTTCTAAATCCGCATCACAAAATTGTCCGACTGAAAACAGGTTGTGTCCCAATCCTTCGACATAGTAAACTCGAGTGATCAAAAAATTCCCAAACTGTAGATCTCCATAACCTAGAATAGCTGCTACATGATCATTTCCAAACCGAACTGTTCCCATGAACTTCCATACAAAGTTGATCAGCAGCTTCAGATTCCCGGTCATGTGCTTGGAGCAACCCGAGTCGACGATCCAAAGACATATTTCGATAACCTGCCAATAACAGATGATTGTGCATTTGGAAACCGTTTATCATTTGGTTCCATGGGGTTAGGGATAACAGGAGAAATACAATCATAGACGGTTTTTACTGGTTCTTCCTTAGCCATTTTTATTCTACCATTTTCTAGACTGAATTCCCTACCTGTTGGAATCCATACGCACATCTTAAGATAGTTCCTAGGCAGCAGACTACTAGTTGTTTTCTTAGACTTTGCAATAAGTCTTTGAATGTATCTAGTCTTAGCAGTATTTTCTGAAGGAACATCTTTCTTAGCAGGCATTTCATTCACATGTATAACATTAGAAACAATATCATCACACACATTTTCAGACAAAGATTTCTTGTTCATTAAACAAACAGGTTCATTACATGTACTAGAAATATTGTCTTTAACGTTACATTCAGATGACATAAGTTTCTTCTTGGAAATCGATAAAATCCTAGGGTGTTCTTCTACTTCTTTTGTTTTATTCTTGGTTTCACTCTTAGAAGCAGGCGCGACTCTATTCCTTGTATTGCTCCTAGGCTTTGGTCTGCTGCTCTTAGAGGTACTTTCTACTCCTGTAGAAGGTAAGGCACACTCATTAGGATTTATCTTGTTGTCCTTTAAATCAGTGTTAGCTTTCCTAGTCTCTTTTGGATTTTCCTTAACACTTTTGTCTATCGCCCTATATGTTTTAGATGTAGAGGTAGATGCAATAGTGGTACTAATCCTATAAAGTCCAGGTGCTATCACATTTGGTGTTTCGACAACTACTTTCTCTTTTGCTTTTCTTTGGGCAAGGGTGAAGGAGCAGATTGTGAAATTGACATTTTTGGTTTTGCAATAATTTCTTCACCTTTCCCTTTTTGACATTCAAGCTGAGACTTCAAAAGATCAATTTGTTTTTGCATTTCATTGTAAGAACGTTCATACGACATTTTATCATACTTGCATTCTTCCTTTTTCTTATCCAGTTGTTTAAAATATGTGACATTTTCTTTTTCAAGCTTTGCAAGAGCATTTTCACATTTTGAAACAATTTGAGAAGTCTCAGCTCGAAGTCTTTCATCGTCTTCGACAGAATACATTTGATAATATATGGACATAATATCAGTTGAAAGAGCTTCTTCAGAGAGTGCGTCATTTTGTTTTTCCAAAACTTTGATTTTTTCAATGTTTTCATTGGCTTCAATTACCAAGGATGTGTGGTCCTTGACAAATTCAGTTACTTCTTTGATAATTGCGTTCTCAACATGAATTGCTCATGCATGTATGCCAGATAAAATGGGAGTAATTTCTGTTTCGAACATCTTTTTCTGTTCAGTTTGAAAACTTGAAAACCAATCGTTGATTTTAGTATTAGTTTTGGTTGCCACAACATCTTGAAGCATTTCAACTCTCCTTTTAAGATCGGCCAATAGTATTCTAGCTTCACTTGCGAAAGTGTCGGTAGAGTACATTTGTTCGATGTTAGAAAGGTGTTTTGACACAACTTTGAACTTTGTGGCAGCCACTGGTTTTTTGAAAAACAAAGGTGACTCCTTTTTAACAAGATGAACACCAGCAAGTTTGTTTGCTTCATTATAATCAATTGGTTTGATTTCTCTATTTAATTGTCTCATTTTGTTTCGACTCTCTTTCGTAAGCTCAATCGTTTCATACGAATCATAACAAGTAGGTGGATCATGCACATCATTTATAAGATTACCATTAAATAGCACATTCTGTTTTTGCTGAGCTTTCTTGAAATAACAAGGGTTTTCACAACCGAGAGCCATTTTCTTTCTTGTATATAAAATCGGGTTTTTGTCGTTAATTAACATATTAATCGTTTGAGTTGAATGACCCGTTTTTACAAGCAATTCTTCCAACTTTTTAATAGTTTCCTGTTTGTCAAGTACTTCATCAAGAAGTTCATCTTCTCATTTTGAAAACTTTATATGCAACTCTTTCTTCTCTTTTTCAAGATCAGAACAAGTTGATTTTTGTTTAGAAAGTTGGTTGGTTAATTCAGAAATTTCTGCTTTTAAGGATTTAATTTGCATGTTCAATTTAACATCAAGAGTGTCGTATTTGATTTGCAAATGTTTCTCCCTTGAAACAGAATCACTGTAACCATTTTCAAGTTTTGACAGTCGTTTGTGGTGAAATTCAAAAGCTTTTTCGTTCACCTTGTATCTGTCAAGCTCAGTGGTCAATTTTTCATTAGCGGCCTTAACATCGCTATTGATCTTTTTGACCTTTTCAATTTCAATACCATAATTTTGCAATAATGATTCAAATAAAGCACGTGTTTCCTCTTCATTCTCAGTATGCTGTGACTCGAAGCCTCCATTAGGATCCATATCTGGAGTAGCCAAATTAGTATTACTATAATTTGGGGAGTCCATATATGTATCGAAAATGGGATTAGGAGTCGCAGGATGCTGTTCATTCTGAGGTGACATATCAAACATTTCATTATTGTAACATGTAGTATATGTAGGTACCTCAGATATCACATTAGCATCATAAGTAGGAGGTGTTTCAGAATCCGTGTCATATTTAACCTCTTGAAGATTTGCCATGAAGATGCAGTTGGCATCGATATCCTCCAAATCCTCTGCATCATCCATCAGTGCCATGAAATCATTTTCCTCAGCACTTAACTGAAACCCTTCCTTGTCCTTCTGAGCTAAGAGCAAAGCTTTCTGAAGATACTCGGGATCTTTCTTTTTTGGCTTAGAGGGACAGTTTCTTGCCATATGACCAGTACCCTGACAGTTGAAACATTTCACCACATTTCCTTGATTCATATTCCCAACATTCCCAGCAACTTGAGCAGCAACATTCCCAACCTGATTTCCCATATTCTGACCTCTTCTGTTTCCAACAACTTGACCCATCTGATTCTGATTACCCATAAACTGACCCATCTGATTTCCCATATTCTGCCCTTGATTACCCATTTGAGGAGCATATCCCTGTTGATTTCCATATCCTCCAACCATTTGTCCTTGTTGACCCATGTTGAAACCCGGTTGAGCAAACTGCCTATAGCGAGTATTCGATGAAATCCTTTGATTGTTGTTGGTAGGTGTGGAATAGCGTCCTTGAACAACTTTTGATAGAAGGGTAAATGCTTGAGTCAGTACAGACATGTCATCATTAGGATTGTATGGTGATTCTGGGTAAAATTGTTGTGGAATGACTTGATGTTCTTGAGAATAAATTTGTTGTTGTGGGAAGATAGCAATTTGTGGAGAGTATTCATGTGGCATGTAGTTCTGAGTGGGAGTTGATGATGATGATGTGTTCACTGTAGAAGGTGATGGTGACTGAGCAATCAATGCTAAAGGATCATGTTTTTTGGCAAGCATTTCTTTCCTAACCTCATCTGCCTCTTTCTGGTTTTGTTTCAAGAAATCATAGAGCTGATCATAGTTCACTTCATGAAGGTTCTTTGTCTGATTAACAATCGTAACATATCGTCCCCATTCCTCTGGAAGGTTGTTAAGAAACTTGATGTTCTGGACAATCTGTTTTGGTGTTAAATTAGTCCTGATGAGCTCATTCATGAGAGTGCAAAACCTTGTGTAGTAGATTTCAATTGGTTCAGCTGGAGTTGATGAAAATTTCTCCCATTCAGTTAGAAGCTTGTTTTCAATGTCTTGTTGACCAATTTCAGTTCCATGACATAGCCTCCTAACTCGTTCCCACATATCATAAGCAGTTTCACAGCTGTCAACAGCACAAAAGATCTCTTGTGGTAAACCAAGTTGAATTAGGTGCATGGCTAAGTCATCTGCTTCAATCTGTTTCCAATCCTCTTCTGTGTACTCTTCTTCTTTCTGAGTACGAAAGGATGGTTGAACAGCAGGTGTTTGATTGGGATCACCAGCTTCTTGAACCTGACGAGGTTTGAATGGACCATTCTTGATGGAGTTGATTAGGAGTTTGCCTTGTCCATTAGGTTTTGTTTTCAAGTAACGAAGCATACGGCTTGTCCATGGAAGATAACTGCCTTTTTCTAGCATTGGAGGACGGTTTTCAGCACCGGCTGCGTGGATGTCTTGTTGAGTAGTCATTGTTGTTGTTGAATGGTTAAGATGGTATTGGATCGGTTAAAGAACTAGGATACGGTTGGTTACTGTTCACGAGATTTGTTTGGTTTAAGTCCTTTGTCGTTGTCCTTGAATAGTCGTTGAGAAACTTGATAAACCGAGAAAGTTGATAACTTGTGAGAAACTTGATAATCCTTGAGAAACTTGAGATTTAGAAACTTGATAAGTTCACGAAGTAGATAAACTTCAAACTTAATAAATCTCAAACTTGAAAATTACTCACAAAGTTACAAAGTCACAAAGTCACAAACACTTAAAGTCACAAAGTATTAGTCACAAACCACACGTCAAAAGTTAACTTCAAAAGCACAACACGACTATAATAACTTAACTAGAAGGAAAGCACAACATGACAAAAGTCACAAGCAAACTTCAAAAGCAAACCACACGTCTAAAACTTAAAAAGCACAACACGTCTTAAATCACACGTCTAAAGTAGATGCAAATACACATGCAAAACTCATTATAATACTAAGGTCACATGCAACACACGTAATGCAACTTACGTTACACATGCAAAACACGTAGTATCTCAATACTATAAAATACTAGAGTCAATCGCAATATTAAGAAACAACACAAACACAGTAACTTGCTTCGATGAAGTGACTTGCTTCGACTAGAGAGTTTGCTTCGAGTAGATCAAGTATGGTTCGACTAAAGTTTGCTTCGACTAAATGAAGTTGCTTCGACTAAATAATGCTTCGACTAAATGATATATGGCTCGACTAAATGAAGTTAAAGTTGTTCGATGATGAAGTTGGTTCGATGAAATGTGTTGCTTCGTAGGAATGTGTTGCTTCGACTATAAAGTTGCTTCAATGAGTTTTCTGGTTCGACAACTTGGTTCGATGAAGGTAACTCGTTTGATCAAAAAATGGTTCGATCAAATAAAATTGTTCGATCAAGTGAAATCGTTCGACTAAATCGTTCGACTAAATCGTTCGACTAAATCGTTCGACTAAATCGTTCGACTAAATCGTTCGATCAAGTGATCGTTCGATCAAGTGATCGTTCGATCAAGAAATCGTTCGATCAAGAAATCGTTCGATCAGCCGAAGAGAAAGTCTAGCTCGACTACTCTTTGTTCGATGATGAATTGTTCGATCAAAACGTTCGATGAAATATGGTTGTCGTTCGATGAAGCATAAACTTGACAAAATGCAACAGAAATAAACAATGAAACAGTAACGTGACACAAACAAAAACAAAGTCCTAATAAACAAAAATAAACAGTAACGTAGTAAAAAAAAAAAAAAAACCGAATTTAATCCTAGGCTTTAACTTTTTTTATGCTCTTGATACTACTTGTTATTACTAATAAATATCCTAACCAATACAACAACTACTAGGAATGATCAAAGAAATAAGACTGGAACTTGTAATATTAGCTTCATATAAATCACACACTTAAAGCAATGATACAAACCCTAATGACTACAATACCTTGAGAGCACCTTAAGAACACCAACCTCCCAAGTGAGGATGGGAGGTTCTATTTATAGTATTTGTGATGGATGGGCTTGGACTTGGGTGGGCTATTACATGGGCTTCTTTAATACAATACATAACATATAAGCTTAAGTCCAAGCCCTATTGACTAAATATACTAATTACACAACGACACGATCAATACAATAAATAACGACAATGACCATCACTTTTTATAAATCCTAACAAGATTCAACTTCTGCTGATAACTTTCCACTCCTAACTGAAGATCTTCTACTCGTTCTTTGATAATCGTTCTTCGGATGAAGTCGCAGATAGCTGCACTAAAAGCATACTGAAGATCAGTAGAGAGATGTTGCATTTTTCCTTGTATTTTGATGAGGTACAAGTCTTCAATATCATTGAGACTCAAGTCAGGAAAATCTGCTTCTGAGAACGAGTAGATCTGGTTGTCATGTCGTCTGACGGTGATCTGAGATAAGAATGTGTAATCATACTTCTTCGATCCTGAAACACTAATCACTGCCATGATCCTGAGGTCACTGGAGACTTGTTCTCGAGACTTTTGGCTAAGTTTATACTTGTACCAGTTCTTCCTTTTATCATACCAGTGATGGATTCCTAATTCAGCATCACGATCATAGATCACTTGTTGTTTGATGAAGATCTTCTGGTGAATTGCAGCTTCCTCAATGGCAGGATTTTGGTAACTTGCTGCAGGAGTGAAGGTAATTAAAGTTGCATACTTCGTTTTGCTCGATGCTCCATGCATGAGTAGTTCAAGATCTTTGTTGAAAAAGAACTGGTAGGGAATTTCTGAAGTTCCATGAGGTTTTCTGATCACGGGTAGTGGCTTGGTCCAGTCTGTGATGTACGGACGGTTTTTGTTGTCACGGCCACCCACCCTGAGTATGTCTGGATTCGTCCAGTCAAACTCACTTGACATTGCGCTAGCAATGTTTTCAAGGTGATACTCCAGCTCAGCCGCATTTGCAGATTTGTCTTTAAGAAGAATGAAGGCATCATTTTTGATCCTACGAAGTTCTCTCTTTGTCATTTTCTTCACATTTAGAGTATGTTTGATTTTGTGTGCAAATTCAAACGTACTGTCTTCAATCTTGGAAGCTTCGTCGTCTTGGATCTGAGCACTGGCAAGTTGATCAAACCATTCATTTCCATTCACATCTTCATCTTCATCAAGCCATGTGACAACAGCTGGTTCTTTGGAGGTTTTCTTGCTGCTTGAAGGTTTTGATTTTTGGTGGTGATGGTGGTGGTGATTGTGGCTGATCCTCTTGTGGTTGAAAATCTACGTTTTCTGTGGAGAAGTGCTCATAATGATGCTCTGTTGCTGTCGGACCAGATTCAGGATTCTTTGGAGGTTGAGAGGATGTTGTAGTTGTTCCGGTGGGCTCTGCAATGTAAATCCCAGATCCGCTACCAGTCTTTTGTTTCTTTGTAGTGGTGTCTGGATCTTGGTCATCATCATCATGTTGACGCTTGCCTTTATCAGCTGCAGTCTTACATGATTCCATGTTGGCTCAAATAGCATTCAGGATGGGCATTTCAGTGTAGCTGAGGGTGGATTTTGCAAGCAATTTGGTGAAGAGGGCGTCTTGAAGTTCTTCAACAGAGTATTCAAGAAGATGTTTCTGTTGGAGTGCAAGATCTTTAATCTTCTCATCTACTGTTGCGTTGATGTGAGCTTCAATATTTTCCTGAATATCTGGTAGAAACTTCTTGACGTAATGTCTCGTGTTGGCTTTGACTTTATCGCCTACATCATAAGCTAGAAACTCATCCATTTTCAGCTTTGTTTGCTGCAGCTCTCCCATTTGTTGAGACAAATTCTTGACTATGGTTTGCATCTCAGCTAGTTGTGCACTTGTTTGGCTAACTTTCTTAGCTTGGCGAGTTTAACTGCTTTCTTGAGTTTCTTTCCAGCAGGTGAGACAACCTCCACTCTAGTCACTCGGACTATTCTTCTCACATTCTTACCTTTTATGGCTGATTTGATTTGTTCAGAAACTGTTGCTTTGGCTTTTGGGGATGGAGATCTTGTTGGTGATGGAGTAAGTGAAGGGATTGATGATTGTGAATTGGGAGGAGTAGAGTCCTTAGGAGATGAGGGTAGTGGTGTTGGATTCTCGGGAGGTGACCCAGGAGGTGTTGTAGGATTTGGTGATGATATGGGAGAAGACTGAACAGGGTTAGATTTCTGCTCTTGTTGAGGTTCATCAGCTACCATAGCAAGGTCAGATGGAGGGACTGATGCAGGGACTGATGGTGAGCGAATGTAGCTATCGGCTTCTTTATTTGCTTTTTCGTCTTCTTCTTGTTTCTTTAATGCTGCTGCATGCTCAGCCTCAAGTTTCTTTGCATCGTCATTAGTTTTCTTTCCAAATATTTCCCGTTCTTCTTCTACATTCGAGTCCATATCATCATTATAGTGTTGTTCCCCCTCCTGGTCATTGTTAAACATGGAATCTGAAATTAATTTATCGGTTAAAACTATGTTACTTTCTTGATCTTTCTCCTTTTCTGACGTTTGAGCTTCCAAGTCGGGTTGATTAACCGAACTTGGTGGTTGAGAAATAACAGATTCAACCAACTCGGTTTGAATAACCGTATCATGCTGAACTATGGATGTAGCTGCTCCATATCCTCCGGGTTGATTAACCGGATCAGAGTGGATCGAGGCGGCTTCTTGAACAGTTCCTGATGCTCCAGCTCCTTTCTTTTCTTCATACTCCCTCATTTTCTCAATTATCAATTTCGCCCTTCTGGCATCATCTTCCTTTGTTGACTTCATACTGGCTTTCTTTGCATTAAGAAAATCGAGCTGATTTTGAAGTTCAATTTCTGCATCTGTCATTTCAACTGTAACTTCTTCCTCTGATTCTGATTCATCTGAGTCAGTTTCATTTTCCTCATGTATCCCAACTTCTTCCACTCTGGGTTTTGGTTGTGTTGGCACTCTTATTTTGAGTGTTCTTGGATGTTTCTGTGGTTGTTTTGAAGCACTAGAGGCACTCCCAGTCCTACTGCTTTTAGAACGAGTTTTGGTGGAACCCGTCCCTTCACGATGCTTAGAGAACCCGACCTGGCCTTTCTCGTATGCATAGTCATAGTCTCTGTAGGCTTGAGTCTCCTTGATTTCCTCGGTCAACAATTCTTCCGATAGTCTTGACCCTTGCTTGTGAGTACTATCTTTAGGAAAATAGACTGACTTGAGAGGCTTATCCATCCTTATCACATGAAGTTCCCTGTCTTCAGGTCGAGGAGAGATGTCGGAGTTCTTGTCAATGAGATAGCTGATCAGCATCTTTATGTATCGGACGAATGGAATTCTTGTTACAGGTTTCTTACGGCCTCTTATCTGAAACACAAGATCTTCCCATATGAGTGCAGCATAGTCCAGATTTTTCTTGTTAACAATTCCCCAGAAGAGTTGAATATGTGAAAGTCTTGGGTGCTCATGCCCGCTATCTCTTCCAGAAACCGAGCGAACCAAAATGTAGTAAATAGCTCTCCACGGTTGTGGAATTGATTTAGCATTGATGCTTGAAATTGTTGTGAGAGGAAGATCGAGATTCTCATCATAACCAATGTTGAGAAGAAACTCGAGGATATCTTGTTCAGATGGTACAGGCCAAAATTGGTTTGATGGTTCAGGTGGATCTGGTAGGGATAAGGCCTTTCGAAGGTGTATTGGTGTGACTTTGACTTGTTTTCTGTCCAGAGTACATGTGAAATATCTGTTGTAGTCATCGAGGTCAATGGTATTCCACATTTGATGAATGTACAATTCTGGGACATTATCTGAATTCTCCAAGATGCTGTTGCATTCAAGTCTCCTGAGAATTTCAATGGCTATTCGGCAACTTGGCTCAGCACATTTGATGTTGTCAAAGAATACTCTTGCATTTTTGTTTCCATACTTAGCCTTGTAACCTTGAGGAAACAGTTCTTCCTTAGAGATCATGGGTAGTGGTTGTTGTACTGGTGCAGACATTGTGAAAAATCTGAAACATCATTTAACACCAATTTACAAGATACATGTGGGTTAGCATTAGTTAAAACTTAATGATTCACATGAGATCCTTAACTTAGCATGATATTTTATAACACAAGTTGAAACATGATTTTGGAAAAATTTACAATTGCGAAAGCTTTTGACAATTGCGAAAAAACTTTTGACAATTGTGAATACTTTTGACAATTGTAAAAACTTTTGACAATTGCGAAAAATGTTTCCAATTGCGAAAAATGTTTCCAATTGCGAAAAATGTTTCCGATTGCGAAAAACTTTTCCAATTGCGAAAAAACTTTTCAATTTCGAAAACTTCTCATACAAGAAATTTCGATATCCAATGAAGACGTATGACACAGCATATTTTTCGCATTTCATATTCACTTGAGATTTTGTTATTACGCTTGATACAATTGAATCCTATGATGTTTCTAAGCATTTTGACCAATTTATAACAGCTTTTAACCACGCAATCCTAAGAATCAACCTGAACGTGTACTCGTGTTCTTCATAAACCCTTAAAAATCAATAAAGCATAACTGATGTTTCTGGGTTCAATCCAAGGCAACATTTACTCAATTCAATGCTTAACAACAACATTAGAACATATTAATTACACTACAACACTTGCACATGATTTTCCCCAATTCGTACGCTAAAACCCTAAATCAAGAACATTCAAATTGCAAGTTTCTGGGTTTAATTAAACATGCATACATGGATTATAATCATATTCTAAGCATAATCGTACCAATAAACACATCACAAACACATAAAATTGAGTTTCCCCAATTTTTACGCAACCCTAGATCTAAAACAATTATTTCTGACTGATTCAACCGTTGGATTGTAAAATCCTTTAAAACCATTGCTTAAGATCATGTTATAATCGTAAAAACACTCACACTTTTGATGAATCTTGAATCGATTTGCAGATTTAATGTGGGCCGTAGATTGGTTTGGTGATAGTATTTACTGCGGATGTGATTATGTCAGAGAGTTGGTTGAGTGTGAATTAACTGCAGTGATTTTATTTCTTCTTTTATTAGAATTTAATCTTTTGTCACATTAACACCAATAGTCCCTAAACCTTTATGTTTTTGCAAATAAGATTCTAGTCCTAACCCACCATTTTATTAACTTTTAGTCTCAAACTTAGCAAAAATTGGCACAAAACTTTTCCATCATTTTGAAATTATCACCAAAAAAACTTTTGTGAAGCAACAAATTTTAGAAAGCATGCAAGTACAAATTTGAAAATTTTGGAAAAATTGTATGTCTCCCCCTCAACACTTGTTCAAAAATAATTAATGACGGTTGATAAAAATGAACAAAGTGTTGATAAGGATTGTACTTGCATTTTTTTTTTAAGAGAAGAAGATTAGAAAATCTTTTTGTGTTTTTCAATAATTATTTACAAAGATAGTTTGATGTATGACTCCGTTTAAATGTTTTTGAGAAAATTTTCCAAATCACTCGGAGTCAAGCATCTCATACCAATCCGGTGAACCAAATCCACAAATCTTGCATGAGGCAAGGCTTTTGTGAACAGATCCGCCAATTGGTGTTCAGTACCCACAAAATACAGTTCAACAGTACCCTTCTCCACGTGTTCCTTGATGAAATGGTATCGGAGATCAATATGCTTGGACTTGGAATGCTGCACGGAGTTGCATGAAATGGCAATGGCACTCTTGGAGTCGCAATACATAGGAATCTTGTTGAGTACGTATCCGTAGTCCATCAGTTGTGATCGCATCCAAATGACTTGAGCACAGCAGGCAGACATGGCTACATATTCAGATTCTGTTGACGACAGAGATGTGCAATCTTGTTTCTTTGACTGCCAAGAGACGAGCTTGTCACCTAAAAACTGTACTCCTCCAGATGTACTTTTTCGCGTGTCTAAACACCCTGCATGGTCAGCGTCTGAAAAAGCTACAAGTTCAAAGCCAGAATCCTTTGATACCAGATCCCCAAATTAATGGTTCCCTTTATGTATCTAAGGATTCTTTTAACGGCTGACAAATGCCGCTCAGTTGGTCTTGACTGATATCGGGAGCATAGATACGTGGCAAATACAACATCCGGTCTGCTAGCTGTGAGATACATGATTGACCCAATGATGCTACGATATTTTGTAGGATCAATGGGTGTCCCATTTATGTCAGCATCTAGCTTCGGGGATGAGGAGGACATAGGTGTATTATAGGTGTCACAGCTGGTCATACCATGCTTTTTCAGGATTTCCTGAGCATACTTGGACTGACTAAGGAATATACCACGGGGTGATTGATGAACTTGCAGTCCTAAGAAGAACTTCAGTTCACCCATCATGGACATCTCAAAGTTATTTTTCATCAGTTTTGCAAAAGCATTTGAATATTTTTTTCTATGTTGATCCAAAAATTATATCATCGACATAAATTTGAACGATGAGAATGTCCTCCCCATGCTTTTGTATAAACAAAGTCGGGTCCACAGTTCCTTTAGTAAAATAGTTTACAAGTAAGAAAGCAGATAACTTGTCGTACCATGCCCTTGGGGCTTGTTTAAGGCCGTAAAGGGCTTTCTTTAGCCGATATACGTGATTCGGATGTTCTTGGTCCACGAAGCCTTCTGGTTGAGAAACGTACACCTCTTCCCGGAGTTGACCGTTGAGAAATGTAGTCTTCACATCCATTTGGTAGACAGTGATGTTCTTGTGAGCCGCGTAAGCCAGGAACATGCGAACAGCCTCAAGCCTTGCGACTGGAGCAAATGATTCTTCGAAGTCGATTCCCTCTTATTGACTGAATCCTTTGGCGACCAGGCGGGACTTGTTACGAATCACAGTACCATCTGCATCTAACTTGTTTTTCCAGATCCACTTCAATCCAACGACATAAACCCCATCCGGTCTCTCTACCAGTTCCCAAACTTCTAACCGCTTGAATTGATCCAACTCCTCTTGCATTGATTCAATCCAGTTGTCATAAGTGAGGGCTTCCTTGATGTTTTTGGGTTCGGCTTGACAAACGGTGAGTGCACAAATGCAGGTTTCACCGTCTGTGTGGAGTCTTTGTCTTGTCATGACTGGTTTTTCTGGATTACCAATGATGTTTACTAAGGGATGATTGATGCGGTGCGATCAACACGTATTTTCTCCCGAGGGAATACAGTGGAAGTTGTATTCCCGGGTCGTTTTCCCTAATGAAGGCATGAATGGAATTCGTGATCTCGAATCGTGATTGCGTGCAGTGAATGGTGAATAAAAGTGGGATTTTGGTTTTCTAAGCTACGATAAGTGAACATAAAATAAAAACGATTTAAAAGGCGAGAAAAACAATTTAAGAAAAACAAACGTGATTAAAAACGCGAATTAACGAAAACGGGAACTAAGAACGAACCTAAAAACGTAAAATTATTGAAATATAAACTCTACGGGTACAAAATTATTTTTCATACATTCTAAATGACAAAATAAAATTTTATAAAAAAGAATTACATTTTTTTGACTTTTTAATTAATTAAGCAGTTTTCAAATAAGCTAAAAATTACTAAAAATTACCAAAAGCTTAGAAACAGTAGAACATACTAATTTAAACTCAAAACAACTGGAAAAGATCAAATAAGCACAGGAAATAAGCAGTTAAGCTGCTAATCAGTTTCACAAAATGGACAGAAATAAATGAATGAGAAGCAGTTTTGCAGCTGTCCTATAAGCTAGGAATAAGCTTATTTGGGAAATCCAAAAGCAGGCACTAAAAGCTCATACTACAAGCTACTAAAATTCCAAAAAGGCCCAAAATCTAACACCAATTGCTACCCTAATTTGTGCCTAGATCAGATGGTCTAAAATCCAAAAACTGAGTGCAGACTCAGTACAGTCCTAAGGGGGAACATGCAGACAGAAATTAAGCTAGCAAATAAGCTATATATGGAGAATTAAGCTAGAACAGATTGAGTATAACCTACAAGCTACTGATGAGAACAAAAATCAAGCAAAGAGATTAACTAATGAAGCAGATACAATTAATACTAAAAGCTGAGAAAAGTGCTAAGGATGTGCAGAACTGCATAAACTGAGGTGACCAAAACAATGCCAAATCCTATCTACTTGAATCCAACTCTTCTAATCCTACTTAATGAACCTAAGATGGTACAAGAACACAAAAATACAACATAAGAAGCATCTAAATCCTATAAATGATAATCAGAACAGTAAAGAGCTAAGAAATCTAGTAATCAAACTTAATCCTATTAAAACCTTAAAGACAGTTGAAAACAAATTAAACATAACTTCACTAACCTGGATTAGAGCAAATCCAAAGTTCTAGGGGGTGCACATGAACATTGCACCTCAAGTTTGACCCAATCCTGGCTTAACCCAAACACACCTTAACTTTGACTGTTTTGACTATTGATGAGATATAAACCAAGTAAAGCTGAGAAAAAGTAATTCCAACTAAATTAAGCATAAACAAATAGAAATAAGCTGAACTTAAATACTGAGAATAAGCTAACAATCTAATTTGACTTGGTTTGACTAAATTTGACTTTTGATTGACTTATGGGATTAAAACTGAGATAACTCAAATTGACACTAACAAAAGCTTGAATAAGCTCATATGAGCTTAATGAAACAGAACTGAAGGCTTGGAAAGTTTAAATAACAACCACTTGGAATAACTTAACTTGACTGGAAATTTGAATAACTAAATTAAAGTTACAAACTGAAAATTTAAATGTTGCAATACAATAAAATGACTTCAAACTTGAATACAAAACAGAGTTTAAGGCATGATTAAAACTAATTAAGCTAAAGCGTAATGCTACACTACGAATGTGGTCTAAAAGCGGTGACAAATGATCTCTGTGTCTTCTTTCTTCTTAAATAACAATGCAAAAGCTTCTTCTCTCTCTTCTCAACATTTCCCAGCCATTGGATTGGCTTGAAACCATCTCATTCGTTAAATTCCAATTTGGCGGGAAAATGGCAAATTGGGTTTTAGCTTATCTGAGCACGTGAACAAGGGTACAAATGGAGTAGCTAAGTGTAGGTGGAGGCGTGTTGGCAGAGAAAAGGCATGGACATGGAACATTGTTGTCTGTTTTGTCAGGGATGGAGGTTTTTGGGGAATGGTGAAGTGGTTTGGCGGGTTGATGGTTTTTGGAAGGGATAAGGTGGGTTTGACCGAATGGGTTGACCCCGTATTATCTAAAAAGAGATAAAACAGATGGAGTTGGGTCTAATTTTTGTGGGATTGGGCTTAGGTTAGGTTATTTGGGTTTAGGGTAAATGGGTTGGGTTATAGGGTTTAGTTAAAAAAGGTTATGGTTTGTTTATTTTGGGTTAAGTTTGGTTAGGATTGTTTTTTGGAATTTGGTTTAACTTTAAGGACTAATTTTGCCAAGTCTAAAAATTGAGGGACCATTAATGCCAAATTCTGAAAAATATATCCAAGGACTATTTTGACAAGTTGAGCAATATCCCGGTCCACTCTCGTAAATTTCTTCCCCGTCCTCGGCTTTTCACGATTTTCCAATCTTGTGCTCGGTTTTGTCTGTTTTTTCCCTGTTTTCGATCCTTTTGTACCTGAAACACATAAAAACACAAACCAAGGATATTTGCAGTATAATATGGTCTATTTTGGTGTTTTTGGTATTTTTATGGTCTAAAATGGGCATAAAATGATGAGTATTTACACACTCATCAATCCCCCACACTAAGCTATTGCTAGTCCCTAGCAATCCGATCATATGAAGTAGGGGTGGCAATTTTCGACACGACCCGAAACCCGACCTGAGACCGACACGAAAATTAGCAGGTTAGGGTTGAGACTAAATAGGTTTCAGGTCGGTTTTGGGTCGACCTGATTGACCCGTTTATTAAACGGGTCAGGTTCGGGTTGAAGGTTTCTGACCCGCGAACCCACTAACCCGAACCCGTTAACCCCGTTAACCCGAATTAACCCGCTAACCCAAAACCCGACCTGAGACCGACCCGAAAATTAGCAGGTTAGGGTTGAGACTAAATAGGTTTCAGGTCGGTTTTGGGTCGACCTGATTGACCCGTTTATTAAACGGGTCAGGTTCGGGTTGAAGGTTTCTGACCCGCGAACCCGATAACCCGAACCCGTGAACCCGAACCCGACCCAAATTGCCACCCCTAATATGAAGTAATGAAAGGATCAAAAGAATACCATGTATACCCCGTTTCGACTTTTTATTCAATGCGAGAAATTTAAACTAAAAACAAAAATAGATAACATGTTTGATTTCCAAAAATTGTATCATGGAACGGGATTCACACAAAATGGGTGTCTCCAGGGAATTGTAATCGTCATTCTCTTTTTTATACTCCCAACTAAGCTTAAACTCAATGTGCAAACGCTTTTATAAAATGCTAACACTACTTATACTAATAATCTATGTAAGCCGAAACTTAACTTTTCACTCCCATATTTATTTAAGTTAGGTGAATGTGCTAGATTTTCAAAATTTTAATCACAAAAATCGACGTTTATATAAAATTTTGATTAATACTAGTTAAAAGATAGATTTCAAATTCACAACAAGCAAGTTTCAAAACACATCAGAACTTATTGCATTTTGCAATATCATTCCATTTTTGCATTTTGCAATATCATTCCATTTTATTTTATTTTTTTCTTTTCATTTTTTTTTCATCATTTTTTATTTATTTATTTATTTATTTATTTATTTATTTTTTACTTGTGCAACATAAACTAACGGAGTTTCACGGGAACCAAGACCTTACACCTTCCTGGAATAAAGGATCCAAAGGCCGTTACAACGGAGAATTCCAAGACCTTAACGCCTTTCAGAATTAAGGGTCCAAGTGTAATACCTGAAATTCAGATAACCCGTAAAATGACCAAATTACCCCTGAGAGTATAAAACCTAATTAAATAACTTATAAATTCTGAAACAATTCCAAAACTTCTGAAAACGTACTACATATCAAGCAAATAAATTTCTGGGACAACATTAAATTATCTTGAAGGTCCAAAGAAAAAAAGTGTTAAAACACTTTAATATACTTTTATTTATTTAATTTCGGATTAAAAGTAAATAAATATTAGATAATTACAAGTTTTAAAAAGGAAATGATAATCAAATTGAAGAGTTGATTTGGCCAACCCATAATGGCGTGATACTAGGCCCATTTTCCCCTATACTCACGGTCTCCTTATTATCTATTTACTCCATAATTTGGACTCAATCCATCCCATAAAACTCGGCCTATCTATCACATGCATAACCGATTTTAATAAAACCCATTAAATGAAATTTATATACTCCTTAAAATAGAGGCGCTCCTCTTGTTTATGTCAGTGATGCATTTTTCTCTCCCAATCAAACCATACGACAAACCTTTCAAATAAACACACAAATCTAGTATTTTTCTCATCTCATTGATCAAATATTCGAGGCGCTATTGTGGTATACGATCGTGGGTGTGGCTGTAACATTGAATTCGTGGTGTTGGATTGGTGATTCGTTTCTTTGTTATCTTCTCTTTGTTTCGTAACAACAGGTATCACCAAGTTCTTCGTGTTTTCTTTCCCATTCGACACCATTAATCTGAATACTATCAACACTTAAACCTAATCTATTAATATACAAAGTTAATCGTACAAGCTGCTATAATGTTGATTGTAAATATACAACCTATATAAACGTCACATGAAATCATAACTCTATTCGCTCTATATAAGTTGTTGCAGCGTGTTTTTGAGGCTGTTTTCAGGTCACGTTAGTAGCCCTCATAGACCATAGATACGACATAAGCAAACTCTAAAAATCTGATGTGAGTGATCATCTTTGATGCATATTAAAACAGGAAATCCTACCGATTGAATAGGAGCAAGTATGGGTAAAACGAAGGTTTGAAACATGGAGAGTATGTCTTTTAAAATCTGTACAAAGGTGTGAGAACGAACCTGTTGGTCGCGAATATTGGAGAGTATTTTGTGTTTGAGTTTTGCATATAAGTTGTCTCGCTAAAATAGTTTCGAATCAGAATTTAAAAAGGTGTTGTGTGTGTCGAGTTGGCTGGGAAACAAAGTTTGAATATGGGCAAAGTTGGGTCGGTGAAAAGGGTAGTTTGTGAGTAATGTTCTGGGATTCAGGGGGTGTTTATAGGTCAATTGGATGGACAGAGAATGGGTCGAAAAGATGGGTTCCATGGTTGAGTGTTGTGTCGTGTGAACTGGGTAAAAGAAAAAAAAAGGATATAAAGGGTGTGTGGTGGGGCGTATAGTAAACAAAGAGAAAACAAGAAACGTGTGTGGTTGTGCATGGGAATGAATTTCAAGCATGGATTCAGTATTAAATATAAGAAAATAGAATTGAACTGAAAATAAACATGGGGTAGTTAGCATGCGTGTGGTGGGGAAAATACATGTGTGGGTCTCGTTATTTGTTCCATCTTTTGTCTCGTTGAGTTGGGGGCCGAATAGGGTGCATGTGATGTCAGTTTGGAGTAAGATAAAATGTGTAAATGAGCCGAGTATAAGGAAGAGTGTCTCGTTGTCATTTTGTGCAAGTCATATAATAGTGTGAGTTTTGTGGGTCGAGTATAAGTGCATGAATGTGTTAAACATATGTTAACTTGTCATATTGAGTTGTCGCGGTCTAACTAATGTTGGGGATGCGTTTATTTAAATTATAAGACGAATGTGGTCTAAAATTATCATTTTGATATAAATTATAGTATAAATTTTGAAATAATTTTATTAGACATTTTAAGATTTAATTTTGATAATTTACGTATATGACCCTAAACTTCACTAAATTGACATAATTGATCCTAAACGATTATAATTGTCATTTAACCCTTACATATTATTAATGGTCCATTATAACCTTAAAAGTATTAAATTACTATTTCGATAACTCACTAAGCATGGAAAGTTACTATAATTGGCAGGTTACAATAAAATCTGGAAAGTTACTAAAAATAGAAAGCCGACTAAAATAAGTAATCTGAATTAAATAAGTTTTAATAAGTCAGTCATGAATTCGTGTAGATTCGCTGGAGATGGAGTTCACTTCCGATCCTTATGTTTTCTGTTGTGTTTGCACTTGCGGTCTAAGGTACAGATATTCTGACCTTCTCTGTAAGGTTTCCTATGATTCTTTTCTGATCTGTTAAATCTCTGATTTGATACTCTGTTACGATCCTTTGCTATGACACCTTTGCTTCGACCTTTGATCTCTGATTTTGGACCTATAATATGAAGACCTTTTTGATATGAGATGGAAATGTTTTAAGTAAAGTATTTTGAAAGGGTTTTTCAAGCATGATATATTGACTTTAAGAAAACTATTTTTGAAGTTCGTTTTATGAAAACTATTTGAAAGACCATTTTTGAAAACTATTTTGAAGGATTGTTTTAAATGAACCTTAAGAGAAAACCTTTTGAAAAGTACTTTTGATATTGAACCTTTTGAAGATTTGACCATCTGATACTTTGACCCTTTTGGATGTTGACCTTCTGATATTGACCTTCTGATGTTGACCTTCTGATATTGACTTCTGATATTGAAACTTGTGACATGACACTCTGATCTGATATGATATCTGACTCTTAGTTTGATACCCGAGCCAAAATTTGTGACCCTAGCCATGAAGGTAACATGGTCGTGCCTGTGATGCACCACTGGCATGACTAGTGTGTAGCCCTAGTGATTTGGTTACACCGTCCCTTGGATTTGGTCTGCATGTGATTGGGAAGGGGCGTATGGATGCATCCTAGATCTGTTCTGTTTAGTGGATTTAACTATATATGATATGATTTCTGTTCTGGTGACTGGTACTGTGTGCAATACATGCCTTTCACACCCCTGGGAGCTAGCTACTCCATTTGAAGAATGAGGACACCCCTCATATTATCTGATTATCTGAGAGGTCTCCCCTCTATATGATTATGAAGATTTTGGTTACGATATGATATGATCTGTTTCTGGGCTCGTGGTGGATTACTATCCCTTTCTCTTTCCCTTATACTTATTCATTGACTTATCCCTTGAACCATACTACATCTGTTGACCTTTGTTGCTGTTATTCTGTACATTTCTCTATTTCTGTTTATTATCGATATATCTGTTCACTGGGCTTTTTAAGCTCAGCCGCACGTTTTCTTTTCGTGTGCGGCAGGTTATAAGCAGGATGACGGGTTTGGGTATGAGTGAAGAGACTTTTGGACTTAGAAGACCTTGATAGTATTTCTGAAGTAGAAGTCATTAGAAGGATTGCAATTGCAGACTTAGTATTTAGTTTTGTTTCATTCTTAACCTTATAATGTTAGTATTTCATTTGTAACCTTTGACATTTTATTGTATTACTATTGAAGTATGCTTTGTTTGATCTGATATGAAACCATTAATGTGACACATTTACCCTTGCCGGGTTGGGGTGTTACACCAAGGGCTGGTGTAAGAGGGTAGCCAAGACCTAAACGCCTTCCGGAAATAAGGATCCAAGGGCCGATCTTGAACCTTAGCTTTTTAGCACATACATTTATTACTTAAACTTTTACATTATTATGACATATGCTTGTTCCGAAGTTTAAATAAATCTTTGAACAAGTATTTTTCAAAATCGTATGAAAAAAATGATTTTGTGTGTTCAAATTTTTGAAAATAAGCATTAATTTATTCCGATTAAGAGCTACTGGGAGGAAAAGCCATAGATTACTTGTATAAGCTCTAAAGAGAACCAACTACTCTATGCTTAGCATTTTTATTTGCACAAATCGTAAAACCTTAGTCTAACCGTTAAGGAAGCAGCCAGATCAACACTCTAGCAGAGTCGGGATTCCCCTTGTTCTAACCTAATCAAGACTAAACACTACTTTTTTATTGCAATTTCTTATCTAAAAACGACAAAAAATTTTAAATTTTTTTGCTAAAACGGGGGTACTAGGGCACTAGAAGGTACACATGTGACAAAATTCGCGAGAATTCCCCCCCACACTTAGAATTGAATATTGCCCTCAATATTCAAAGTACCGGCTATTATGCCGCCACTTAGAATGTAAAAAGGTAATACTAATAGCCAAGTGTGAAACAGAAATCTCTATTTTTCACAAAAAAGGTTGAAAAGATATCCCTAGATAAACGTTAGCAAAAAGATCGGATATTGGGCGGCTGGATTGAAAACAGGCGCATCAATCATCACGATCTAAGGGAAACCTGCAAACAAGAGCAAACAACACAGAAACAAAGCACAGTAGAGGAATCCCCCCCCCCCCCACACTTAGTGTCAGAAAATAGAAAGAAGTCAGAAACATGGGTTGTCATCCATGAAATGCTAATGTTTTTGTTAACCGAATCACTAGCTTGACTCGACCCTGAATTCATTTGTTCTTGGGGAAGCTTGTGGAAAAGATAATCTCCATCGGACTTTCATTCGAAATGTTTGGATAAACATTGAAGTTCTTGAAAGTTCCACTCCGATGAGATACACCCGGCTCAAAAGAATGATAAATGTAGATGCCGGGGTCAAAAACTTTGTCTTCACTCCCGAGGGAGTGAACAAAAGGACAAGCTACCTTATAAGCACAGAAAGGTAGAAAAACTCGAACGACATATGTGAAATCAATATAATGGCGATCCTCAAACGGCAAGGTCACATATGTCGGAGAAAGAATGTCCTCCTGAATCTCGGGATTAGGAATTGAGGTCATATCATCAAGTTTATGAGTAAAAGAGTCATTGACCTCATCATTCTCTAACTCTTCTTCAAAGAGAGGATTATTGCTAGAAAAGTACTCATCATCAAATTCAAAAAGAGAATTTGAATAGACTTCGAGACTTTCATTTGAAACGTCCTCATCAGAAAGTGATTCATCATCACTAGAGGAAAAATCATCATTTGAATTGAAGAGGGGGTTAGAAAAAGTCCCGAAAAAATCATCAGTAGTGTCAAAAGGATGATCACTACAAATAGACGAATCACATTCACTGTCCGATATATCCTCAGACTCACTTGGGATTGGGACAAGGTTCTCAGCACTAGACTTTATGAATTCGTCCGATTCCTTTTCAGGAACAGTGCTAAGAGTCTCATCCCCCATAATAAGAGAGTCCTCGGGTTTAGACTGAGAGGGAAGGATGGACGTGATTGAAATAGACTGAGGGAGTTGAGAAATAATATCACTCAAAGGAATAGTACTCTCCTCGTCGTCGTCATCTTCGTCATCGAGCATGTACGCCTGATTAAATAAGAAACGGTTATGTGCTGCACGTTCAATGGCGAGTAAATCTTCCATAGATTCACCATGATGATCTTCTTTAGTCTGTTTAGCAGCCCAAGCATTAAATGCATTCCTCACATCATGAAGTTTTTGGAATACATCTTTGAAAGCAGAATCCAGAAGATCATTCCTAATATTATGAATTTCTTGGAATGATTCTTGAGGAAATGGCTGAGGCTGTGTTTGAATTGGTTGATACTGTGGAGGTTGGTCATGATACGAATAATCATAATTGTTACAAGGACCATGCTCATAGACAAGCGGGGTCCTTGTTTGACAATCGGAATTATAGTGCGGACCTCCACAGTATTCACAACAGTAAAACTATTGTGGTGGTGAATAATATGAAGATGTGTCAAATCCGGATAGTGTCTAATTGTTATAAGGGTTCTGCTCATAGACAAGCACATCTCCCGTTCGACAATCATATCCCGGATGAGGACAACCTCCATAAAATTCACACACGTATGTCTCCATATGATGTTGTGGGGGTTGGTTGAAAAGGTCGGGTGTTTCATTGTAGGGATTTTGGTCATAGACAAACCCATTTCCCGAATTTACAATGCTACAACCGGGGCAATTTCCACCATTTAGAGGTCCCCCACACCATTCACAACCATAGTTGTAAGACGAAGACATAAAAAGAATTAAACGGATAGAGGGTGAGAAAAAGAATTAAACGGATAAGAGGGATACGAAGAATATTTTTGGTTTTTTAGAAACATTTTGAAAAATATAAAGGGAAAATAAATTTTGAAATGAAAATCTTTTTGGGTTTTTTTTTTTTTTTTTTTAATGAGAAAATATTTACGAAGATTCAAAACACGCAACGATAAACGAGAATTCAAAATTCGCGTCAGCCCTCCCCGGCAACGGCGCCAAAAATTGATGCGGTGCGATCAACACGTATTTTCTCCCGAGGGAATACAGTGGAAGTTGTATTCCCGGGTCGTTATCCCCAACGAAGGCGTGAATGGAATTCGTGATCTCGAATCGTGATTGCGTGCAGTGAATGGTGAATAAAAGTGGGATTTTGGTTTTCTAAGCTACGATAAGTGAACATAAAATAAAAACGATTTAAAAGGCGAGAAAAACAATTTAAGAAAAACAAACGTGATTAAAAACGCGAATTAACGAAAACGGGAACTAAGAACGAACCTAAAAACGTAAAATTATTGAAATATAAACTCTACGGGTACAAAATTATTTTTCATACATTCTAAATGACAAAATAAAATTTTATAAAAAAGAATTACATTTTTTTGACTTTTTAATTAATTAATATGAATTTAAAACTAAATTAAACTATTTAAATAATTTAAAAATAGAAAATGAAAACAGAAAAATATGGAAAATTTTGAGTAAATCTAAAATTATATTTAAAAGCTAGGGAAAATAAAAGCAGAGCTTATCTAAACCTAATAAGCTGTTTGGGGCAAATAAGCAGTTTTCAAATAAGCTAAAAATAAGCTAAAAATTACTAAAAATTACCAAAAGCTTAGAAACAGTAGAACATACTAATTTAAACTTAAAACAATTGGAAAAGATCAAATAAGCACAGGAAATAAGCAGTTAAGCTGCTAATCAGTTTCACAAAATGGACAGAAATAAATGAATGAGAAGCAGTTTTGCAGCTGTCCTATAAGCTAAGAATAAGCTTATTTGGGAAATCCAAAAGCAGGCACTAAAAGCTCATACTACAAGCTACTAAAATTCCAAAAAGGCCCAAAATATAACACCAATTGCTACCCTAATTTGTGCCTAGATCAGATGGTCTAAAATCCAAAAACTGAGTGCAGACTCAGTACAGTCCTAAGGGGGAACATGCAGACAGAAATTAAGCTAGCAAATAAGCTACAAATGGAGAATTAAGCTAGAACAGATTGAGTTTAACCTACAGGCTACTGATGAAAACAAAAATCAAGCAAAGAGATTAACTAATGAAGCAGATACAATTAATATTAAAAGCTGAGAAAAGTGCTAAGGATGTGCAGAACTGCATAAACTGAGGTGACCAAAACAATGCCAAATCCTATCTACTTGAATCCAACTCTTCTAATCCTACTTAATGAACCTAAGGGGGTACAAGAACACAAAAATACAACATAAGAAGCATCTAAATCCTATAAATGATAATCAGAACAGTAAAGAGCTAAGAAATCTAGTAATCAAACTTAATCCTATTAAAACCTTAAAGACAGTTGAAAACAAATTAAACATAACTTCACTAACCTGGATTAGAGCAAATCCAAAGTTCTAGGGGGTGCACATGAACAGTGCACCTCAAGTTTGACCCAATCCTAGCTTAACCCAAACACACCTTAACTTTGACTGTTTTGACTATTGATGAGATATAAACCAAGTAAAGCTGAGAAAAAGTAATTCCAACTAAATTAAGCATAAACAAATAGAAATAAGCTGAACTTAAATACTGAGAATAAGCTAACAATCTAATTTGACTTGGTTTGACTAAATTTGACTTTTGATTGACTTATGGGATTAAAACTGAGATAACTCAAATTGACACTAACAAAAGCTTGAATAAGCTCATATGAGCTTAATGAAACAGAACTGAAGGCTTGGAAAGTTTAAATAACAACCACTTGGAATAACTTAACTTGACTGGAAATTTGAATAACTAAATTAAAGTTACAAACTGAAAATTTAAATGTTGCAATACATTAAAATGACTTCAAACTTGAATACAAAACAGAGTTTAAGGCATGATTAAAATTAATTAAGCTAAAGCCTAATGCTACACTACGAATGTGGTCTAAAAGCGGTGACAAATGATCTCTGTGTCTTCTTTCTTCTTAAATAACAATGCAAAAGCTTCTTCTCTCTCTTCTCAACATTTCCCAGCCATTGGATTGGCTTGAAACCATCTCATTCGTTAAATTCCAATTTGGCGGGAAAATGGCAAATTGGGTTTTAGCTTATCTGAGCACGTGAACAAGGGTACAAATGGAGTAGCTAAGTGTAGGTGGAGGCGTGTTGGCAGAGAAAAGGCATGGACATGGAACATTGTTGTCTGTTTTGTCAGGGATGGAGGTTTTTAGGGAATGGAGAAGTGGTTTGGCGGGTTGATGGTTTTTGGAAGGGATAAGGTGGGTTTGACCGAATGGGTTGACCCCGTATTATCTAAAAAGAGATAAAACAGATGGGATTGGGTCTAATTTTTGTGAGATTGGGCTTAGGTTAGGTTATTTGGGTTAAGGGTAAATGGGTTGGGTTATAGGGTTTAGTTAAAAAAGGTTATGGTTTGTTTATTTTGGGTTAAGTTTGGTTAGGAGTGTTTTTTGGAATTTGGTTTAACTTTAAGGACTAATTTTGCCAAGTCTGAAAATTGAGGGACCATTAATGCCAAATTCTAAAAAATATATCCAAGGACTATTTTGACAAGTTGAGCAATATCCCGGTCCACTCTCGTAAATTTCTTCCCCGTCCTCGGCTTTTCACGATTTTCCAATCTTGTGCTCGGTTTTGTCCGTTTCTGCCCTGTTTTCGATCCTTTTGTACCTGAAACACATAAAAACACAAACCAATGATATCTGCAGTATAATATGGTCTATTTTGGTGTTTTTGGTATTTTTATGGTCTAAAATGGGAATAAAATGATGAGTATTTACACACTCATCAATGATCCTTTGTCCATTTATGAGTGGATGGATAGTGTTGATAACTGTGGTGCAGGTTTGACGGTTCCAAATTACGTGTAGAAGATTCTGCAATATCTGGAATGGTTGGTGCAGGTGCAAATGGATTAAAGAATGCATCTCCGTCATAACCTGATGGTGTGGGTACTTCAACAGAATTATGGTGGGGGGAATCTTCAGCTGAAGGTGTAGAATTTGAAGGTGTTTGATCTACTGACGATTATGGTTCTGGTTGAGGTGCGTCGTCAGCAACTACTGTGGAAGTGGTTGCAGGTGTATCAGGTGCTTGATTGTTTACAGTTTGAGCAGCAGAATTGGTGGATACAGCAGAGGCTAGGGGTGGAAACGAGCCGAGCCGAGCCCGAGCCTGCCAGAGCTCGAGCTCGGCTCATTTATATTCTAGAAAGCTCGATCTCGAGCTCGGCTCGGTTCGAGCCTTAAGATTTGAGCTCGAGCTCGGCTCGTGTTATGCTATATAAGGCTCGAGCTAGGCTCGGGCTCGGCTCGTTTATGATGTGTTTGTGTAAAGCTTGAGCTCGTGTTATGCAATGTAAAGCTCGAGCTCGTGTTTGTGTAAAGCTCGGCTCGTGTTATGCTATGTAAAGCTCGAGCCTTAAGATACTAGTAGTATATATGCATACATATACGCTTATATTATGTATTATACATGTATATACACAAAATATATTAGAGCTCGTTTAGGCTCGCGAGCCTAATCGAGCTCTGTATATAAAGCTCGGGCTCGGGCTCGTTTATTAAACGAGCTTTAATTTAGGCTCGGGATCGGGCTTGAGCTCGTTTAAGCTCGGCTCGTTCAAGCTTTTTACCGATCCGATCCCGAGCTTTTTACGAGCGGCTCGGCTCGTTTCCACCCCTAGCAGAGGCACGATTAACTAGAGAATCATCGAACAGAGGAGCAAACAAGTCTTCTATATCCTTTCTGTTGAACGGTAATGGTTTAGCTGAAGATTCAGGAAAATTTAGACAGTTATGTGCGGGTTCTAAGCGGTTTTGCTCAGAAGCCATGTCTGTGAGCTCATCAAAATTAGCATGGATTGTCTCTTGAATTTCCCGAGTACGACGATTCCAAATTCTGTATCCTTTCGAATTCTCACAATAGCCAACAAATACTCCTATGTCTGCTTTTGCTTTTAGTTTACCAAGATCATCACGATCATTCTTTGGATAACAGAGAGCTCCAAAGACATGAAAATAGTTGATATTAGGTTTACGACCGTGAATAAGCTCATATGGTGTTTTGTCATGGCGTTTGGTGATCATGCATCGGTTCTGGGTATAACAAGCAGTTGAGACAGCTTCAACCCATAGGTAGTCTGGTAATTGGGCATTAATCAACATGGTTCTTGCTGCCTCCACTAACGTACGGTTGCGTCTTTCGACTACTCCATTTTGTTCAGGGGTGCGAGCAATTGACGTTTGATGAACAATCCCGTTTTTCTCAGTGAACTCCCGAAGAGTTTGATTCTTGAATTCAGTACCATTGTCTGTTCTGATAATTCTGACGGTGTTACGAACCTGAACTTGAATCTTTGTGAGAAAAGTAATGATCATCGAAGGTGCTTGGTCTTTGGTACGAAGAAAGTAGACCTAAGTCCACCTCGAGTAATCATCCACTATTACCAAGATGTACCGTTTCCCGTTGATAGTTTGAACACGCATAGGACCACACAAATCCATGTGAAGCAGTTGTAGGACATGATCTGTGCTGTGATCTGCTTTTGGAGGAAAGTGGGCACGATGACTCTTTCCTTGTTCGCAAGCAGGACACAAGTGATCTTTGGCATATCTGAATTTGGGAAGACCATCGACCAACTTTTTCCTAGCAAGATCAGTCATTGTCTTGAAGTTCAAATGAGACATCCGTTTGTGCCACAGCCAGGCCTTTGTGGGATGTGCCTTTGAAAGTAAGCATATGGGAGAGGGAGCTGTCATGCCTTCGAAGGATATTGTGTATAAACTGGTGTCGCGTTTCCCTTTCATCAAATCATTTCCTTGAAGATCCCGAATGAAACAAGTTTTCTCTCTGAATGCTACCTCCAAATCACCATCACAGAATTGTCCAACTGAGAAAAGATTGTGACCAAGGCCTTCAACGTAATAAACCCTGCTAATTTCGATGTTCCCATTTACATAGTCTCCATAACCCATAATAGCAGCGAAGTGATCATTCCCGAATCTGACCGTTCCAATGAACTTTGCAATAAAGTTTTGAAGAAGCTTGAGATTGCCACCATATATCGGGAACAGCCGCTATCAACAATCCATAGAACAATTTGGATCACCTGCATCACCAGAAGTTGACACAGAGGCAAGTTTGGTAACGGTGGAATCCGTTTGGTTAGTAACACATGAGTTAATCATTTTTGGTACCCATTTAAAGCTATGTGTTTTATGTAACCAACGCTGCCACGTCCAACTAGTCTCAGCCATTCTCCTAATAAATGCACTTGGTGATTTGTTTGTCCTAGATGCAGCTATGGGTTTGTCAACTGATTCATCAGAAACTACTAGTGGTGGTTTTTCTAATATGGACTTGGCAGCAGTAGTGGGCCTAGAGGAAATGCCACTAGATCATTTCTTTTTTCGATTCAACAGAGTTTTAGCAACACATTTCTCATGATTTCCAGATAATATACTATCATGACAAAAGATACAACTAGCATCAACCATAATATCATTCATAACATTCAACGATTTAGCATTCATTACATCATCTATAGAACTAGACTTAGACAAGTTTGATTCTACTTCTGACATATCATGCTTTTTATTCAAACTGCTAACATTAACTACTACTTCTTCAATCTTAGATAGTCTACTCTTAGGGCGCCAGATACTAAACTTCCTTGGTTTCGTGGTGTTTCTTGATCTGCTAGCCTTAGAGGTGTTTCCTAGTCCTGTGGAAGTGGAAGTATTCACATTAGTGGTTTGATCCGATGCTTGCTTAGTTGGCTTGTCTACTAAGTACATTCCTGGGGCAATCACAGCTTTTTCTTTTTCTAAAACTCTGAGTTTCTTTTTCAAATCAACAATGATGTGTTGGAGTTCTTGATTTTTTGAATCCAAACGTCTGTTTAACCGGACAGTGTCATTTCTGTTTTGGGAAACTTCATCTATGTCTTTCTCATATTCAAACAGTTTATTTCGCAAAACATCAATTTCATTTTTATTCTGACTTTCTGAAGCATGACTGTTTTGGAAAGACAAAGACTCTTTTAGATTTTTATATTTTAACTCAAATTCAATGCTTTGAGTTTGACACCATTCCAGTCGTTTGTTAAGTTTGAAAATTTCTTTTTCACACTTATCTTCCACATCAAAGTTCATCTGTCTAAGACTCTCATTCTCTTTTACCAAATTATCAATCTCAACTTGCAACATTTCAACATTCACAGCATGATCATCAACAAGCATTGCATGACAAGATTCAAAAATAGCATTCATAATCACTGAAATCACATCATCACACAAAACACGTTTCAAGAGTCGATCAACCTCATTTTCTAAAGCTTTCTTTTGACACTTTTGTTTTGCAATTTTGTCATCTTTAGCTTTAAAAATACTCATCATTGATCCAACTTCAGTCTGTAGTTCCTGTTCCCACATTGTTGCACAAAGTCTCAAGTGTTTAACATGTGGTAAAAATTGTTTCTGAAAAACTTCTCTCTTTTCTTTCTCAGCAGGAGAAAATAAAGAAGAGATTTTGATTTCAGAATTAAATTCTATCACTTGTTCCAAAAGTTTAATGTCATCCATAAATGTCTTAAAGTATCGAAGAATTCGACATTGTTGAGGCAATTGTGGATCAACAGTATCTTTTGGACCATTGATTTGTGTAACAGGAGTGGTCACAGTAGCAACTTCAGAAGAGGGATGTTTTTCAGTTAAAGACAGTATTTGTTCTGGTTTGTCCTTTGGAGGAACAAAATATTTACTGATGTGAGGTCTTTCTGAATAATCATATGGGACTCTTGAAAATTTGTTTTCTGATTTTGATCGACTCTCAATCTTATTTTCAAGATATTCAGTTTCTTCATCATTACTATACACAACAGTGCGTTGAAAAGTATCATCAAACAGAAATTCTGCATTGTATAACTTAGGATTATCTTTGAGTGCTTTGTGCAAAAAACATGGTTTGTCACTGCCAAGTGCAAAACCAAATCCTTTAGGAATCGGTTTCATAGTTAGTCTTTGAATTTGTGTCACTGAATTACCCATTTTATATACAACATTCTGAAATTCTTTGAGCTTGGATTCCAAGTCCACAATCTCCTCAAGATATGAGTCAACTCGTTTCTTAGTGGCTTGCTTTTCATCAAGAAGATCCTTCTGAGATGTTGAAAACTCAGATTGAGCTTTTAACAATTCAGAATTTAAAGTATCAATTTGTTTTTTGAATTCAAATTGCTCCTTTTCTTTTTGTGAAAGCAAATCCGCTTTGGAAACTGTTAGCTCACGAACTTGATGCTCTAAATCCTTGACCTGAACGTATGTCTTTTGAAATGCAACCTCAAAGCCTTTCTCACGTTGTACTTGTTTTTCATAACTTGAAAGTTGTGTTTTATAGCACTCATTGTCCTTTGTTAACAATGCAATTTTAGCTTTTAAGTTCTGGTTAATCTCATTGCATTTGTCAATCTGTGACTTTTGTGCATTCAATTGTGATTGGGTGTTCAGCAATAAGGTCATAAGCTCTGGATCTTGATCAGGCATAAGATCATCTTGTTCAAGGTGATCATGATTATCATCATCAATAGGATCATCAAATGAGACATTGGTGTTATCATCATCGAATGAAACAACAGTGTTTATTTGATCATCTTCTTGAGACGAGAATGATGAATCATTTTGAACAAGATTTTCTTGTGAAGATGAAGATGCAGATGGTGAAGCAATCTCATGTATAAGGCATTCTGATTCAAGACCTGAGATAAGCCATCGGTATCATATACCGGGCCCATCTCGTGGACATTAATTTCCTGCATGTTGGCCATGAGCATCACTTCAGCATTTGCCTCCAAGTCTTCCTTATCATCATCAGAATAAGCATTGGCCATAAAGCTTTGCTCGTTCTGAGTCAACATTCCTGCAGCCTTTTCATCTTTGAGAGCCATTAGAAGAGCTTCTTTATGAAATGCACTACCCTGAGTCCTAGGCTTAGGGCAAGCAGTTGCCATATGACCACTGCCTCCACAATTGTAACAAGTGATTGACGTATTTGCAATTCCTCTTTTTTCAGTCCCAACATTCTGAATTCCCCTCTGTGCATTCCCCATATTGTTTTTACTTCCCCCAGCTGTGTTGAACCTCTGACCCCCTGAGTTAAACCTTGTACCATAATTTCCCATGTTTCCAGACCTAAATCTACCAGATGACCGATTCTGAATCTCAACTCTTCCATCATTTACGATTGCTTGGTTCCTGGTGTTGGATGAAGAACGAAGACGATTGTTTGACTTGTTAGAGAACTTGTTGAATGCTCTTGCAATTAATGCAAATCCTTCATTGAGAGAGTTAAACACATCATCTTCGCCATCATAATCAGCATTGGAATAGAACATGGAGTCGGTATTGTTGTATGGAACCAGTTGATTATCAGAATTCTGAGATGGTGCTTCATAAGGAACAATCTGATTGTTTGGTTGTGGTTGGAAACTTGGTTGAGACGGTGGTGGAACAAATTCTTGACTTGAAGGTGGAAAGTGTGACTGAGCTATCAGAGCAAGAGAGTTTGGAGTTGGTGCTGGTGAGTAACCTCCTCTTGCGGCAATGTCTTTGTCTACCTCAGTTTGATGTTGCTTGAGATAATCATACAAAAGCCCATAAGAAACTTGATTAATCTTTTTAGCTTGCCTCACGAATGTCACATACTTCTGCCAGTCTGGTCCAAGACATCCTAAGAATTTGGAGTTGATAGCAATCTTTGGTAGAGGTATGTTATGACGTTCCAGATCATTGACAACATTGGTGAAGCGGTGATAGTATGATTCTAAGGATTCCCCTGGTTCCATCATGAAGTTATTGTATTCCATGTAAAGTTTGGATTCCAAATCCTCTTGGTTTAATTCTGTGCCTTCCATAAGAAGATGTACATGCTCCCACATGTCCTTGGCTGTTTTCTGAGCATCAATACTCCTGAAGATTGGGTTAGGAATTCCCTGGAGTATGTAAGCCATGGCCATCTCATTGGCTTCTTGCTGAAGAGTTTGTTCAGTGGAATATTGAGATACTGGAATGGGAGTTGTAGTGTCATCCCGTGGAGGTATAGCAGTTGGATCACCCGGAACCAATGTTGAAGGAAGTGGATAAGGTCCTTCCATTATGACCTTTTTGAGATATGGACCATGAGGTTTCCTTAGTTCAACAAATTGAAGAAACCGGCTAGACCATTGAACATAGTTTCCAGGAGTCAGCATTGGTGGAGTTTCAAACGACCCTGCTTCATGCCTTGATTGCTGACTACTGATAGCTTTACACATTTTTGTAAACCAATGAGGTTCTCTTGATGAAGGTTGGTAATTTTGCATCTGCATTTGAGTTTGTGGAAGAATTTGTTGCTGAGGTACAGATTGTTGAGGGAAAAATTGATGTTGTTGCACAAAAGCATGTTGTTGTGGATAGTGAGGATGAAATTGTTGTTGTTGCTGATGATATTGTTGCTGTGGATATTGCTGTAGCTGATAGTAGTAATTGAAATGTGGTGGTTGAGACATTCTTGTGTTTTTGTTGATCGTTAAGATAATTAAGATGTGTGATATGAGTTATGAGGTTTGGTTTTGGTTAATTGAGTTTTTTTGTCCAATTTCGAAGAAATGTTACTGTTCACTCCAATTGCGAAAAACACTGTTCACACTGCGAATTGCGAAAGATTCTGCGAATTGCGAAAGAAACGTCCAATTGCGAGAGAAACTAGCAATTGCGAAAGAAACTCCCAATTGCGAAAGAGAATTGATAATTGCGATAAACTATCTAATTTGCGAAAGAACTTAGCAATTGCGAAAAAATTATCTGAATTGCGATATGAAAAGGCAATTACGATAAATTATTTAGAATTGCGAAAGATCAAGCAATTTCGAAAGATTATCAAAATTACAATTTCGATCACTTTCTCAATCTCTCATACAAGAGGTGAGAATTAAAGCCAAGTCGAAGTATTTTCACTAACTTCTACAAGCTAGAAAATACTGAGTACCAATTCCGAAGATTCTTGTGATTTGCGAGAAACACTGTCAATTGCGAGAAACCCTCTTTCCGCCAATTCCGAAAAACCCTCTTTTCACCAATTCCGAAAAACCCTCTTTTCACCGACTTTTTTTCGAATTTCGTCTAGATCTTCCCACGATGATGATTAGTTGATAACAAAGGTTTTTAACGATTAAAGCTACGTAAATACGAAGATTTTGCAACTTTTAAGGTGAAAAACTAAGATTTTTGTGAAGATCTACAACTAGCAACGATTAGAACACTTGTTTTTAACACAACTTCGAACAAAAAAACTCAACAAAAAATCCAAACGTAAATGACAAAACTAAAGTTAAGAACGATGTAATCTACTCTTAAACACACACGTTAACTATCCTTAGGCGAATGATACCACTTGTAGGTCCTAGTTAATAGGTAAAACACAATCTACTCAACTAGATTAACCACGATAACAACTACTTATTAAGCTACGAAATGTAAATAACAATAAGTAATGATATACGATAGATTAGAGATGAATAGAGAAGAGATTAAGAGAAGAATAATTGGATGATTAACATTCACTATAAACTTGGACAGAGCTTTCGCATGAGAATGAAAACCAACAACTAGAATGAGCTCCCTAACCCTCTATTTATAGGCGAGGATTAGGGCAACTCTTACATGAAACTTTCTAGAAGGAATTACACATAAAAGGCCGGCCCATGGACTTCTAAAGGACCGGACCTATAATCACTAACATAAAGTCCATATCGAGCAACACTTTAGTGGAAATGAACAAGACTTGAAATATAAATAAAACGTGTTCCTAACATAACAAGAAAAGAACGAACTTTTATTTACGGTTGTGTTGCATTAATTCATTAATTGAATTTACAAAGTTTATTTTTAGTATTTTCGATAATTATCCTTTTGTAATTTAACTACCCCATGTTTACAATTTAAAACAATTAATTTTACAAAAGGCTAAGATCCACATTGTGCTTCTACTATCACATCAGTTGATCTGCTAGCAATAGTAGATTCAATTGGTAGGCGACGATCACCAATTGTATTACATGTACAACTCTTAGATACTTATGGGACTCATGACATCCAGTGTCAAACAGCTAGTGTCATGTAAGCATGTTTAGTCCCATCTTTGCCTCGTGTCAAGGTCTCACCGCTTAACTCGATTAAGTCATCCAATTTGAGAACGTGCGAGAATATATCTAGGTCCCACGCATAGAGAATAGTCACCTTGAGTTACAATTCAACCTAGGTCCCACGCATAGGCAAAAAGTAATTGCAAGTGTCCTCAAAATTGGACGGCACAACTTAAATTTTGACGGGTAAAAATATTTTGATGTGGATCAAAAACGTGTATGAAAGAAGCATGCATTCATTCTTCGTAGCACAAGTTAAAAACTTTTCTTAACTTAAGTCTAATCATTGTTTTAATTTATGTGTGTCAAGTTGTCCATTTTCAAGACTAATATAAATCCTAAGTGGATTACAATTAAGTTTGGACAATACAATAAATAAATAAACAACCTTAACTAGTTTAATTGTTATTTAGAAAACAATGATTTTTAATTTTCAAATCATATTTAAACTTAGTTAAACTAAATCATAAGACTTAGTTCAAAATGGTTTATGTTTCGTTTTAAGTTTTAAGAAAACGATTTTCGTTTTACATGTAGTCACAACATACATAAAACAACCAAACAAACATACAACCACAATATGCAAAGCCTCAACCGATGAAAATCCAATGCTTGGTCTTGTGAGCCATCACAAGAACCAAGAGTCAACTAGGGACATATATCACAACAACACGGAGGGCTCCCACTTGCCCCAAGACAATCATGGGCAAGTAAAGGCCCATAATGCACATGAAAACTTGATTCTGTCAGCCCAGTTTTTCTGTCTTGCGAGGCAAAAATCTCCTAGAAGATGACCTCCTCATGCTTCGGCCCAGTTGACAAAGTTGTAGCCCTATGTCTTGTGGACCTTCACAAAAAAATTTAGCCAAAAATACCTTACCAATCTCCTGGAAATCGCATTTTCCCATCAGGTGTTCAGCAGCTACTTTTGGTCCAAAACTCTTCATTCTTTTGCCATTTGCTTCCAAGCTTTTGGTTACAAGATATATAAAGTAAAATACATCTAATCTAATTTCTATCTACTATAAAAATGCCCAAACAATGGCAAAACCAAAATGAAATACATTGCAAAAGTGCCGAAACAATGGCAAACCCCAAAAACAAACAAAACAACCAACAATCACAACATCACAATGCATAAGTGGTCTAGGTTTTCATCGGCTTTGCATATACACATAATAATACAATAAAATTATGATCATTACAAGGTGTTGGCTAACTCCATGGACAAACATGCATGTATTTGCCATGGACAACAAAATTAATAACAAGAATTAAATTGTTAGCCAACTAATCGAAGAAATTAATTAACAAGAATTAAAACCCCGAATGGTACGCGTGTCAAATGGCCATAGACTCAAAACCCACTGATATTAAGACATTCTTAACATCATTTTACCACAGAAAATAAAGCCTCATGGGCTGATTTGAAATCGGGTTACAAATCTATCAAAAAAACGCGTTTTTAGGCCATTTTACGGGTACCGAACAAGTAAACAATTAATGTATGCATAACAAATGACCATGGGATGAAAAAGTCCAGATCTTAAGACCCTATATGGGTCGACATATTCAGAAAATATTAGGTCTAGGGGCTATTTTGAAGATATACTTTTAGATCCATTAAAAACATGCGTTTTTAGCCATTTTTATGCATACTAGATGATCATATGACATCATATGATGGCTCATGATACCACTATAGGTGATGTAATAATAAATAACATATCAAATAAATAAACGCAGCGGAAAACATCACCAACAAGGATCCATATAGCCATATGATCAATCATAGAATTAAACAAATAAGTTTTATACCTTTGTAGCGTGATCCGGGTAACACCACATATCACCACCACGATGGAATGCAAGAAACCAAAAGATCAATAAGGTTGATCTTCTCTAAGTGTGAAACACACTACACGTCATCGATCATCACCCGATGCTAGTCTTTGACCTCGTAACAATGATCCTTGATGCATCTACAATAGAATGAGCAAAGAAGGGATCAAGAAAACACAAAACCCTAATCTTGGTGTGTTTAATTTCGTGGCTTTCTTGAGGAGAGGGAGAGTAAATCACTCCTTAATTGTGGTTAGTCATAATTGTGATTAATATGGTTCAAAATAGATTTGACCTTATCGAATTACAATTACACTTAGCACCTCATAAAAGCTCATAAGCCCCTCCAAGCCCTTCATAAAGGCCGGCCACCATGAGGGCCCATAATGGGCTTGCTCATTGTTGGTCCAATCCAAAAACGTTAAGTCTAACTTCGTATTTGATGGCCCGTTATAGTTCCCTTGTTACATAGCCGTTTATATATTGTAAATACGATAATTACAATCTATAAAATGATGTCTCTGTGTATAAGTGTGTGACCCCATAGGCTCACATATGTCTAGCCATATAATTATTAATTATGACACGAGCATACTCCAACACTACCTCTCTCTACTTTCTCTCTCTAGAATTACTCTCAACTAGAGGGTTCATCCCTCCATACTTATAGTAGATGACTGACTTGACCGTCGGAGGATGGTCCCAGGGGCCAGGGCTCCGTCCTCGGGACTCCTTCTAACAGGTTGTTTCTTGTTTGCAGCACATTTCAAAGCTCGGGACAAGGATGAATGGCACGTGGGAGCCGTCCAGACTTGCCTAGCGGAATTATGCTTCAACAATAATCAATCGTATATTACAACTTAACACTTTGCTTCACATTTGTTGGGTGCACTTGTGTACCCGTTGCACGTTAATTTAATATTATGACTCATTTTCCCAAAGATATGGTACACATTTGTTGGGTGCTGTTTTTCTCCACACATCATTTTCCCAAAGATAAATCCTTCAAAAAGAAAAAGAAGTGGGTATATATTACGATCGATAAACTTGTTTTTCTTATTGTATAGCTATTGGGTTTGTAAAAGGAAGTAACCCAAGTACAAGTTGATGTCGATACTCTAATAGCGTGATATCATCTTCCTAAGTTAACCCAAATACAAGGAAGACCTTTATTCCCTATTTGGTTTTCAGAAAACCTGCTTTTGTTTCACTTCTCTCAATCGCATAAGTCAAACGGATTTTCACTCTGCATTGACAGGTTTTTTTTTAATCCTATTTTCACGATTTCTATCTAACTGCGGGCATATGATCATGTCCTTCTTGATTCATCCTGATAATGATCTTCTTGTTTTTGTTTTTGTTTTGATACATTTTACAATTACTTAATTAGTTTAAGCACACTTAGGTTTTCAATTTCAAAGTATGTTCACTCCAAAACATAACGAAATTCACGTTTAGTTCACGTAGTAGGCATGACGAGTGTATAATCTAATGACAATAATACATATATTTGTTTTATTTGCGAAGAAGATAAGCGTTTTTGGTTCATCGACCAGGATATAACTATATAAGATAGTATATTTGTACATGCAGGATACATGGATAAAATTATGATACCCAAGCACCAACTCGAAGATTTTCCTGAGTTGATGCATTGTATACAATCATTGTTGCCGATAGAAGAAGCTGCCCGCACCAGCATTCTGTCTAAGTCATGGTTATACGCTTGGTCGACCAACCATACCCTCAGGTTTAGTGATGCCATAATGCTTTTTAGCAAACAACCTGAAAGACGGTTCAGGAAGTTGATAGACAACACTCTATTAAAGGATCTCCGGAACAACATACAAAGCGATAGGTCTAGTGAGGGGGCAAGGATTTTTAGCAAACAACCACAAAACAAGTTTAGGAAGTATATCAGCCGTACTCTACGAAGGTATATTCGAGACAACATACCAATCGAAAGTTTTAATCTTGAAATCTATATACAGGACAAACAAGGGGCTTTTCATACTAATAAATGGATTCGGGGAGTAGCTTCCAAAAGTTGTGTCAAGGAGCTTTATCTCACAATTGGGGTAAAGATTCCTTCGTTGACATTACCAGATGAGATATTCTCTGGTGCAAACCTAAATACAATTAGTGTAAGAGCTGGCTCTATAATCAATCCGCTTCTGTTGAGTAGCAATGTTGTTATCAATTGTGTGTCCCTTCGAGTACTCGAGTTGATCGAAGTGCACATGAGTGAAGGTGTGCTCAATAACTTGTTATCTACTTGTATCATGCTTGAGAAGATTAACCTGCGCTGCAAGGGCTTGAAGACAATCAAGGTTAAAAATCTTAATTCTCTTCGCGAACTGAAAATAACTTCTCTAGAGAAAAATAATAGTTTAGAAATTGTTAATGTCTCTAGTCTGGATTCGCTGTTTTACTACTCATGTTGTTTTGAAGAGTCTCTACCATTCAACACTGATTCATTAGGATACTTGAAAGAATTGTGTTATGGTGGCGTGATTAAAGACAGTGTATTTTTTGACATGATTGCATCGAATCTACCTTTTCTCGAAACTTTGACCCTTCAGATGAGGATTCAGGAAAGCAGCTTGGATATCACATGTTATTCATTGAAGAGATTGACCCTCATCTGCCAAATAAAGAAAACTGACGTAAAAGTGTTTGCTCCAAAATTACTCTTCTTTTGTTATATTGGCAATGCAATTCCAACACTACAACATTCGACACTTTCGGCTGGGACTTTTTTTGCCTTTCGGCGGGGACATGTCCCCGCCAGTACCCTTTCGGCGGGGACATGTCACCGCCGAAACGCCGCCGCGGCTAGACCGTCGCTGATACATCCCGCGGTGACTTTTACACACTTTCCGCGGGGACACATGGGTCCCACTGGTTTCTGGGTGGTCAAAGTTAGTCCAACGTGGCAATACTTTTCGGCGGGGACATGTCCCCGCCAAAAGGTATATAATTAAATAAAAAGTTAATTAATCAACTCATTAATTAATTTGATTATAGGATTTTCGCGGGGACATGTCCCCGCAGAAAACCATTTTAATATAGATTCTTTTTACTTTTGGCGGGGACGAGTCCCCGCAGAAAAGTATTTTAATATAAATCTTTTTTACTTTCGGCGGGGACATGTCCCCGCAGAAAGTACCTGACCCATTTTGCAGCAAATTGCTGCAAAATGGGTAATTCCAGGTTTTTTCCGCAATGGGTGCAGAAAAAACCTCTCCAATGCAGCATATATTACACAATCCTGCTGTTACCCATTTCACCAACTTCGCCAAAACAACAAACTCGCCAACAACACCAAATTAAAACCAAATTCGCTAAATACAACAACACCAAATTCAAACAAAATTCACTAAAAATAATATTAACTTCGCTAAACAATCCAAATTCGCTAAACATAATCATATGGATCCAAATACGCCAAAAACGGTTCAAAAACCGTGATCCACATGATATTCTACAAAACTATACATAAGCTAGCGAGGAACAAGTTAGTTGGGAATCCTAACACATAATAATCCATCTAAATATACACAGCTATGTCCAATAAACCAAAACAAATATAAAGTGTCTCATCCGACCCATAAACTAATCCCCATTCTCCCCACCATCCCCATTACCCCCACTACCCCCAGCTCCCTGACTACCCTCCCCTGCAGGTCTAGACTCACCCGGCGATGCATTCTGGGATCCTGATGTCCCCGGCAATCCCGCTGCTAGCTCCCCAGGAAAACCCGGCTGTCTCCTCGCCCAATTCAGAATCATCTGCAGCGTGTTCTCCTGCTGCGCCAGCGCGCTCCCCTGCTGCGCCACGGTCTCGCGCAGAGAGGACGAGGAGGCTTCCTCACGAGCTCGTGAGGAGCTAAGAGTCGTCCTATGACCACCTCCAGGTAAAACTGGACCTATGCCAGGAATATGCCCCCTCTGCTTGCCACCGATCACCTGGCTCAGGATCTCCGTATCCGACATACGCGTCCCAGAGGAGGTGCTCTCTGACCGCAGCCGAATCATCTCATTCTGTTTAGTTACAAAAAAACAAGAAAAGTAATATATAAGTCATGATTTATTATATTGCATTAATGTTGGTGAGTTTTTGGAAATAAATTATACTTACGTATCTAGATTCGGCCTCCTCAGACTCCCAGACCTCCCCTCTGGTATGGGTATGTCTGTACAAGTCAATATGATCTCGAGTATCCTGGGTGTCGGGGTCGGGGGAGCTCAACTGTTTATAAATAAAATCAATCAATACTCACCCAACACTATATATATAAATAAAATGATTAAAAAGTGTCTTACAAAGTTATCAGCTATGACAGCCAGGGAATGTGATCCATGACGGGTGGCAGTCTTCATTTTGCTCCTGTTTTGGCTGTTGATCTCCCCTATCTTCAACTTCTTAGGGTCGCTCCAGTGATCAATCTGCTTATTATAAATAATAAAAACTATTATATAAATGAAATATTATTATTATTATTATTATTATTATTATTATTATTATATATAATAATTAATTAATAATTATATAATAATAATAATAATAATAATAATAATAATAATAATAATAATAATAATAATAATAATAATAATAATAATAACAACAAATTAAAGTATGTGTCGATCCACAAATTTACCTGCCTCTCCCATTCGTCTACCGGCATGTTCTCGGGACGCTTTGTCTTGATATCGCCCAGTTTCTCGACCCCACCTGCCAGTGTAAAATTTTTCTTCTTGTTCTTGTACTTGTTGTCATTGTATACCTTTTTCAGGTAAGCTTCGATGCTAGCGGCAATCGCGACTCCATTTGGACCGGCAAGGTGGGGGGTGAGATCAAAGTAATGCTGCAATATAATATAATTAAAATAAATATACAAACTTAAATAAAGAGACAAATTTAAATAAATAAACACATTTAAAATAAATAAACACAATAATTAAAAAAAAAAAAAAAAAAAAAAAAAAAAAAAAAAAAAAAAAAAAAACCTTACATTGAGCCTGTTATCCACGTGTACCTTCTTTTCCGCTGGAACTTTATCCCACGAATTGTGATACAGTGGAATGGTTTCCCGTATCAAGTCCCCCACAAAGTTCGAGAACCATGAAGCGTGATCGCCTACATGCTGCCACATGCCTTTGGCGTTCCTTCTGAATTTGATCGAGACCGGGCGCCCTGTGTTATCTCTCGTGGAGTATAAGGCTGTGTTCTTGTTGGGGCCGCGAACCACCTTCCCGCCCTTCCCTATTTTCGACCCAGGCTTCGTAGGCCTGGGAGCTCTAGAATTAGAGCCTGCAAGTAATCAAATTAAAGTGATGTTGACATAAAATAACAAGTTAGCAATTTCAAATAATGATCAAGTTTAATTAAAATAATGGAGAAATTCTTACGCTCACAGTTGCTGCCTATCCTCCTGGGAATGTGGGGTGGCTCATGACCTCCATCACCACCATGACTAGTAGCTATGACATCCGCCATCTGTACAAGAACATAGAAATTAGTGAAGAAACACATATACGCATATATATACACACATTCAAATAAATAACAATATATACCAAAAAAGATAATAATAAATAATTAAATAAATAAATAAACACATTTAACAACTCGATAACAATTTCATTCAAATAAGTGTCGTTTAACAAATTACAATTTGAGATCAATCTCCTACATCACTAAGATAAAAATCATCATTATTACTGCCAGCTTCATCTTCACCATCGACGTGGTCTTCATGATCAGATGCTAAATCATGAGGAATGTGGTCATCATAATCAATATCATCGTCGTCGTCGACATCAGTGATAATTGGTGCTGGTGGTGCTTCAACTTCCGCTGGCTGGACATCTATATCTATGGTGCTATAATTCAACTTTTCCAACTGAGCAGAGAGTGTGACATGTGATGAGTTGTTGTCATGTACAACATCTTGATTGTCTTCTACCACGATGATATCCGGGTTCCAAATCTTTCGATGATAAGAATCTTGGACAGCCTTCCAATTAACAGAGTACAACACTGATAAACAGCCACTTTCACTCATCTCTAAGCCTACACAACCACAACGATGCCAACTGAGGGCAAACCAACAGTAGCTACATCAAAAACCTCTTGCGACTTAAAAGGGCTTAAGGAGATTTTGTTGCACAGCAAAAGGTAATATCATATTACGAAAATAATATATATTTTTGAGTAGCCATTTCAATCATATCAAACATCACATTATCATGCATGTTAAGCCGATTTTGGAAACAAACGGAGCCTGAAAAGAAGAAGGGATGCTTAAACACAGCTGAGTGGACATTGCCAGTGTCTGCTGATCATATGATCGAGTGACTAAGTCGGAAAATATTTATAAAGAAAAAAAAGAAGACACAATGCCTAACACACTTTATGTTTGTATTGGTGTAGTGCACGAATGAAAAAAGTCTTACATAAGTTTAATATATACAGTAATACTAATGAATGAAAAAAGAATTCAAACATATGCTAATGTATCACATAGTTGTGCACCAAATTCCTAAGCAGATCAGGATTGTAAATAATTCACACAGTTGACAGAACTTTAGTTTAGCCCGTGTATATTGCTTTTAGAAGTTGTTGTCATTTCTGTATTTGCGAACAACGGAACAAGAGGTGTTAATCTGTAAGTGTAGTGCGTCGGATGAATATCTAGGCAAAACCAAAACAGACCAAAACACTTCTAACACTTCTAACACTTCAACGCAATTTTGACAGCAGACCCCGGTAACACTTCTAACATGTAAGGATTTATTTTGCAGTTCCGAGGATGATGATGATGGTGTATTAGCTCCCCTGCTAACTAAGTGAGTGAATATAACTGAAATTTGTACATATGTTTTGCTTAGATGACTCCTAATGTATTACTTCAATATATGAAACAGCCAACTAAAATCAACCTGCTACCCTTATTTCATAAGCAAAATTATAATGGTTACATGAATAGACTAACAAATTAATCAATATAAACTTTTGGCGGGGACATGTCCCCGGTAACACATAAACACAAAAAAAATATATATATATATATATAAAGAAAACCTCGGTTGTGGTCTCGGCTTTTTGGCGGCTAGATGTTCTCAGCAGCAAGTATACCTAAAAAAAATTAACATATAAAAAAAAAAAAAAAATATATCAAGAAATTAACAAAAATTAACAAATGACAAAAAATTAAAAACA